>JARHVA010000709.1:2567500-2650000 GCA_037957365.1 Torreya grandis | reverse complement strand
GACTATGGAGGTTGACTATCTATGGTATAAGAGGAACCTGATGCTTGTCACTATGCTAAGAACATTTGATGTGCATGACAATCCTTAGCCTAATGACTAAATACCTTATGAAACTCAAAATATGGCTTATCTACCCATTGTGTAGGTAGGAGATCTAGCTTAGGTAAAGGTAATATGTAATCACCATCAATAGGGATAGGTAGAATAGGTTTGTGACTAGGATCAATAGTTGTCAAAGAAGATATAAATGCAGGTCAACATAATGTGGTCAACATTTTAGGAGGGAACAAGCTCGAAGGATCATAAAACCTAACAAAATGATATGGTCCCTTCATGGCATGATTAAGAAACATACTCTAAAGAGGCTCAATAGTGACAAAATGAGAAGTAATGTGTGTGCGCTCCATCCTAGACCTGTGAACCTCAAGTGAAGAAGAGATAATGTCAAGTGCAGTAGAAGGAGAAAGGAATACATCTGTAGAGCTAAGACTATGCAAATAATAATAATATCTAAGTATTTTAACATCTTTAGATTAAGCAAAACCAACTAAAAAAGGGTCATCTAATGAATATCCATCATCATAATCAAGAGTATGAAAATTAATAGTATAAACATTAATGATTTTATCGATTGAGGAATCATGATGAATGGATTATTTATTCATTTTTATGAGAATGGGAATCTCATCTAATGGTTTTTGATGAGATTGAGGTTATAGAGAATGGATAATTTAGCAGTTATGTGTAATGGGAGATTAAAAGTTTTAATTTTCAAATTGATCTCATCAGGTTCATCATTATCATAATATAATAAGTTGGTGGTATATTTTTCAAAAGTTTGACTTGGCCATTATAACCTCTAATAGAGTTAATGGAATAATTAAATCATTAAGATTCATGAAAAGGAACACTAGATGAAGGTTCAAGAGTGGGCATTTTGGAAACACCACATTCCTAGAATTATACAAATTCCAAGGGTTCAGTCTCTATAGATCTTATATATACCACTATTGTGAGGAAATTTGACACATTGGCATGTTAACAAGGATATAACTCTCATGTGGTGTATCCAAGGTTAACTGATTAAAATGTTATATGATGATGGGAAATTTAATATGATGACCTTGATACAAAAAGTGGTAGGAGGAACTATGATATTAATCCAAACACAACCTAGATAAGGCATTTGTATTTGATCATAGCCTTGACATGTGGTTTGGGTAGACTTAAGGTTACATTTATAATACTCATGTGTTTTAATAAAATCAAGGAAAACAACACCAGTTCCAAAACCTTCATCAGTCAAATCACATTTGACTTGGATATCACCAACTTGGACACTAATATATAATTGAGGATCATCCACACAAAGAAATATTTCATCAGAAATAATTGAAGTGATAGAAAATTTGAGTGAGAGATAAGTTTCAATAATTTCATTTACATGTATGGACATTTACTCACATTATTTAAGGATGTTATCTTTATACCCAAATAAAGTTACTTCTTGCCCCATAGGTGGAGGTCGAGGGATGTTCATTTTGGATAAGAGTTTCATTAAATGATGATTTCAATGATGAGGGGAAGTCCTCATAAGTTATACAAAATAAATATGAGATGGGAAACAAGAAAGTTCCATGATAGGGTCCCATTCATCATATGTAGTTAGAACTATTTTAGATAAAGGTGCGTAATGTTGAAGTAAATCCATTGAAGGGGAATAAAAGTACATTTAAATTGATGTTGATAAGGAGTATTTGATTGGGATTTATCCTATGTGGGTTGGATAATTGTGTCTGATTGGGTTGAATTGGGTAATTTTTTTGGTTGCATAATTGGGTCATCAATTGAATCTTTTAAGATTTGGATGTTATAGGTGGTGAAAAATCATAGAAGTAGATTGATTTGTGGTTTATGAGGTGGATTATTCAAAGTTAATAGAAATTGATGATAAGTGAGAAGTAGAAGTTGTATGGATGGAAAGAGAATGATTATCCAAATGTATTGTTTGATTAAACACGTGGGATAGTGGATGAAGGAGGAAGTGGTGTTGCTAGATTCATTGGAATAATTATCGTATGCTCAAGTTATATAAAGTGAGATGGATGAGTGTCTTGAATAGTATGAAGAGTTGGGAAGTTATTATAGTTAGAATAAGGGTAAGGATCGATGTAAGATACTACTCTCCTCATATTTTTCATAGTGGAAACATTCTCATCATTAATAAGAGAATTGGGATCAAAAAAAGTTTCAACAACATTAGAAGTGGGAGATGGAGTAATATCTAATTGATTATTAGGAAGAGGATCCTTGTAAATAGAGAGAAGAGTGTTAGCTTTATTAAAGGCATCATGATTAATTTTGGTATCATGAGCCCTAGTTTTTGCTTGATAAGCTTATTGTGCTCACAAATTAGGGTTTCATGATTAAAATTAAGGCTAAAAATATACTCAAGAGCAAAGTTTATAAGTTGGTGACAAGTCTCTTGAGAATGACCCCAAATTTCATGATACCAAAAAAACTTGTGTGGATCACACCAATGTTTGGTAGGGCGAGTAGGATCAAGACTCATGGTGAAGGCATAGGAAGATGCTTTTGAAATTTTGCCATGTAAAGTGGTTTGTGAGAATATATTTTATTCACATGGAAAGATGTAGAACTAAGTTGTTAGAAAGGATTGATCAAAAGTCATTGTGAAAGAGTAGCATCATTGGAACCACTTGGGAGGATAATGTGAATAGTGTGTATGGAATCATATGTATCTATAACACCATCATTGGTAGCATGCTGGTTTTTAGACTTCATAAGCATTCGAGTTACGAATGAAGGGTGGAAAGGATCACATTATCTTATGAGAAAATATTGACGTTTGGCTTGGTCTAGAGCTTCTTCCAAATATTTTGGAGAGAGCATCTTAACACAATATTATAATTTATGATGAAAATCATTAGTGAACAAGTGGAAGAGATTTTTTTTCGATATATTGTGTTAGGATTTATTAGGTAAGGATTTCCATCTCTTAATGAACACTTGGGATATTTCATAGTCAAATTGTTTATAGTTGATAAAATGAGCTAAGTTATTTTTAGGAAGATTTTTAGTTTGGAATTTTTGTACCAATGCATTAACTAATTCTTCTAAACTAGATATAGTATGAGACTTGAGTTGATTGTTTCACTTGAAAATTTTTTAATTGAGAGCTTGGTAGAGGTAAAGGTATTGAGCTTAATCCAATATTTATACAAGTTTCTGAAAGCTTTCAAATGCAATGTAGGATCAATAGATCCATTATAATTGATAGTAGGAACAATACCACCTATGTAAATATTTATAATTTCATGAATTAAGGGTTCATTTTCTAAGTGTTTGATATCCTTATTAAGAAGTAGAGGTTGAGATATAAGGTTACCTTGTGCATATTTAAGGTGGGGGGTGGGGTGGAGTGGTTGGGACATTAGGATTTTGAGTGGGTTGAGGATGATTTTGTAATTTCAAAAGTTG
This sequence comes from Torreya grandis, assembly GCA_037957365.1. NCBI lineage: Eukaryota > Viridiplantae > Streptophyta > Pinopsida > Cupressales > Taxaceae > Torreya > Torreya grandis. Next base: position 2,646,499 of record JARHVA010000709.1, on the reverse strand, counting down.
GTTTTACTTTTGCATCTTTTGATTTGTACTATTAGTTTGAAAAATAGCCATTTGATTCATGGCTTGTAATAAAATTTGATAAGTATTAATAATGGTTTGATTAGTAGAAGCAACATGCGAAGCACTAATAATAGCTATATACATAAAAAATTGCTGACCTCATCTCTTATCACTAATATTATTATTAATTGACACTAATTTCATCATTACTTATCTTTTTTTGTATAATCTAATTATCCTAGTCTTATTTTAACATTGCTAATAATTCATATACTAATCTTATATCATCCCATATCCCAATTAATTTCTCTAATCTCATATATTTTCTCACTAATCACATCTTATCTATTATTTATGAATTTAAAATTCACTCTCACCTACCCCTACTTTCTCCTACTAATCACATTTCCTAATCACTCACATAATCACCTTCTAATTGTCATTAATCTTTTTTAAGAAAATATAAAATTATCTACCACCTTCCACACTCTCTAAAGGGTTCCTCTCTATAAACTTCTAATTAATAAATTCACCATACTCCTATATAAGCATGCATCCATGCAAAAGGATTCTTAGGTCAAATTTGAATATCTTATGCAACATTGTCATCTTGTTTACTTGTCAAAACATCATCTTTGTCTACCATTGCTGCTAAAAATCAAAAGGTCCACACCATAACAATTCAAAATTTTACATATCAAGCATGAAGCAACAAATATCAAAATTTGCCTTGGGGCACATCACTTCAATTTGGAGGTAAATTTGATTGCATGATTGAGATATAATCATTTGATTTCATCAAAAATATTTAAAATAGAATCAAATTATTTTTCGCTCCTGGTTAGACTGACCTACACATCGACAGTGTTACCTTCCTATGTCCTCAAACACCGACCTCATCTGTGTGGAAGGCAACCCATTGGAAATTATATTAGCATCCCAAATGGCCTCTTGTAAGTTTGAGGACCCAAACCCCTAGATCTCTATTAGGTTATCAGGTGATCTTATATCCTATCTTCCCTTGTCCACTCTACCTCAACCCTAACTTGTTCATTGAGCTCCACACTACCTCAAGCCACAAAAAAATATACTTAACTTTATTCGCATGCTAGCATTGTGATTCTATAAAATATTACCATAGACCATGCATTAATTACTATATGTAGGGGTGACTTGATCCCATGGAAATCCAAATTCATTCTCACAATACTGGATGGTTTTTAAAAGAGTTGGAGTTTGATTAAATTTGTTTATTAAAATAAGGGGTACGAAGTGTCAAGTCCCTACAAGGCAGTATCGATATTATTATTATAGATATTTTTGCTTGAAAAATATTGGAAGGTTCAAAATTGTCATTTCTAATATTGTAAATCCATTGAACATATTGGTGATAAGGAAGAAAAAGAGTGATCTAAGGTACATATTTACATCACCAAAAATTATTTTCAGTCCTCAAGAATATAGTTGATCCAATGAAAAATATAATTATAATATACAAAAATAAATAGGTCTTGTCATATATATGTTATACTTACCTTGAGTGTAATTAGTTTAAACACTACTGTCAACACCTTCCATTGTTGTTCCCTACAAAAAATAAGAAACCATAATAGATAAGAACCAAATTCACATTAATAAAATTCATATTTATTCTGAGTAAGACATAATAACCTAGCAAGCTTTTCCCTAAAGAACCAAAAGATAAATTTTACTAAAGCGCTGCATTGAGACAGACCAACAAACAAGTCATTCAATATATAAGTCATACACTTGATGATTGTAGTAAAAATTGTAGGTGAATATATATGCTACCATGAGGGAAGATTTGAAAGTTGGTTTGATTGCTCACTATATATATTCCCAACACCTTGGCATCTAGCAGAGAAATCTATTGTTTCTCTAACTATCATCTCTCCTACATGTAAGTCATGCTGACTTATGTAAGCATTTGTTTTCTAAGGGACAAACTCCTTTGACCTATGGCCATTGTAAATGACTTATCCCTTCACCTGATCATTCAAGTTTGGTTAATTAGATGCCTCCAACTCTAATTTATGAAACAATAAAAAATGCAATATAAATCAACAATCTCTAACTTTCAAGCTTGATGTCTAGCTGATACTCAACAACTACATGCCTCACCACATTTAAATGACACTTACCTCACAGAGTATGATATGAAAAATATCAGACACATGTATTATAATGACACTTACCTACCCCCAATGATGCCCTTCTATCTCTGTTCTACCTGCCAATAATGGTACATAGGTACCTAGTTTGGCATTGTACATTTTATTTCACACACATTATTGAAAAAACCTAATGAAAATATAGATGTGTAACAATGTTTGGCTATCCAAGTAGGAATGAATGAAATAAGCAAGTGACTTGAAAAATAGCTAATAGGAGAAACAAAATTCTACCAAGAAGAGAGATGACCAACCATGGCTTTGAACAATGAGCCATATGCCATGACCAGATCCACACATAATCTCTTTGATTTTAATGTTTAAGCTTCCTAATTCAATTAATATACAATAATATCCTAAAAACATAAAGTAAAATGGGATGTGGGTTTATCTCATTGGAATATTTTTAAACAAATTTAGTAGATAATTAATTATCTATTGTAATTAAACATCTTTAAGCAAACACATTCTGTGAAAAGGTGATGTGAATTCCATCAGTATTTAGGCTGTCGATAGGAGAAAATATCTTTAAATTCGTTGCTTGAACTACAATATAACTATAGATTACAAGATGCATCTACTAACTATTTTTAAATCTCAAATTCCTTACTCTCACATTCGAGCTTGAATAAATATTCAATGCCTATTTACATTTTACTAGTCAAGGACCTAGCATATATTTTATTGTTCATGAAATAAGATTTTTTTTTTGAGAGGTTATACTATTGAGGTAGATTGGCATGGTTTTAACATAAAACAAAATTGATTTAGTCAGTCAATAATGCTCAACATTTATATGAATAAATTTTCACTTTTAGCTGGAATCACTGTACACCATGAATTGTAGTTGTAGAGGAGATAGTTTGATATTCACATTTGTTTTCTTGATCTTACAAGACTAAGCCAACCAATTATGGCCTAATCCATAAATAATGTTTCCTCCCTATTCTTTTATTGAAAACTGAAGAATGTACTATCTATCTATGAAACTGACATTATGACCTAGTCACAATGCAGTGCTCTTCCCCATACAGTGCCAATTTTGACAAAGAGTGGTAACATAAAATTTACTTGTAGTGATATTAAATACCTCTAATTTTGGCTGTATTCCCTACCTTGATCCCTATGAAATAATCATAGCATGTAATTTTTTTGCAAATCTAATTCCAAGAAATAATATTATTTAATATTTTAATTAAATAGTTTACATCTTATCTTTGCTAAGTATTGACATATTTATTAACACATAAAACAATCCATTTTCATTGGCTAATGAAATAGGTATTAATTCTAGGATAAAGGAAAGTGGATGGTATAGTCCCTCTCTTCAGGACTAATAAATTAAGACATTGAGTTTTGAGAATCAATCTAGACATGATACTTTATACTTATAAATTTTTAGTTTAAATTATAAATTTATTCTAGTTTCAATGTATGTTGAGTTACATCATTCTCCCATAAGTATAATTAAGGGGAAAAAATGAATTTGTCAAATTTTAAAGTGGAAGTTTGTTCAAATACTGGAGAATGTTTGCCTACCTTATAAGTACATGATTATCAAAGATCAAAACTCTAAGGAAGTCAAGTTAAAACTTCTAATCACTTATTTTGTAGGGTGTTTGTCGAAGACATGGCATTTTGAAATCATCTGTATATATTTGCTCATCACATACTGATAACCCTGTTTGCTTGCCTATCTAAAATTTTGTTTAATTTAACATACTTTTTGCCTAACTATTTGTCACTCGAGGCTATGATAGTGTATACTCTCCCCTTGAATCTATAGGGTGATTCCATGTGATTAGAGGCTGACAATAGACCTCTTATTTTTATTTTCTAGGGGAAATGTGACTTGGAATTGATACCCATGCACTTGCCTTAGTCTTAGGGGAATTGTGACATGGATTTCATCACCATGCTCAAGATCACACTCTGTGATATGATATAGTATAAAATATTAGGGACAACTGTCACTTTAGCTCCATGAAGTGAGGAGGTAATACTACAATACCAAGCTTCAAACATCACCCTACATAGACTTAGGCACTATATACAAAAAAATGTTTAGGGGACTCCCTTAGAGAGCTAGTTAAACCTAGATTTAGACCTCAGTCACATTAACCATCCAAGATAGGGAAAATCACATTCTCAGAGATCACTCACTAGGTAAAAATGATGATAGAGGGTTGGGTGACAGTAATTTAGGCACCTCTCATCATGAGTTATTCAATGGGTTTGGTGTCAAGTTGTACTCTCATGTCAGTTACTAGAAATAGGTTTGTGGATTACATGATATTTTTCATGTGTTGGCAAGGCCCTACTATTTGTAAACCTTAAGACCTACACATAAAACCATCCCCTAGATGAAATTTATCCCCTAAGATAAACATAGTCACTGGACCAACCTTATCACTTAGTCTAATCACATCATTCCTAGTCCAACCAATCATTATTTTATCCTTAATAAACCATTTTCACCCCCTCATCATATCTAGCCACAGTTTCCCATCTATTCATAGTCATCTCATTATCGTATTTAACCTTTCCTTGATCATATTATAACCACTCAAGCTTTCCTTAGTCCATATTGTCCTAATTTAATCTCATCTTAGTCACGTCACGTCCCAATCACAACTTATGCCTTATTTTCATATTATCTAAAACCTGTATTGTATTCATCATTTCATCTTATCCTATTTTAATCCCATCACTTGTATCAACCTCAAGGCCTTCCATTTTTCACATAATCCAACCCATTATTTTGACTTAATCATTTCCTCCTCATCCTAGTCATAACCCATCACCCTTTGTCACATCTAATCTCTCTTAATCACCTTGTCACCTATCTTAACCTTGTCTAAAGTTTGATTTATTATCCTTCAACCATATCACCCATCTTATCATCTTGTCTTGACCTCATCTAGACATTAAATCATCTCATCCATTCTTAACCTAATCTTTGTCATCCCTCATCCTAATTATCTATAACTAAACCTATCTTAACCATTGCCACATAATAAAAAACATATCCTACCCCCATCAACCTTGAAATTGACACTTGCCTAAACATCATCCCTCTCCTTGACCTAGTCACCCTATTTTGGCCTAGTCATCCCTAGTCAAACCTGTCTTAATCCTACTCACCCTTGGGATGTTATTCAAACACATCATCATCTCCCTTATCTAAGCCATCTCCTTTATCCAAACCATCTCATATATTGATCCAGTCCTTGAGTAATGATACCTTTTCTTGGTTAGATCTTGTCTACCCATAACTCTGTTGGTTTAAACCCAATAACTATCACTCTATCAGTGTGAACCAAACACTTTTTATAATCAGACTCATCTAATAAAAGGTAGAAATACATACCTTTATCAATTGAATCAAGAACTATAACCTTTTCCACATATAAATCTAAGTCCAAAACATCATATTCACTTAACATCCCTAGTCCTTTGTCAACCAACATCTCATAGTCTAACCCAAAACAAATTAAAACCCTAAGTAGAGTTTAACCTTATTATCACCTTATTGAAACCTCATCACTTATAGTTTACACTTGTCCATACCCACACTCTTTATAATGAAATTAATTAAATGATTCAAAATAATAGAATAATATATCACATAATTAAGAATAAAATAAGTATACTAGAACAACAATTGGTAAAAGAGCATAATACTTGAATATTATGACTTATCTACTTTGAGGGGGAAGATCCACAATAATGAAATAAAAATAGAATTCATAATATGATCCTTTAAGGTTAAATACTACCTCTTATATATAGTCTACTTATCCATGGTTATTCCATAGGTTGACCTAATAAGAACATAGATAAATGTGACAAGAATATAAAATAGGTATGTATGCCACAAGTTAGCCACACATATCCCTAGATATGCCATAGGATAAGGATGAAATATGGCCCTCACATTCAAAAAAACATTTCCTTCAATGTTGAATCAACCCCAGGTGTTCCTGTATGAGAGTTTCATCCTTCTATGTTACATCTTCACAATGCATATTCTTCGATTTGATCAAATACTTCTGAATTGCTCTAGTATGTAGTTACTTAGTGTGCATTTAAAGGATAACTTTAGGATTTAGAATAACCAAACTTTCCTCATCCAATTTAGGAAACTCAGTCTAAGTAGAAACTCTATGGCCAACTACCTTCTTCAATAAAAATACATGGAATATTAGATGTATGCGAGTGGACTGGGTGAATTCTAGCTTGTAGGCCACACTACCAATTTTCTACAAGATCTGATAAGGGTCATAATACTTAGGGGATAATTTGTTATCATTTTCATATTACTTCAAATACATTTGCTTATACTTTTATAATCTCACAAATACCCAATCACCTATGTCAAAATTCTACTCACTACGGTGTTGATCCACTTGTTGTTTCATGCAATTTTGAGCCATGGTTAAATTTTCTTACAAACTGGCGAGGACCTCTTGTTGATGGTAAATGTGTTCCTAAAAAACTTGAACCTTGGGGTGGACCTTCAAGGTTGAAGTGATGTATGGGGGGTTATATCTATATAAGGCCACAAATAGAGACATTTTGGATGAATTATGAATAAAAGTATTAGACCACCATTCAAAAAGCGGTAGCCAATGAACTCATTTTTTTTGTTTATTAGAAACAAAATAATGGAGATACCTTTCTAGACATTTATTGATTACCTATGTTTGTCCATCAAATTGAGGATGATAGGATGAACTATGAGCTAATTGGGTACCCAAATATGCAAATAATTTAGTCGAAATTTTATTAGTATATATGGGATCTCAATCACTGACAATGATCCTTGGAGTACCATACAAATTTTGGATGGTATTGAAAAAAAAAGAAGTTACACATTTTTACCCTCAGATAGTAGTAACCCAATAATGAATTTCATGGAAACCTCCTTCCAATGATGTTTGGGGATGGATAAAGGTTGTAAAACCTAGTGCCTTAATGGTTTCCCCTTTGTTTTTTTGAGATATCATACATTTTACCACATATTTTTGGATTACCCCTTGAGTCCTTTCTAAAATAAATCTTACTTGATTCTATGATATGAATTCAATGTTAGGTTGTGAAGCTAGAAGCTTCACTGATGTAAACAGGAGAGGAGGTTGCTAAAGGTTGTCGAGTTGCAGAGCAACCAGCATCGGTCTGATCAGCCGATATCAACAGGATTAGTGAAGAGAATCAACCGACGTTGGTCAGGGATCGGCCGGCGTCGGTCACCTCTAGGCAGACAGGGACCGACGTCGATCGCCTGTGTGGTTTAAACTATGAGTGTTATAGATAGTTTGTTAACGAACCAAGTGTTTGCATGTCAAGAGCCAAATTTAGACTGGAAGCTGCGGATCTAATTATTATAATTAGATGTCTAATTATTGTTTGCATGAGATCTATTTAAGAGACTCATAGGCTATATTTTAAGGTGTTCTAGTTTGAGTTGAGAAAAGTTAGCTCCTTATATGTGTGAGGTGAGCAAGGGTGTTCCTCCTAGTTCCATAGCAGTACCAAGTGTGGGTGCTAGTTTTGGAGAATCAACAGGGTTCTTCAAGTGTGTAGGATCTTGGTCAGCAGGTGTGCATGGCTACTTTTGGAGATATACATGGTAAGTAAGATCATTGATCTGTAGGTGTATGTGTGTGCATGATCTAGGTTTACAGGTGTGCAAAACTAGATTGATTTGCAGGTGTGCAAGATCAGGGAGGACAACAACACAACAGGGAGTAGGATTAGGCAGGATTTACTTGGAGTATAGTGTGTACTCAAAAAGAGAGCAAAGAGGAAGGCAAGGTAGTTCCTTCCATAAGTAAGATCATTTGAGGTGCAGGTTGTTGCAGGTTCATGGGAGATCTACTTGGAGTACATTGAGTACTTGTGGAGTGTGTGGAGCACTAGAGTACTGACAGTAGTGGATACTGACTGGTTGGAGGTGAACACCAACTCTGTGTTTGAGTTGTGTGTTGGGACCGTAAGAGAGAGAGCTTTGAGGGAAGATTTACTATTTATGCTCTAGAGGTGTGGGAGCCCTAGAGGTGTGTAAGGAAGAAGAACTGTGGTAATCTTCTTTGTTGTATTTCCTTCTAGAAGAGTTTTAATACAAGTTGTGTATTGTCTCTCATATTCTGTGTTATTTCTAAATTCTAGTTACTTGTGATTCTGGTTAATTTCCTCATGTTAAGTTGCTTGGTAATTAATTGTGTGCTTCCATATTTCCCAACAAGTGGTATCAGAGCTAAGGTTGTAGGAAGCAGGTTTTGTGTTTGGTTACAGGTCACTCTCAAGGGTTTCTGATTGAGTGGGAGTACAGCAATGGCAGAAGAAAGTAAGCTAAGAATGGAGGAATTGAAAAGCATGAATGGTCACTTATGGTCCTATGGAAAGAAAGAGCAGGGAAAAGAAAATTGTTGGTTTGTGGAAGATCAGCATGAAGGAACTGAAGAAGCAGATGTTGCAGGTGTTGTTGCACAGGATGCTCTGGGATGTTTCTTGGATAAAGTTGAATCTTGGTTAATAGATTCTGTTGCCACTTTCCATGCAGCCCCAAGGAGAGGAGCTGGTGAGCCTTGTCAAAGAATTGGCAAAGGGGAAGTGAAGCTAAAATTACAAGTGGCCAACACATGGGTGTTGAAGGAGGTCATGCAGGTCCCAAGCTTGGAGATGTGGCTAATTTCTTCAGGAAAGTTGGGTGATGAGAGATGCACAAGAACTCTCACAGCGGATGCACTTGAATTAGTTGATGGTAAGAAAGCAGGTACTCTTTATCTACTTGCTTATATTACTGATTCTTCTTCTATTGTAGAGACGTGGCTTTATAGGCTTGGTCACATGAGCAAGAAGGAGATGCATGTTCTTAAGTGGAAGACAGATGTGTTTGATAGACTTAAGAACTGGAAAGCCTTGGTGTTCTTAGAGGAGATGATGGATAGAGACCAGTGGATGGGGCTAGATACTTCTGAGCAGGGCATTTTGGACATGGGTTTTGATTCAAAAGAGCTCACAGGTAAAAAGTCATCACTCACAAGTGAACACAGGTATCGACATCGGTCAAGGGGAATCGGCATCGAACAGATAGGTGTCGATGTCGGTCATGTGCAGACTGAAGCCAATGATGTCAGGCAGGGTAAGACTGATGTCAGTCAGGAGGACCGATGTTGACAATAGGTAAGACCGATGTCGATCAGGAGGACTAACATCGGTAATAGGGACACTGACGTTGGAAGAGTTGGTAGTCATGACAGGCGCATGGAAACTAATGTCGGTCGGATGTAGACTATGTAGTGACTGAGGTCGATCACTGTAACAAATTTTGGGTGGACAGTAAGCTATCAAGGAGTCTCAAATGCCCATATGGAGGACTAAAGGTGGTAAGTAAGCCTCAAATTCATTGTTCCTCTTCTTTATACTAGTTGATGACTGCAGAGCAGGAAGGATCCAGGAAATAGTGGGAGAATGGCAGGAATATGATGCAAAACCAAATGAGAGATTTGGTAGGGTTGCCAGATGATATGAAAGCACAGAGATGAATGGATACCTTATTTTAAGAATAGAGTGAATGGACACGTGAGATGGAAGGCCAGGTCATATGGTCTTGGAGAAGCTGTAGGACAGTGGTATAGGGCTGACAGGTGGTATCAGGTGGATGACAAAGTAGGGCTTTAGTCAATGTCAGTATAACCATTGTGTTTATCTTACTAGGTGGATGATGGTCACAACATTATCCTATTACTATATGTGGAGGATGAGCTTGGTGCAGGTTCAGACATACAGAGTTTTGCTGAGCTAAGGGTAAGGTTAGTTCAGTGGCATGTCATGAGGAATTTGGAGCAGCGAAATTCTTTGGCATGAGAGACATGGAGATCATAGGTTGATTTTGTCTCCAGTGGGAGCTAATGTGAATCAGGTGTTAGTGAGGTTCAATATGTAGGATGCAAAACCAGATCACACCAAGGGCTAGACAGTTTAGTGTTTGAAATCACATGAGGTTTGGTATAGACCTAAGTTTGCCCAAGCAGTGGGTGCTATCAGAGAGTTAGGAGCCAATTCAGGGAAGTGGGTTCTCAGGTATTTGAGAGGGACCAGTAGCAGGGATTCATGTTATGCAGGGTCAGGACTTCACTACATGGGTTTGTAGGTTCAGATGTGATAGGTTACTCAGATGACAGGAGGTGCACCATAGGTTATGTGGTGGGTGGTCTTCAAGATTGATCTTGAAGAGGGATACAAGCTAGGAAATAGATTAGACGGGGTATAGGTACAGGTAAAATGTAGCTATTTATCTCCAAGTGGGAGATTGTTAGGTTGTGGAGCTAAAAACTTCACTGATGCAAATAGGAGAGGAGGTTGCTGAAGGCTGCTGAGTTGTAGAGCAACCGGCATCGGTCTGATCAGCCGATGTCGATAGAATTAGTGAAGAGAATCAACTGACGTCGATCAGGGATCGACCGGTGTCAGTCACCTCCAGGCAAACAGGGACCGACGTTGGTCACCTGTGTGGTTTGAACTGCGAGTGTTATAGATTGTTTGTTGACGAACCAAGTGTTTGCATGTCAAGATCCAAATTTAGACTGGAAGCTACGGATCTAATTATTGTAATTAGATGTCTAATTATTATTTGCATGAGATCTATTTAAAAGACTCATAGGCTGTATTGTAAGGTGTTCTAGTTTGAGTTGAGAAAAGTTAGCTCCTTCTGTGTGTCTGGTGAGCAAGGGTGTTCCTCCTAGTTCCATAGCAGTACCAAGTGTGGGTGCTGGTTTTGGAGAATCAGTAGGGTTCTTCAAGTGTGTAGGATCTTGGTCAGCAGGTGTGCATGGCTACTTTTGGAGATCTACATGGTAAGTAAGATCATTGATCTATAGGTGTATGTGTGTGCATGATCCAGGTTTACAGGTGTGCAGAACTAGATTGATTTGCAGGTGTGTAAGATCAGGGAGGATAGCAACACAACAGGGAGCAGGATCAGGCAGGATCTACTTGGAGCACAGTGTGCACTCAGAAAGAGAGCAAAGAAGAAGGCAAGGCAGTTCCTTCCATAAGTAAGATCATTTGAGGTACAGGTTGTTGTAGGTTCATGGGAGATCTACTTGGAGTACATTGAGTACTTATGGAGTGCGTGGAGCACTTGTGGAGTGCGTGGAGCACTGGAGTACTGGCAATAGTGGATACTGACTGGTTGGAGGTGAACACCAACTCTGTGTTTGAGTTGTGTGTTGGGACCGTAAGAGAGAGAGCTTTGAGGGATGATTTATTGTTTATGCCCTAGAGGTGTGGGAGCCCTAGAGGTGTGTAAGGAAGAAGAACTATGGCAATCTTCTTTGTTGTATTTCCTTCTGGAAGAGTTTTAATACAAGTTGTGTATTGTCTCTCATATTTTGTGTTGTTTCTGAATTCTAGTTACTTGTGATTCTGGTTAATTTTTGCATGTTAAGTTGCTTGGTAATCAATTATGTGCTTCCATATTTCCCAACATTCAAAATCCCAGAGTGACCTCCAAGTGGAGAGGCATGAAGTTCCAGAAAAAAATATGTTTGAGTAGAGAATTCTTACAAAAGTATAATCTATCTTTATACCATAATTCATTCCCATTCCATGTAAATTTTTTATATTTGTCAGAACCTCGCTAAATATTTTGAATCAAATTATTGATAAAACTACCATTCTCTCATTCTGATCTTATTTCCTATAGTCAATTTTCTTGCCACATGGTCATGACACATAATAATGCCTCAACTGATTTATCCTATTGGGAGAGGGCAGCTACCACCACATTTTCTTTTTTTTTTTCTTATAAACTACTTCAAAATCATATCATAACATTTTAGTCACCCATTTATGTTTTCCTTCAGATGAAAATCATTATTCTAAAAAATATTTGAGGATATCATGATCAGTCTTTACCTAAAAGTGATGACCTAATAGATAATGTCTCCATTGCTTAATTGCATGCATAATAGCCATCATATATTTCTCATAGATTGGTTTGATCTTATTTTTTCCCTTTAGTTGATGACTTTCAAATGTCATTCATCTACCTTCTTGCATGAGTGAAACCCTCATGCCATATCCTGATGCATCACACTCCACAACAAAAGTTTTTGAAAAATCAGGGGTAGCCATAAATAGAGTTGTAAAAATAGCCATTTTCAACTTTTCAAATGCATTGGTAGCTAAATCAATCCACTAAGAGTATTTATTCAACAGAGAGGTGAGTGGGGATAAAATGCTACCATAATTTTTGAAAAACTTGTGATAGTAACCAGTTAACCCCATCAATCCATTGAGTTTCTTAGGAACTTGCCATTCTATTATCACTTGGATACTTTTAGGATCAAATTTCACTCCTTCATGTGAAACAATATGACCCAAGTACTCCACCTCTTGGACACCAAAGGCACATTTGGAAGGTTTGGTATAAATCTGATGTTGTTCTAGAACTAAAAGTAAATATTTCACATATTTCAAATGCTCTTCCCAATTTTTGTTGTAGATGAGGATATCATCAAAAATCACTAATACAAACTTTTTCAAAAATGGCCTAAAAATAGTATTAATCAAAATTTGAAATGTAGATGGTGCATTTGTGAGGCCAAAAGGCATGACCATAAATTCATAATGGTCTTCATGAGTTTTGAAAGTGGTTTTAGGTATGTTCTTATCACATATTTGAATCTAACGATACCTAGAGTGAAGGTCTAATTTGCTAAAGTAAACAACACCATGCAATTCATCTAGAAAATCATCAATTAATGGAATATAAAACTTATATTTGATGGTGTACTTATTAAATTCTCTATAGTCTAGGCACATCCTCCAAGTGTCATCATTTTTTGCACCATGATCATAGGGTAAGAATATTCACTTTGACTATGTTAGATGATTCCTGCCTCCAACATCTCCTATAACATATTTTCAATTTCACTATTCTGAGCATAGGGATACCTATAGGGTTTGATGTCAGTTGGTGTAATCCTGAAATGACCCTGATGGCATGATCATTCATGTAGCTTGGAGGAAGTCCTTTTGGCATGTCACTAAAAACATCAAAATGGTCATCCAATACCCTTTGTTAAATATGATGTGTATACTCCTTGGTTATTTGAACCTTTATGAGAAATAAGTATGCCAAAAATCCCTTAGCACCTTTTTTGATAATCTTTTTCATCTAATGGGAACTAACCAGTTGTAGAGATTTAACTTGTAATCCAAGCATTCCAAAGGTCTTGCATTCTGAATGGAATCTCATGAATAATTCTTGGAAATTCATCTCAATAGTTCCCAAAGTGGTGAGCCATTGCACTCTCAAAATAATGTTAGTTCCTCCCATGGAAATATAAAACATAGGGGAATCTAACAATTATTCTCCCATAGAAGCTTAATGCTATGTAATTTTCTAGAATAGGTAACTATACTATCATCTACAATCATAACCTAAAATTCTAGAGTCAAGTAAATGAAATAGTTCAAATGAGTAGCTAAATTAATATTGATGAAGTTATATGTACTCCTATAATTAATTAACATAGTCACATTTTGTTTCTTTAAGAAACCCACCACCTTAAGAGTTTGAGGAGTACTAATGCCTGCAAGTGCATGATAGGAAATAGTAGGTTGAGAATATTTAAATTCATCCTTGGGTTCTTCCAAACCTACCTCTGAAGTGTCATCATATTATTCCTCCTCATTGTAGCCTTTAATGTAAAAAAAATATTTTCAACACATTGCAACCAAGACAAACCTTTTTCACACTTTTCTTTAATTTGTTGAGTGGTTAATTTGATAGGCTATAGAAATGATGGGGTTGGAAAAAGTACATTCATGGATATTAGTGAAAAGTCTTCATCTGATCAACTCTTTTTCTCAACCATGCATGCCTTTGGTATGGCTTCAGGTAAATTACTAGGATTAAACATGTGAAACTTTAATTGGATGCTATCTTTGAGGCCACCCAAAAATAGTTTAATCAAATTTTCCTTAGTGATGTATGCTAAAATTGATGAATGTAATCTTTTATAATCTTAGTTTGGTATAGCTTGGCTAGCTGGTTAAAGTAGTTTTTAGAGATAATGTTTCTACAGTGGAGTTGTAAATCTTTAAAAAATATTGACCATGAAACTGGGACATCCTTTTTTTTATTTTAAGCACACAACTAGCAATACCAAATGAAATGCTCAGGTTCCAAATACAGAGAGGCCATGACCACATTTTACAAATAGGGAGTCTGATATAAATCAAGTAAATTTTCAATTTAAGTAAGTCATGTGAGCAAATCCTTACCATCAAAATTACACAAGTCCACTTTTGGTAACATCATCTTCAACCTCAGATTAAAACTAGAATTATTTGGATTGGGAGATTCAAATTGGAGTTGTGGAGAGTTATTTTGAAAAGGTTGAGCTACAAGGTTATCCAATTACCCAATTAGTTATTATAATTGAACCCTCAATACATTCAACTCCCCTCTCATCCCCATAAATTTCCCTTGAATCAGGTGGAGATCATCTTTTTGCACCATGCCATGTAAGTCTAGTTGAAGGTGTTGAACCACCACTAAAATACTCCATTTTGAAGTTTTAGACTCCATGTCATTCTCGTGAGGAGTTCTAGGCATTTATTTCCCTTTCCCATGTCCATGAGTGTTAATTCCAACCATGCATAAATCCTAGGAGAGTTATAACCCTAAAAAAATAATCAATAGATCATACAATTACAATTGCCTTACCAAGATTAATCTAATGATTACTAATATGCACAAGGGTGAAAATTTTTAGCCCAAAAATGTGTACCGATAGAATATACTATTGAAATCATCTCATAGAGAATCTAATGACTATTAATTTTCAAAATGTTATTTTTTTTCTTTTTTTGTAAAAAAATCATGAATAAAACTATAATGATGAAAAAATAAATTCTTCTTAGATCACAAATTATGTTTTTTCAACCTTCTAGTGCTCAGGTTGTCAGATCTAAAAAATTACATTGCAAAAACTTGTCCAAATTGAAGTTTTGATACCTCTTGTGATGAAATTACTTAGATGATTCTCAACAATAGAATAATATATCATAGAATTAAAAATAAAATAATAATATCCTCAAAAATAATTGGTGAAAGAGAAAAATACTTGAATATTATGACTGAGCCACTTTAAGGGGTAACCTTCACAACAATTCAATAAGAATAAAATTTGAAATATGATCCTCTAAGACTAATTACTACCTTATATATACAATCTAATTATCCATGGTTATTCCATAGGCCAACCTAATAAGAACATAGAGAAATGTGAAAACAATATAAAAGAGGTATGCATCTACACATTGGCTAGACTTATCCCTAGACATATCATAAGATAAGGGCATATCACTCTTCAACCAATCATCCATAATCCCATCATGTCTATAGTGTACATACCTTGGTTTACTTTGGTAAATATCACCATCATAATCCTACTTGCATCTAACTCTAATCAATTTTGATTCATACACCCAATCAAATCTTATCTTTTACTTAGTATAATCTCATCATCCAAGTCATCCAAAATTAACTTGAAGAAATCAACTATTTTTAGCTAGTATAAATCAAGTCAACTCTCATAAAAGGTCATTCATGACATAATCATGTCTCTTTGGTTAGACAAACCTAATACAAGTTGGTCATAACTCATCATCATCAAACATCAAGTCAATCAAGTCTAATTGAACATTTAGTTAGCTCACGTCTTCACTTGATTTGCTTAAGTATATCCACTTGAAACTTATCACATCCCATCAAATGTCTCACATCTCATAAATTCCAACATGAAACCAAAATAAAATCAAGCCATGGCCTCCCAAATAGATTTTGATATCATGATTGAGAAACATCTTTTAGCCAATAAGGATGAGATCTTTTTATGGATCCTAGAAATGTGGGCTTGACTCCCCAAAGAATTTGACCCCATCCACTTGAGTTACATCTTAAGCAAGAGTCATTCTACCCTTACTCATCAACCACCATCTACACCTAACCTTCATTATAACCAATCATAGTCAAACCCTCTATCCACTAGTCATAGTATTGGTCATACCATTCCATGACATGTTAGTAAAAGGAATTATATTCTAACAACCCCATCTAATACCGCTTCATCCCCTAATTTTCACCAAAAACCCCAAACCTATTGGATCATGGAATTACTATACCTCAACCAACTATATGATTTTAAGTCAAAATCTTCCACATCCAAGAAAAGCTATGAAGAGAAATAATATACTTATCTCCCTATCTCCTTAGAAGTTGTTTACCAATAGCCGGTTGTCACAGACAAACTTATCCATCACCACATCAAGCCTACAGATCTAGGTAAACCAAATATCTCATGTTATAAATCAAACCAATATTGTCTATATCATAAAACCCAAGGGCATTACATTAATTAATGTTGTAATTTCAAAGATTACATCCAAGACCTCATCAGCTGTAGTGATATTAAAATCAAGAATGAATCAGATGAATCCTCATTTAAGAGGAAACCAAAGGGGATAAGCCAAAATTCACTTCATGATTAAGATCAAGCCCTTTCACTTACAATCCAAGGAAAATATAGTAAATCCATCTTTGAAAAACCCATCTTCTATACCAAACCCATCATTCACCAACCATTTACCTTCTATCCATTATATAAGATCACCCACTTTCAAAAGTCACTTTTTCCTAAAGCCTCTATCATTAAGTGAAAAGTGAAGAAGGTTCTTGCATATCATGTTATCCAATAAGCCCTCCTTATGGACACAATGAAAACATCATATCCTAGTACATATCATCATCAACATCATCCACATCAGAATCAACATCGACATTATTTGCATCAAGATCATTTCTAACATTAGCATCCAAATCCATGTCATATTCCATGACAAAATTATCATCCGTTATAGATGTTGAATATCAAGTTGATATATTCCTCCTTAAGGATGCTACTAATTCAAATATCAACCAGTATCAAGGTATGTATCTTAATCTTTACTAGGATTATGAAGTCATAAAAGAGTTTTTAAATGCCTTGTCAACTACCAATTATCAAAGTGAATTTGATCTATCTTAGGATTCATGTTCTACAGAGAGCCTCAATGATCCTTTTATGACTCTTGAGGCTACTTTCTATGACATCAAAATTGGGTCTCCCAGGAACCTCTATGAAGATCATGCTACCCACCATCCACTTATCAATATATCCAATCCTTCATCTTCATCCCTCATTCATAACCACTTCAATCACCCCCCTCAATGGGAGTGAACATACATATGCATTATTGGAGTCTTCCCAAAATAACATGTTGTGTGCCAAATATATAAGGATCTGAGATCATAGTCAAATAATCAAGTATAATCATGAAGTCAACTTTGAACCAACTATAACTCAAAGTCAAGATAACTCCAATGATTAGACAAGTTAAAAAGTATATTCCCCTAGTGAAAACCTCCTTGAGGTACTAGGGGATTGTCAAAGTCAAAATAATCACCATCAAAGCAAAAACCAAATTCTTCTAGTGAAACCTCCTTTAAGGCACCAAGGGGAAGTCAAAAATAATTCATGGTACCAATTGATGAATAAATCAATGTCATAAATAATATGAATATGGTCAATAACCTTCCAAGTATTTAGATCAAATAATAGTAAAGTATCAAATTATTTGATCCCTTAAAATATATTTTCATATGGGATAAAATGCAAATGGCACATCCAACATCTATAATGGTGTGTGTGACTATCAATCCTGATTTCCCATATCCTAACAGTTACACCTCCCATCACAATCATACCATCCATTCAAGTCCTATACACCACCACTAATCCCTAATTCCATCCATACCATACATCACCTTCCCAAGCAACAGAGATCCCTAGTCTATTTCCTCATTATACCATTCATCATCATTCCATTCTTAGTTTACAGGCTTATTTTCCCCTTTGCTACTAACCCCTATTTATACATACATATTTTAAAAATCCCTATAAATCAAAATATTCCAAAAAGCAAAAAAAATCATAAAATCCAAAACATCTTAATCATTTTGTATTATGTCCTAATCAAGTCCATATCCTTATCTAGATTCCTTATCCATATCCAAAATTCAATACCATGGTATAAAATCTAGATCATTACTATCACTTTGACATTAATGTCCCTATCTAACCTTATAAGCTTAGTCCAACTCATCTCCTATCACTCTTCACAATACTATAAGCTTTCTTAATGGTCAAACTCATAGTCACCCCTTTTTCCTAAGTCCAACTCACTATCAACTTACGTTATCAACCCCATCATTTTCAACCCATCCAAACTTGAGCAAATCTTATCGAATCTCTTAGTTGTGCTAGTCTTGTCAAAAAAAACCATTAGGATCAAACACAACCTAGTCAAACTTAGTCAAAACACATCTTTGTTAGTCTAACACCTATCACCTATCAAATCATGAGCTTGTCTTAGTTCCCCACCCAATTCCACATAAAAAACTTAGGGTTAATTTTATCCTAACTCATCTATAAACTAGCTCATGTTTTGAAGACAAATTTTCTCACACACACCTTAGCCAAATCTTATTATCCATCACATTGAAAACAAACACTTTGATCAAATAAAGCTTAATAATTACAATCATCAAATCAATTTAACCTCATGTCTCATATCATTATCACATCAAATCATAACTTGGCCACTCATCCCATAGGCCTTTCACTAGGACAACAAATTAAACACTAATTACACAACAAATTTGCATGTATGCATACATTTAGTTTCATGTCTTTAGTTAGTTAACCATTTTATGAATTTTTTTGTGCATATTTTGTCTTATCATATTATCTTTCTCATTTGTACAATAGAATACAATGAACATGTAATATCAGTTCCTTATAACAATGGTGAATTAAGATAAATGCTACTTGTATATTTTTTTTAATACTTATGTCTTTTATGTCCTTTCAACATGTACTTTGTTAAATTATCATCATGGTCATAAACATATCATGATGTATACTGCCTAGTACTACTATAAAGGATATTGTTTGGACTATGATGATCCATGATTTTAAATCATAATAATGAAGAATGGATGGATATTTGAAGATAATGGACATATATATCCTATCATCACTAACCTATCCAATCATCTAATATAATCATGACAAACAACATCTAATAACCAATATTTTATCATTTTTCAACACATCTATCATCTATTTGATCATCAAAATCCTCAATCAACTATCAATCAACTATCAATCAATTATCAATCAAATCATCAAATCTAACATCTCAGTCAACTCATATACACTAACAACATCACATCTATCTCGTCACATGGATAGGGTGACATGAAACACATGTAAGAGTATCAACGTGGCATCTCAACATGTACATCGTGAATGTCAGTATAATAACATGCTACATGATAATAATCATATGAGTCATCTATCCATCACATGTAAATAACCATTACACATCATAATTAAACCATGAACATGCATTCCTCATAATATAATATATAAACATGTATCTAATCAATCCATAACATCTATAAATACAAATCATCAAATCCTAACATCATATGACTAATATCTCATCACACATCTAGTCTCAAGCACATACAACTAACTACATCATATATTTACAATATCACATGTCAAATTACATATAATCTATGTAATCATCAATAATATCCATACATCATGAAATAAAAAAAAATACATCAACCCATCATATACATCAAAATTCCATCATATACCTAATACCATCATCCCATATATAAATCACACTATGCATCATAAACATCCATGTGACAACCTACAATGATGTATCAAAATCACATACCACATTGGCTATCTACCATTGGTGTTGGCCCTGGATTTTGTGGTGGATATACAAATTGAGTAGATGTCCTACAACATGTGAAGCTACTTGATCAAATGCTCTCCTAAAAATATAGTGCTCTCTAGTTAGCTGACACAACTTGCTTATATAACCCTATCTAGTATTAGGTCTTTTTGGCCAACCTAATCATCTAAGACATATCATCCCTTGGTCCCTAAGCATACAATAGTCTCCTATAAGCATAACTTTCCATCTCATCTATTCATGCCTCTACATCCATCTAATCCAATTATGTTGATAATGAAGCGAAATGCCCTAAGACTATCCACATCTGATTAATTTGGTCCTATAATGAAGTAATCTATGCATCTCGCTATGAAAATTGACCAATTAGGATAGTCATGAGATAATATCAATGTTGTATGTATATCTATGTGTATAATTTATCCTTATAAAAATGACACCTAGCCCTATAACCCTATCACATGTCCTTGTACAACAACCAAATAACTTTAGAAATCAACCCTAATCTAAATTAATCCTGCCATCTTAGTCTCCCTATCTGGGGCTTCACTTTGTAGATGATTTATGATCACCTGATCTAACTCTATCATAAGATGTTGAGAAGGCCCTACCTAATTTATACGTATCTATACCACTAGAACCTATGTACATCCATCACCACCATCTCCATCCTTATCCCCTCCTATTATCCTGCTCTATCTCAAAGGATGATTTAATATGTTTCTCAGTCATCACCTTTATCTCAGTCTCTTCACCACCTATCAAATCTGATCTACCAACCTAGGGGCACACCCTATAGGCAAAGTCAATCTAGGTACCTTACTCAAGGGTAAATCCTCATGCACAACACAAATAATTTAGTCCATTAGTATGTTTCCTATCACTAACTCAACCAATTCCATCTAACTTACTATAATTTTCCTTTACCACTCACTAAGTTAACTTCCCATTTCCTCCTAGAAACCTTGTGCTTCTTAATCCCATTCTTGTGGTTTCCCATCCACAACATCATTCTTGTCCATTAGATAAAATCATGTCTCACATTTACAAAATCACACTTTTTCACTGAACTCGTGTCTCCACATACATGATTTTAATTTTTCCCTAAACCTATTGTTTTCACCTTTTTCCCTAACAAACCCATGATTTTATTTTGCAAAAATGTGAATGCCATCCCTAAACTTGTGGCCCTAATCACAAATCATGGTTTTCCCAAACCTAAATTTTAATCATTTAAAAATCCCAAACTCATGGATACCTTATACAAACCCACATTTAGATGCTACACAGTTGTAGCTTGCTAGAGGTGAGTTTGTATTTTTTACCCTAAAACCCTATTAGATGCTCATAAATGCAACTAAAATATAGAAATAGAAAATAAAGGTACCTAATAGGTATCCACACTTATCTAGACATTATTAATCCTCCATCATTTACTATGATGTTGATCACATGTAATTTCTACCATCTCTATCACACAGACCAATGCAAAACATCTCCTAATGGCTAAGGTAACACTAACTAGTTTTTCCTTCTCATCCCACTAACTCATCTTCTTTCTTTGTTATTCCTCATTTTTATGCTCATTAACCCCATTTTAACCAACCTACATCATGTAATCATGTCATTTATCATTATGTTATCTCATTTGCATTCATATTGTCTAGTCCTTCATCATTATAATCATTCATTATTCATCAGTCAAATCTATGAGCTACAATATCAATCAATTAATCAAATCCTCATCTTATCTAGACCCAAAACACTCCTAGGTATGAATCCTTGCTTGGGATATGTCCAATCTCATAGATATCCTAGTCATTTAAATTTTATGATTTCCTCCCTTGATTGGGGCATGTACAAGTCCTTAACCTTATCTTTATCTCTCATTCCCTTGCATGTGTCCTTGGTAGGGTCATTATTGCTAATAATCACATTGTCACTAATTGATTTTATAGTATTACAATAAATCCATCACTATCACTCACATCCCATACATCTATTTTAGTATTGCTTACATTTTTTCATCATATATTCTCTCATCTATCATCATCTAAATTCACATTTAGGGAGAACTACATTGGCCTGAGGTCTTTTTAGACTAGGTAGGCAACTCTTGGTTACATGGAGTGTTTGAGGCCATACATATTTAAACAAAAATTTAAATCACCTCTCCATGAATAAATTAATTCTAAGAGATTCAAACCATTTGATGAGCTATGACATACCTTCAATAATAGAGAATCCATGTTAATTGATTTGAATAAACTTAAGTATTAATCAAATCCTACAACTACTTAAACAATGAAGTTTCAAAGCAAACCAAGTTACAAGGTCAAACCAAATGACTGAAAAAATGAGTCAAAGATTACAATCAATAAAATATCACAACCTACAAACCAGTTATAATTGATATCTCTACCAAAGAGGTAGTTTGAAATATTAACATCACTACTCATTTGTTACTAAATAATTTACTTGAACGTAACTTTATCACACTCCTTCCTCCACCAAAATTATATCAAAGTAGGCATAAACCAAGTAACTATGATGACAATTCATATTGTGGGATACTTAATGAACAAATATTTCAAGATAATACATAAGATACATGATCATATAGATGACAAAATTAACAATTTTAAAACTCCTATAGATGAATCTAGACCATTGCATAATGGAAATACAAATTGAATTTTAGTGATCCTTTTCCTAAGCATGAAACAACAAAAACTAATGAAACTTTAGATGTACATTATGCATACAAAATGAATCCTTCACCAAAAATATATGATCATCCACTAGATGCTATCATTGGTACACTTAGTGATATTCCACCTCAACTGCCTATTATCACTTTTGATGATAGTGAGATAGTTGATGAAAATTATTTTTTTCATGTGATTTTCATACAAACCTACATTGATGAACAATCCATACATAATGTGATGATTGGAAATGGTTCAAGTGAGAACATTTTCATGGTGACACTTTTTCACTCCCTGGGGTACACATGACAAGATTTAAAAAATACATAAAAAGTAGTTGGGGGATGATACAAAAATAAAAAAATACTTGGGATTAATATGTTACCTCTTTAGGTGGGCTCAACTATATTATCTACACAATTCCTTGTTTTATATAATTACAAGGTCTTCAACATGTTATTAGGATGAACTTAGATGAAAAAACTTCATGCAGTCCCCTCCATAGTGCATCCATGCTTAAATTACATATACTAAAACATATTAATCATAGTTCCAAATATAAAGTATGAGTATTATATACAAGTATAGATATCTCCTCCAAATCCACCAACATTGTGATTCATTGATACACATATTCATGATCATTATTCAAAGATGGTTGATACATTTATTCAGGATCAATATTCAGAGATGGTTGATACACATATTTAGGATCATTATAGAGAGATGATTACTGATGAAAACCCTTTTCGATTGCTCTGATACTAAATGATGATAGCACACAAAACATTCACAACTCTAATATCAAAAACAAATGATACACTGTCTTGAAAATGCTGTCAACACATACTACCTAGCTCGGCTTGGCTCAGGTTTTCTCATTTCATAGTTACATCATGCATCCCTAGCTTTTATAAATAGACATCATCATATATATACTCAGGTTTGGCTTATAAAAATTGTAATGCACAAACTAGATAGCAAATATATATCTGGCTTCAAGCAAAAATCAAATCTGGTGACGAATTCTTAATTCTTTGAGACCAATACAACATAATTGCTTACAGTCTACAATAGAATTACTTAAGCCTATCTCAAGGCATTATTTTAACAAAAAAAATATAAAGTGAACCATGTATATCTTGTGCATGCCTCGTAAACAAACTACCTATAGAACAAAAGCGTAGATGGCAATGCACTCACAGGCCAGCCTTGCTCTTCAAATGCTGCTTGAAATCCATAATATCACCTGCATGACTCGACTGGATGCCAATATCCTTGCTACCAAGCCACCCATCGAGTGAGGAATAAATGAATTTTTTTAAACTCCTGGACTACACTTTATTACTGCGTTGACTTCATCAATTAGCCACTCCCCCATCACATCAACCCCATCCAATGTCAATTTTAATGCATTGTGTCATGGCACCGTTTAAATGCTCACAAAGTAGACATGAAATAAACATCACCACAATCCATGTCCATCACAGAAACTTCTTGGTAGAAGGCATCCCAGGTACACCATCCAAACCAGTCAATTATTCCTGGCAGCTTCGTTTCCTTTCTGTGAAGAAATGTTTGCAAATGTTGTTCCACAGCCTTGACAACATCTGTGACAACCTCAAATGGATCTGTTCTAGACTTGATAAATAATGAATGCATAAATGAGGATCATACAAAAATAATAAATATCCATGAGTTCATTGTAATCCTCTTTATCACGTCTCTTGCCCCACACAGCATATACGGCCTCTAAATTCCTTGTGCATTCTAGCGTCGGGCTTGCTTCTTGACTCTTTATAGCGACAAACTGATCTGCTGCATAGGTTGTGTTAAGTAGCTACGTTGGACAGTTGTGTTTCTTTAACATAGTATCCTAAAACGCTTATCTCCTATAGCTTACATGCTTCATTGGCCTACGCAATAGCTTTCAACAAAAATACGACACTCTCTGAAACACTATACATTGTCACGATTGGGGAACTGTAACGCCATTACCTTTTGCATCAAGATTTACTCGATTCCTTCACTCCATTGTGAGGCTATCTACTTTTCTCCATCATCTCTCCTCAGTGACTGACCTCCATCGAGTTGAACTTTATTTCTTTCAACTTGGATCCTTCCTCAATCTCTGCCTCCTTCTTATCCGATCCACGACCTACTAATAAGTCTCCCCTTGCACCACAACTTTTGTTGTTACACGATTTTGATTTGTATGATCCTGCATGATCTTCAGCAAGTTGTCTCCAATGCTGGTGGTCTGATCCTCTATTTCTTTTTGTTCGGCCATTTGATCTCTGCTATATATGGCCCTGATAGCACACAGGATTTGATACTAGACTGTTAATACGAAACAGCTTCAACAACCTCCTAAAATGACTCAATCAATACACTAATTATGTTTTGAATTGCCTTATCACCATATGGAATAAGGTGTCATGGCTTATTTTGCCTACAAATTACAATTTTAAAAATTTGAATTACAACTTTATACTATGCACCCGTAGATGCTCCTGCATCATAGTCTCCCTCTAGAAACAATTTGAACCTTAGTTCAAATGAAATGCTGCCCCCATGCACTAGTCTTCATTATATTCCTGGATCCCACGGTCTTCTTGTCAATGCCAATGCTTGTCTTTGATAGTCTCTGTCTCTCATCTTGCTGTTCTTCCTCTTCTGGTATGTCCTTCTCATTTCTTTTTCAACTGTAATCTCCCACTTCCATGCTTCTTCATCTTCATACATGTCTTCTAGATCTTATTGGTTCAAAAATTTGTCCATTGAACTATGGACTTCATTCATCTCCACAACTTTAACACCTGCATTCAAAACATCCAAGGCAATGTTAGAAGTAAAAACTTGAGACCATAAGGTCTCTTGGCTGCCTTCACATTTCTGCTCCTTGATCAAAACTATTTTGACCTCTTTGCTTTGCTCTTTTATTGTCTCAATCTTTCCAATGCTGCCTTCACCATGGCTTGTACCTTCCTTCATCTCTCTTGAATTACTAAACAACTCCTCTATCATTCTCAACTCTACCTTTAGTGAGATCTCATCTATCTCACAATCTTCATCAAACTTGGGCTTATCAACCTGAAGGATTGCTTGTTCCTTACTAGCCTTACTCTTCATCTCATCACTCAACACAAACTCATTCAAATCTTCATGTCCTATATCAAACTTAGGACTAGATTGTCTTTCATCCTCTATAATTACATTCATCCACTTTATAGTTTCTTCATACAAATCAGCTTCTTCATCAACATCAGTATATTCATCAAAAACAATTGCAGTATTCATACCTTCTGTCTCCTTGCTTTCTTCAATCTCTGCTTGAAGCCATCTTGTTTGTTTTGCTGCATACTTTCTCCTTTTCTCATCATCCATCCATTCTGAACTCTCTCCTTGCTGCATATTAGTCCTTATAGCCACTTTCCATTCCTCATTTTCCATGAAAATATCATTAGATGATTCAAAAACATCATTATCCCTTTCATTGCAAACAATTGTCTTACCTTTCCATGTACTTGTGTCATCCTTTACCTTCCTCCATTTATTTCTTGGTGTTGCTATCTCAACACTCACATCTTCTTCACTCTTAGCCTTCTTAGGCACCCACCTTTGATTCTTTCTCTTATCAATTGACTTCTCAAGCCATTTAGGGATCCTATAACCATGCTCTTGTGATACTACTGAAAAACCAACTTTGTTTGTCCTTTTACTTTCTTGCACACTTACATTCATATTAGGAATATGAGAAAAATAAATCTTATAAGGTAAACTTGCCTGCTTGCTTACTTGTTGCTTGCTTGTGTGCTTCACCATCCACTTAGGCATTATGTATCCATGATTGACTGCTTTGTGTGAGGACTTCATCTTCCCCTTGCCTCTTCTAACCTGTGTATTAATATCTTCATGCTCACAATAACAATCAAAATCAGCACTTAACACTTCATTTACCTCTATGATAGTTTGTTCCATGGGGCAATCTTTCTCTTCCTTTGTGCTTGGCTGTCCTCTTTCTTCTTCCTAACATTCAATGGCATCATGGAATTCAGCTTCATCTTCTACCTCTTCCTTTGCTTGTATGGGTTCTTCAACACCTCCATTATGCATTAACCAATGCATCTCTTCTTCTTTATCAACAACAGCAAACTCTCTTCTCATTCCTACACATTCACTTATGCATTTGGTGTCTTCTCTTGCACCAATCTCTTCACTCTCCGAGGCCCTTCTCTTGACCTTCAATAGGCTGCTCATACCTGCATTTACCCACTCAAAAACAGCATTAAATACAAAAACAAGAGACCATAATGTCTCCATAAGTATCCTCTTAATGGACATTCTCATCTTTCCAAGTGCTCTTCCTGGCACTTCATCTTTTCTCTCTTTTCTTATCTTGTCCTCCTCAATGAGAACCTTCTTCACAACTTCTTCCTCTTGCTGCTCACTTGGCAACCTTCTCATCATCTTGCCTCTTTGGGCTTCCCTCTTCATGGCAATCTTCCTTTGCCTTCTTCTCCTTTTCACTAGGAGATCAATTGGCCACTTCAACCTCTTCTTTATTGGCCATACCCATGCTTTCCTATTCAGCTGCATCCAAGACTCATACTCATCTTTAATCTTAGCTAATTCTTTCTTCAAACTAGCAATTTCTTTATCAATCTCAATACTGTCCATACCTTTGATGCTTACTTTCTTCTTGGTGCCCTCTTGTATCTTGCTGCTCTGCAGTGACTTCAACAATACTTCCATCTCTGAGATCTTCACCCAAGTCTTTTCCACCTTGGTCTCTTGATCCCTTGTCTCACCCAAGCCTTTCTCCTTGACTGGTCTTTTGAAAATCCACTTGATCTCACCTAGGCCTTTTGCATCCTAGTCTTTTGATCCTCTTCTCTCAATCCTGCAACAACTATTATACAACACTTCATCAAATACAAATCATTAATCCAAGCTTACCTTGCTTTGGATCTTCTTCTTGAGCATTCACTTGCTCTTCTTTCAGAGCTTCTCTAAGCTTCTCTTCTCAATTTTGCAAACTTCATCCTTTACCTCACCTAAGTCTATTTCACCTTAGTCTTTTGGCAAACTATCCAAGCTTCTTATTGGATCTTCTTCTCTAAGATTTCCTTGGCTTCTTCTCTTCTTAAGCCTCAATGGCTTGGCTGCCTTTCTCTTCACTTGTTTACTTCTCAAAAACAAAATTTCAAACCATAGAATTTAAACTAAATATTAAATTTTACTCATACCTTTCCTCCAGCAGAGTCTTCTAGTGTTGTCTCCTGTTGATCCCTTTGCCAAATCCCAAGAGCTTCAAGCTCTGATACCAAATGATGAAAAGCCTTTTCGACTGCTCTGATACTAAATGATGATAGCACACAAAATAGTCACAACTCTAATATCAAAAACAAGTGATACACTGTCTTGAAAATGCTGTCAACACATACTACCTAGCTCGGCTTGGCTCAGGTTTTCTTATTTCACAGTTACATCATGCATCCCTAGCTTTTATAAATAGACATCATCATATATATACTCAGGCTTGGCTTATAAAAACTATAATGCACAAACTAGATAGTAAATATATATCTTTCTTCAAGCAAAAATCAAATCTGGCGACAAATTCTTAATTCTTTGAGACCAATACAACATAATTGCTTACAGTCTACAACAGAATTACTTAAGCCTATCTCAAGGCATTCTTTTAACAAAAAATATATAAAGTGAACCATGTATATCTTGTGCATGCCTCGTAAACAAACTACCTATAGAACAAAAGCACAGATGGCAATGCACTCACAGGCTAGCCTTGCTCTTCAAATGCTGCTTGAAATCCATAATATCACTTGCACGACTCGACTGCATGCCAATATCCTTGCTACGAAGCCACCCACCGAGTGAGGAATAAATGAAATTTTTTTTAACTCCTGGACTACACTTTATTACTGCATCGACTTCATCTATTAGCCGCTCTCCCATCACATCAACCCCATCCAATGTCAATTTCAATGCATTGTGTCATGGCACCGTTTAAATGCTCGCAAAGTAGACATGAAATAAACATCACCACAATCCATGTCCATCGCAAAAACTTCTTGGTAGAAGGCATCCTAGGTACACCATCCAAACCAGTCAATTATTCCTAGCAGCTTCGTTTCCTTTCTGTGAAGAAATGTTTGCAAATGTTGTTCCAAAGCCTTGACAACATCTGTGACAACCTCAAATGGATCTATTCTAGACTTGATAAATAATGAATGCATAAATGAGGATCATACCAAAATAATAAATATCCACGAGTTCATTGTAATCCTCTTTATCACGTCTCTCACCCCACACAGCATATATGGCCTCTAAATTCCTTGTGCATTCTAGCGTCGAGCTTGCTTCTTCACTCTTTTTAGCGACAAACTAATCTGCTGCGTAGGTTGTGTTAAGTAGCTACGTTGGATAGTTGTGTTTCTTTGACACAGTATCCTAAAATGCTTATCTCCCATAGCTTACACGCTTCATTGGCCTACGCAATAGCTTTCAATAGAAATGCGACACTCTTTGAATCTCTATACATTGTCAAGATTGGGGAACTATAATGCCATTACCTTTTGCATCAGGATTTACTCGATTCCTTCACTACATTTTGAGGCTGTCTAATTTTCTCCATCGTCTCTTCTCAGCGACTGACCTCCACCGAGTTGAACTTTATTTCTTTCAACTCGGATCCTTCCTCAATCTCTGCCTCCTTCCTATCCGATCCACGGCCTACTAATAAGTCTCCCCTTGCACCACAACTTTTGTTGTTACACGGTTTTGATTTGTATGATTCTGCATGATCTTCAGTAGGTTGTCTCCAATGCTAGCGGTCTGATCCTCTATTTTTTTTGTTTGGCCATTTGATCTCTGCTATACATGGCCCTGACAACACACAGGCTTTGATACTAGACTGTTAATATGAAACAGCTTCAACAACCTCTTAAAATGACTCAATCAATACACTAATTATGTTTTGGCTTGCCTTATCACAATATGGAATAAGGTGTCATGGCTTATTTTGCCTACAAATTACAATTTTAAAAATTTGAATTACAAATTTATACTATGCACCCGTAGATGCTCCTGCATCATAGTCTCCCTCTAGAAACAATTTGAACCTTAGTTCAAATGAAATGCTGCCCCCATGCACTAGTCTTCATTATATTTCTGGATCCCATGGTCTTCTTGTCAATGCCAATGCTTGTCTTTGATAGTCTCTGTCTCTCATCTTGCTGTTCTTCCTCTTCTGGTATGTCCTTCTTCTCATTTCTTTTTCAGCTGCAATCTCCCACTTCCATGCTTCTTCATATTCATACATGTCTTCTAGATCTTATTGGTTCAAAAATTTGTCCATTGAACTATGAACTTCATTCATCTCCACAACTTTAACACCTGCATTCAAAACATCCAAGGCAATGTTAGAAGTAAAAACTTGAGACCATAGGGTCTCTTGGCTGCCTTCACATTTCTGCTCCTTGATCAAAACTGTTTTGACCTCTTTGCTTTGCTCTTTTATTGTCTCAATCTTTCCAATGCTGCCTTCACCATGGCTTGTACCTTCCTTCATCTCTCTTGAATTACTAAACAACTCCTCTATCATTCTCAACTCTACCTTTAGTGAGATCTCATCTATCTCACAATCTTCATCAAACTTGGGCTTATCAACCTGAAGGATTGCTTGTTCCTTACTAGCCTTACTCTTCATCTCATCACTCAACACAAACTCATTCAAATCTTCATGTCCTATATCAAACTTAGGACTAGATTGTCTTTCATCCTCTATAAGTACATTCATCCACTTTATAGTTTCTTCATACAAATCAACTTCTTCAACATCTGTATATTCATAAAAAACAATTGCAGTATTCATACCTTCTTTCTCCTTGCTTTCTTCAATCTCTGCTTGAAGCCATCTTGTTTGTTCTGCTACATACTTTCTCCTTTTCTCATCATCCATCCATTCTAAACTCTCTCCTTGCTGCATATTAGTCCTTACAGCCACTTTCCATTCCTCATTTTCCATGAAAATATCATTAGATGATTCAAAAACATCATTATCCCTTTCATTGCAAACAATTGTCTTACCTTTCCATGTACTTGTGTCATCCTTTACCTTCCTCCATTGATTTATTGGTGTTGCTATCTCAACACTCACATCTTCTTCACTCTTAGCCTTCTTAGGAACCCACCTTTGATTCTTTCTCTTATCAATTGACTTCTCAATCCATTTAGGCATCCTATAACCATGCTCTTGTGATACTACTGAAAAACCAACTTTGTTTGTCCTTTTATTTTCTTGCACACTTACATTCATATTAGGAATATGAGAAAAATCAATCTTATAAGGTAAACTTGCCTGCTTGCTTACTTGTTGCTTGCTTGTGTGCTTCACCATCCACTTAGGCATTATGTAGCCATGATTGACTGCTTTGTGTGAGGACTTCATCTTCCCCTTGCCTCTTCTAACCTGTGTATTAATATCTTCATGCTCACAATAACAATCAAAATCAGCACTTAACACTTCATTTACCTCTGTGATAGTTTGTTCCACGGGGCAATCTTTTTCTTCCTTTGTGCTTGGCTTTCCTCTTTCTTCTTCCTGGCATTCAATGGCATCATGGAATTCACCTTCATCTTCTACCTCTTCCTTTGCTTATATAGGTTCTTCAACACCTCCATTATGCATTAACCAATGCATCTCTTCTTCTTTATCAACAACAGCAAACTCTCTTCTCATTCCTGCACATTCACTTATGCATTTTGTGTCTTCTCTTGCACCAATATCTTCACTCTCTGAGGCCCTTCTCTTGACCTTCAATAGGCTGCTCATACCTGCATTTACCCACTCAAAAACAACATTAAATACAAAAACAAGAGACCATAATGTCTCCATAAGTATCCTCTTAATGGACATTCTCATCTTTCCAAGTGCTCTTCCTGGCACTTCATCTTTTCTCTCTTTTCTTATCTTGTCCTCCTCAATGAGAACCTTCTTCACAACTTCTTCCTCTTGCTGCTCACTTGGAAACCTTCTCATCATCTTGCCTCTTTGGGCTTCCCTCTTCATGGCAATCTTCCTTTGCCTTATTCTCCTTTTCACTAGGAGATCAATTGGCCACTTCAACCTCTTCTTTATTGGCCATACCCATGCTTTCCTATTCAGCTGCATCCAAGACTCATACTCATCTTTAATCTTAGCTAATTCTTTCTTCAAACTAGCAATTTCTTTATCAATCTCAATACTGTCCATACCTTTGATGCTTGCTTTCTTCTTGGTGCCCTCTTGTATCTTGCTGCTCTGCAGTGCCTTCAACAATACTTCCATCTCTGAGATCTTCACCCAAGTCTTTTCCACCTTGGTCTCTTGATCCCTTGTCTCACCCAAGCCTTTCTCCTTGACTGGTCTTTTGACAATCCACTTGATCTCACCTAGGCCTTTTGCATCCTAGTCTTTTGATCATCTTCTCTCAATCCTGCAACAACTATTATACAACACTCTATCAAATACAAATCATAAATCCAAGCTTACCTTGCTTTGGATCTTCTTCTTGAGCATTCACTTGCTCTTCTTCTAGAGCTTCTCTAAGCTTCTCTTCTCAATTTTGCAAACTTCATCCTTTACCTCACCTAAGTCTATTTCACCTTAGTCTTTTGGAAAACTATCCAAGCTTCTTCTTGGATCTTCTTCTCTAAGCTTTCCTTGGCTTCTTCTCTTCTTAAGCCTCAATGGCTTGGCTGCCTTTCTCTTCACTTGTTTACTTCTCAAAAACAAAATTTCAAACCATAGACTTTAAACTAAATTTTAAATTTTACTCATACCTTTCCTCCAGCAGAGTCTTCTAGTGCTATCTCCTGTTGATCCCTTTGCCAAATCCCAAGAGTTTCAAGCTCTGATACCAAATGATGAAAACCCTTTTCGAGTACTCTGATACTAAATGATGATAGCACACAAAACAGTTACAGCTCTAATATCAAAAACAAATGATACACTGTCTTGAAAATGCTGTCAACACATACTACCTAGCTCAGCTTGGCTCAGGTTTTCTCATTTCACAGTTACATCATGCATCCCTGGCTTTTATAAATAGACATCATCATATATATACTCAGGCTTGGCTTATAAAAACTATAATGCACAAACTAGATAGCAAATATATATCTGGCTTCAAGCAAAAATCAAATCTGGCGACGAATTCTTAATTCTTTGAGACCAATACAACATAATTGCTTACAGTCTACAATAGAATTACTTAAGCCTATCTCAAGGCATTCTTTTAAAAAAAATATATAAAGTGAACCATGTATATCTTATGCATGCCTCGTAAACAAACTACCTGTAGAACAAAAGCGCAGATGGCAATGCACTCACAAGCCAGCCTTGTTCTTCAAATGTTGCTTGAAATCCATAATATCACATGCATGACTCGATTGCATGCCAATATCCTTGCTACCAAGCCACCCACCGAGTGAGGAATAAATGAATTTTTTTAAAACTCCTGGACTACACTTTATTACTGCATTGACTTCATCAATTAGCCGCTCCCCCATCACATCAACCCCATCCAATGTCAATTTCAATGCATTGTGTCATGGCACCATTTAAATGCTCACAAAGCAGACATGAAATAAACATCACCACAATCTATGTCCGTCACAAAAACTTCTTGGTAGAAGGCATCCTAGGTACACCATCCAAACCAGTCAATTATTCCTGGCAGCTTCGTTTCCTTTCTGTGAAGAAATGTTTGCAAATGTTGTTCCAAAGCCTTGACAACATCTGTGACAACCTCAAATGGATCTGTTCTAGACTTGATAAATAATGAATGCATAAATGAGGATCATACCAAAATAATAAATATCCACGAGTTCATTGTAATCCTCTTTATCATGTCTCTCACCCCACACAGCATATACGGCCTCTAAATTCCTTGTGCATTCTAGCATCGGGCTTGCTTCTTCACTCTTTGTAGCGACAAACTGATCTGCTGCATAGGTTATGTTAAGTAGCTACATTGGATAGTTGTGTTTTTTTGACATAGTATCCTACAGTGCTTATCTCCTATAGCTTACACGCTTCATTGGCCTATGCAATAGGTTTCAACAGAAATGCGGCACTCTCTGAAACTCTGTACATTGTCACGATTGGGGAACTGTAATGCCATTACCTTTTGCATCAGGATTTACTCGATTCCTTCACTCCATTCTGAGGCTATCTACTTTTCTCCATCATCTCTCCTCAGCGACTGACCTCCACTGAGTTGAACTTTATTTCTTTTAACTCAGATCCTTCCTCAATCTCTACCTCCTTCCTATTCGATCCATGACCTACTAATAAGTCTCCCCTTGCACCACAACTTTTGTTGTTACATGGTTTTGATTTGCATGATTCTGCATGATCTTCAGTAGGTTGTCTCCAATGCTGGTGGTCTAATCCTCTATTTTTTTTTGTTCAGACATTTGATCTCTACTATACATGGCCCTAATAGCACACAGGTTTTGATACTAGACTGTTAATATGAAACAGCTTCAACAACTCCTAAAATGATTCAATCAATACACTAATTATGTTTTGAATTGCCTTATCACCATATGGAATAAGGTGTCATGTCTTATTTTGCCTACAAATTACAATTTTAAAAATTTGAATTACAACTTTATACTATGCACCTGTAGATGCTCCTGCATCAATTACTATACATATAAAGGATCTATCTATACAACCAATTATTTAGTGTCGATCACATCAAAGAGTTAATCGCATACCACAAAGCTTACTATATCCTAAAGTACATATTTAGTTAAAACCACAAATAATTTAGTGTGTTACAGAGTGAAATATGCATCAAGAAACCCTGATACTATATAGTGAACACCATAGAGTCCACATCCATCTGGATTTAGTCATTATACACTGAGATACATGAGCATCGATCATGATAAATATGGTACACCATGACTCCTCATCAAATCCTGACTCAACCAAAATTTTTACCTCCCATCCACGATAGAGGACCCTTACACCATTAGATGTAGGCACTTCCCATGATCCTCCCATTGATAGTATCATTGGTCAACGTTTCCAAATCCTAAATATTCCAATAAAATAACATAATCAAAAAACACAAAAACAATCAAATAGTAAAAAAAATAAAAAATTATGACCTTAATATAACATTATTGTTATATTACTCTCTCTCTCTCTCTCTATATATATATATATATATATATATATATATATATATATATATATATATATATATATATATAATGTGTTTGGTAGATGGTATATTATTTATATACACACATGCATTTCACACTACATAAGTCTTATGTAGGACATACATGTTACACATGGACATACACATGTTAGACCCTCCTTTACCTAATGGCCATGTTGATATTGGGGGCATCTTGTTCCACATGTTTCACTATTATAGACTATATCCTTCTATGTATGATGTTGAGCTACGTATATTGCTTACACATGTCTTGACAATTATTTATATCTTACACAGTGATACCTAAATATATTATTATATTGTGATGTGACATTGATACATATGATTGGTGTATATCAGTTCCCTTATTCTATGTTTCATTGATGTTTTTACTCTATTACATGATAAGCTACTTTGTGCTTGACTATTTTGAGTGGCCTTTAGGCCTTGCTTGATGTGACATCCTTGAAGTCCCTTGTTCTCAAAATTTTTATGTCCCCTTATGTGTGTCCCTTGGCCTTTTTTGTGTGACATATTTATGTCTTTTGTATGTATATCTTGGCCTTATGTGTGACACTAACACTTTCAATTGTTGAGATTTCTAACATTGAGTGGTGCCATGATCTATATCATGCACTTTTATTGCATAGTCATAATTAGAGATCCTAATAATGTGTGATTTATTTATACATATATCTAGACATAACACTTACATGCCTTGCATTACATATGTTATATACATACTTTGATCAATATAAAAATTCCTATGATGACATATTATCCACATGTTCACATGATATTACATGATGTTATCATTATATATGACATGATATAGTTAACTCTTTTTTTGAGATGAGTGACTTAAATGACACATCCATCATTCCAAAAGGGAGGAATTTTAGTGGGCTTATCATAGAGACATAATTCTACATGATAATAAAATCAAATATGAGTATAGATTTCATAGATTCATAATGGTTTATATATCAAATGATTCAAATACATGATATATATTGTCACATTGAGATAGATTATGGGGGCATATGACATGCATATAAAATCAATTTAAAAATACTTGAACATAGATTCATACACACTTAAGTGCATATGAATGGGCATAGACACACAATTTATAGGAATAAGAGTTACAAGTTTCCATATACATATACATTTTAGATACATGTTCTCAAATTCAACATATAGGTGCATATAATTTTTTAATAGTTGGAACAAATTCATGAGGCATTGATAATGGTTAATACACACATACAAAACAACACAATTTATAATTAAATGGAAAACATTTATCATTATTCTTAACACTTATTAGATATATGGTCATGATGGGGGAACAAATATTGTTTATTGTATTTAGATCATGCATTTTATTCTACATTTAGAGAAACTACATAATAATAAACATGCATTATTGATGGGAGAATGAACATTGTTCATTCCTTTTCAATCATGCCTTTTTTTTTCATGAATAAAACTATACAATTGAATCTATAATCCATATATAATGGTTGATTCAATTTATTTGGGTGAACTCGAGTTGATGGTTCTCTCTTTATTTTTGTAGTTATTTATGTTTTTCGATTACATTTTTCACATTTTGTCAGTTTCTAACCCTCACAAGCACACCTAGGGTTTCAAGGCAAAGGAGATTGATTTATGGGGATATGCACATCATCAGGGGTTGAGATTACAAACATTAAGCAAGCAAAGATAAATGTAGGTGACTGTAAATTCACTATGCCCTACATTATGTGCCGGTTAGAACCATATAATAGGTAAATATCAACTAACGATACTAACCTATATTGGTGGAACCAACACATAATATATAAAGAATAAGATCCAAAACCAAAAAGACCACATGCCTACTTTATTTTGATTTTTACTTCCAAAATATAGTCATAGTCAGTAAGTTAACTAGAAATCTAAGTATTCATCCCTTTTTTGTGCTTACTATGTTTAACATACATATTTTACATTAAGATGTATACTTGAATGCCATATATTAATAATAATTACATTTTAGAATTATATATTAAATTATAGGTTCTCAAATTTAGCATATAGATGCATAACATTCTATATCAGTTGGCACAGATTCAAGGGGCATGATACTACTTCATGCACACATACACAACAACATAATTTATAGTTGAATGAAAAATGATTTCATTCCACTTCACTCTTATCAGATTTGTAGTCATGATGGGGGCATGAAAATTGTTCATTCTCTTTCAATCATGCATTCTATTTCACATTGAGTGAAACTACAAATCAAACACGCATTCATGATGGGGGCTCGAACATTGTTCATTCTATTTTATTCATACTTTTTTTTACATGGATTAAACTTGAATGAATTTTAGATAAACTATAAAATTGATTATATAAGCCATCTACAATGGTTGATTCACTTTATTTAAGTGAACCTAGCTTGATGGTTCTCTCTTTTACCTACTTGGTTATTTTGGGTTAGTACACTGTGTAATTTTCCCCATATTCATGAGAGTTGGGGCATGTTGCCTTCCCACCCCTAGAACCTGCATAGTTACACAAATTTGGGCACAATTACCCCAACTCTCCATGTGATTTAATAAACAAACATAATTTTCTCCAATGATTCAACAAGGAAGAATAATATTCAAAAATTTTCAAGGGTAACATGGTTTCCACCTAAACAGTTTTATTATAACCCTTATTCTTTCAAAAATTAAAAAAAATTAGTTTCAGATTAAAATAGTCAATTTATGGACATTGACTACACATTATTACAGGTTTCTCTATTGAGTGACTTTCATAATTAAAGCTTCATACTAGAGACAAAGTGTGATGCACACCCTTAAGTATATTCTATCCTTTTACTCTAGCAAATTTCATTACTATAATAGGAGAGGGGGGCATTTTTATATACTAAAATCTAGTCTTCTTTATTTTCAATGACAAGCTTGACACACATTTACCACATAAAACTTAAGCGCTCAAATAAGGTTATAATCTACCATTGTCTCATAACTTCATGATATCTTATGATTCAACCATTTCATTCTAATGTTACACACCTACACAAATCTCACTGTCTATTTCAAACCTACTAAATATCCTTCACAAACATGTCTAGATTCTTAGTTCAGTTTGCTTGTAGATAGGTTGTTTCCACTATATTTAATTAGTATCACCAATTGATATTGACTTGATCTGGTCAATATTGACCCACTCTTAGAAATGACTATTAAATAAGATCAGACCTCTCCCTAGGTTTGACCCATTTGCCTAGCATGTCGGTGGCATAAGAAATTAATCAATTGGAGTTATATAAACAAATCAAAGTCATTCAAAAGGGACTTGGCACTTATATGGAATAAATATATACACCATTGCACATTAATAAAACATTCCCTATTCTTCCAAAGTTACAAACCTATCATTAGAAGTGGTCATAATCCAAGTCTGAATAACTCTAAAGGCAAGTAAAAACAAATAAATTGTCAAGTATAAAAATTGAAATCATTATCTGCATACATATAACAAAGGATCACAATTTCAAAATCACACTAGGTGGTATAAATATGTGTGGCTTGCTTTCCCACCTCATAGTATCAAATATGTAAGAACCGGTCAATCATCAAATATGGGTGATTGAGGTTAATTCAACTTGTTATGTTTTCTCCATTTCGTAGGTTTTTAGTCCTCACAAGAACACCTAGGTTTTAAAGGCAAATGAGATTGATTTATAGATATACATGCATCACTAGGGTTTGGGATCATGAGTAAAAAACAAATAAAAACAAGTGTAGGTGACCATATAGTCACTATGCCCTAATGTTTTGAAGGCTAATATTGACTAATAAAATTAATAGTGATTAGAAATACTAACCCAATGTAGATAGAGAATCAGTTCCATAACTAAATGAACCACATGCCTACTTTATCTTTATTTTTACTCTAAAAATATAATCACAGTCAGATAGTCAACTAAAAAAGCTAACTTGTCATCCATTTATAGTACTTAATACATTTAGCATATGCCACTTGTCAAATTAGAAGAATCAATCTTGGTCTTTTAATTTCAGGTGTATACTTCAATTGCCATATCTTAATATTTGATTTATATTTCAAAGTTATATCTTAATTAGATTAGTTAATTCACCTTAATTAAAATTTGGGTAAAATAGTATACTAGCTAGTCTAAAATCATCTCATCTTAGTATTTTAAAGGGTGTTTATATAATCATATCCACACATTGAACTCATGTAGTAGTTATTCTGAAGCATTGAATTTTGGCAAATAACGCCTCATGAATAAACCCACATTCTTGAAAAATTAGGCCTCTCCTTTGAATAATCTTTCTCTATCTTTAATTTTTTTGAAAGTAATATGAAAAAACATTGTGCCAAAAAAGTGATATTAACCCAAGGGAAAATTTCTCTGTTATCCCCCCCCATCCATTGGCTCAAGGAGTATACACTTGACCATGTTCCAATGAATCAAAATATTATGGCATTTTTTGAATATCCATGAATAATAATGTCCATTACTAGCTCATAGATGTTTAAGATAGGGATTTATACTACCACCTAATTATAAGATAGGGTTTCACTTGCAGTCATGTATCAACCAAAAATATGTTAGATTGGGAAAATTATCTAAGTCTAGTTTTGCTCAAGTTTTTGATTGTATCTAAGTCTTTATTTGTGAGTTTTTCACAAGTTTTATGATGCACACAATTATTGGCTTAGTTTGAATAAGAGTGTGAAGATTTGTTCAAGAAGGTTGGTTAGGTATTTTGATCAATCATAATAATGTAGAGATATATGAATTATTTCTAAAGGTCTGTGGTATCTTATCGAGCACTATAGATTTCACTGGAGTCACCATATAGTTTATTTCTTTTCCACATAAGCAAAAGAGTGTTAAAAAATATCTTGGAGGACTTATATCACCACCACATAAGTGCTGTAATGTGTTGTGGTAACTTTGGAGAATGAAATTAACATTAGGAGCTGGTCTAACATTAAAATACTTAATTTAAATATTTTATATTTGGTATAACATTATTACACATTTCAATCCATTTGGGAACCTTATGGTGATGTGTGGTAATACTCATGATAAATATAAGGTTTATGGTAACACAACATGTTAATTTAATATTATTGTACCTATTAATTGAATCACATTAGTTATGGATCCATTTAATGGTCAAGGTGATCTAATGTATGGAAAAAGGGTCTTATTATCATCTATCTAACCATTTATTATTGGGTAGGTAATATTAGAAATAGCCTAAGGGGATACCACATTTCTTATGATGTGTTATAGAGAATCAAGTTGTGTTGTTATGATGTATTATCTTCAGGACTATGTTAAGCATTTAATGTTGTTAGTGGGTTTATAATCACTTAAAAAATTAATTTGGTGGGTTTTTTGTATATATAAACATGCCCCTATAATCATTTTATGAGGGATAAGAGTGAGAGGAACAATTGATTGAGATATCAATATAAATAAGAAATCTAAATATCTAATTTTATATCCCATCTCATTTGTAAGATTGTTGTGATTGTGTACACACTCACTTTGTAATTTACCAAAACTGAAATCAATAAAGACATGAACTTTGTTACATGTTTTATTTAATTTATTTGAAAAATTTTATTTGTATTCTAAGTGATACAGGGTATAAGGCATATCTTAATTGAGACCCCTAACTACGACAACATCACTTTATTTCTCACCAGGAGAAAACCACAATATGCATTTATTCTCACTT
The DNA here is from genome assembly GCA_037957365.1 of Torreya grandis. Lineage (NCBI taxonomy): Eukaryota > Viridiplantae > Streptophyta > Pinopsida > Cupressales > Taxaceae > Torreya > Torreya grandis. Next base: position 2,605,664 of record JARHVA010000709.1, on the reverse strand, counting down.
GCCTTTGCATGCTCATTTCAAGAATTTTTGCTCAAATTTACATCATCTTCCTGGTCTACCATTATGCTATTGTATATAAATTTAGCTATAATATTTTGGACTGGAGAAAGGTAACCTTGAATACATAATGCATTTTTAGGTTACCCTAAGGCAATCACATTTACCTATCTTTAATTTAAAGACAATCATATAAAAAAAATGGTTACACATCATTTTAATTTGTTTAAAAGTGGGTCCCTAAATTGAAAACCAATAAACCACATATATAAAACTAATTAATTAACTAACTAACTAACATAAATTTTGTTTTCACAAAGGTAATTAAACTCTAAATTATATTTGGGTGTTTAAAAATTAATTTTTTTGATGAGATAGAGCTTACATTATTAATATAAATATATTAACATTTAAAATACTATTAAAAAAAAGTTGGAGGTAAGAAAGCACACCATAATATCACACTAGGCCCAATGTAGGAAACACAAACAAGGCCAAAGCTAAGAAACAAGGAAAAAAACTATGCCAAGCCTAGAGAAGATCTAATACATTAAAAAAGAGAACAATTAAGCAAAAACAAAAAAAATAATAGTAGGGGAGGGATCATGATTAGAAGGATCACCCCATCTAGAGCATATAAGATATTTAGCTTCAATAATAGGGTCCCATCTAGAGTTGGAGGTGTGCTAGTCACCTTTTTTTTGTATTTCATTATCTTGGTTAGAGTGATAGGGAGAAATAACTAAGAAGAGAATAGGGAAGCCTTTATCTAGTGGTAGATACCTATCACCCTAATAAATCTATCGATGTTGGTCGACAAGAGGGGGAGTGCCCCATCCTTGATATTGTGAAGGACAAGGAAGCAGAGAACCCCAACCTCCATGTTGTGCCGAGGGAGGAAAGTGGTGCTACTATAGAGAGCAAGTAACATAGTTATGAGAATGCCATTGAGAGCAGCTATGATGAGGGCCTCCCTCAGGAGAACTACTATCACCTCTTAGTCGAGTGTCTTGAGGCAAAGAGGGTGAAACATGAATAATATTATAGGGGGTATCACCCCAATGATGAAGTAACCATTGTAGGTGATTTAGTTCCATAGCCACTTTGTTAGTTTGAAATTGTATTTGTAGAAGTACATTAGACATAATCATAGCTTTATTATATATAGAAAAGTGAATGTCAGTAGAAATATTGGAGAATAAAGTTTAAATTCTTTATTTCCATATCTAAAACAAAATTTGCATTCTCAAAACATGCCAAACTTGGGTGAATTAAGAGGTAATTTTTGCACAATTCCCCAAGAGTGTGTGAAACCAACTAAAGGGGTTTAGGTGAAAAGGATTGAATAAATCATGGATCTAAATCCAAGCATTTTGGGCCTTAGGACAAAACCAAAAAATGTTCATGATAGTATTCAAGTGCCTGTAGGGTGGGCATCGGGGCTGCATAACCCCTAATTGAATTAGTATTTTGCTTATAGGAAATCCTTGATGAAGTAAACACCAAACAAAATGAACCAACTTAGGTTCAATAAATGTAAACCATACATTCTAAATGACCTCCCCAGATTGTGAAGAAAGACTAAATATTCCAACGATCATTAAACTTGTCAATCATAAATAGATATGACAAAGCTATTCATAATCTTTCTAAATAATGTAATTGTAAAAAGGGGTGTCAACATACCATTTCTAATCTTTCCACCAATTATTTTTAAACTATAAACCATTTTCAAAAATTTCACTAACAAAATAATCAACTTAAAGGATTTATGAAATATATATATTTAATTAAAATCTATCTTTATAATTTTAATTTTTTTTTAATAATCAATATTACATGTGACCTAAATTTATTAATAGATTTAAAAATGAGTTAAGTTTAATAAACACATTTTAGATTTATAAGTACATTTAAATCAGTACTTCATACCTATAAATCAAGTTGTGTATTTTGATCGATTTGGTGGGAATTAGATCTTGCATTTGTAATGATATAATCAACTTTATTAAATAGACCTCATTTATTATTTATCTTGTTTATTTTAATTTAAATAAAAAATTTAAGGTACATATAAAATATTAGTCAAACTGATCCTTTCTATACATTTAAATAGGTCTTATAAATTTAAGATTAAAATTTTAATATATAACAAAGTTTAAAAGTTAAGATTTAAGATAAGATATATTTATCAGGTCATATATATTTTTTAATTATATATATATATATATATAATGAAACTAAAATTACTCATAGAGATGTTTTCATTATTAAATATATATTAAAATTTCAAAATTAAATATTGATTATGATTTACATATTAAATCATTTTAAATGTAAATTTATAAATTTAATTTATACTGTATGTATCTAAAATCGTTTGCTTACATTACTATCACTAATATTTTTATTAGTCGACACTAATTCTGCTCATCTCATTTATTCTAATTTATCTCGCTAATTTATCCCCTTCCTAGTCATTTATCTAACATCTCCCCCTTCATATTTCCTCATTCATTAACCTTAATCTATCCCATCTCATCATTAATTCTTCTTAACCCTTATTATCCTAATCTAATCCTAAATACCTATTATTTGGGAATTTTAAATTCCCATGACCCCACCTACCCACCTACTAGCCTACACCCTAGCCTTTCCTACATCCCTATGAATCCTAAACCTCATTAACTCCTATCTAATCCCTCCTATTTATCCCCTAAACTAATTTAGAAGCCTCTAGAACTAGAGAAGCTCCTCTAAAACTATAGAAGTCTCTAAATTAGAGACTTCTAAATAATTTTAAATTATCTTAAAATTCCCTCCATTATTCTATAAAAGGCCATGCATGGACCATGGCCAAACCAACTAGGCTCTTCATGCCAAATCTATGTCCAAGCATCCTTGAATCGACCATTCTCATATAAAATCCATGCCAAACTAAGCATTGATCATCTTCCATCAATAATCAAACATCATGCCATCATAATGTCCAAAATTTGAATCTCAAGGTAATCAATCGTCTTAATCTCTTTGTTTTCATTCCATTTGATTTTGGTTTAAAGCATTTATTTTTTGTATTTAAGTGTATGATTGAATAGCTTGTTCATCTAATTTCACTTAGTTCTAATGACTTTAGACTTTACTTAGTGGTTTGATATTTGAGTGGTTTAAATTAGTTAGATTTAATCCATAGAGTTAAAATTTCTCTCTTCATTTTGGCGACCACTAGCTCCCAATTAATCCATTTTGCATGTTAGTTGTTTTTTTAGTAACCTAAAGGGTTAATTGGACCAAAGAAGCCTTGACATTTTTGAAATTTTTGTGTGCATAGGTTTTAGTTGTGATATAGCATTGGTAATCATGACATTGTCTTGCGTAGTCATGATATTGACCCTATAAGTCACGATTTTGCCTTAATTGCTCACAGTGACCACTAATCATTTGTTTTAACCATGTAAGTTTTATCTCTTTGATAATATTGTAACTCATGATTAGTGATTTTGTCTAAAAAGTCATGATTTTATCTATCCTAGTTATGATTTTGCTAATAATCTATTTTTGTAGGTCTCCATCCTAGGATAGAATCACAACTTCATAAGTAATGACTTTGTCATGTAAATAGTGACTTTATCATTGATAATTATGATATTACAGGTTCCAAATGTAAAGGTAAAGTCCCCTGCTTAATCTATACATCCACCTTTTATTTGACCCCCTGTGCCATCATTTTTGTACATTCCTATCTATTTTCCAAACTTTTAACCATATGTGTGCAATAAATAAGGTTAAAAGAGGGTCAAAAATTAATTTATTAGGCAAAACCTAAGTCACAATATCATGACTTACCCATTCATGATATCAACTTGGAAATCATGATATTGGGGTTGTGAGTTGTGGTTTTGTAAGATTTTAATATTTGACCACTGTCCTTATCCCCTATAGTTTCTATTTTTATAGTCTTTATCTTGTGGAAGGTTTATCATCATTTGGTTGCCCCGTCTTTTATTCATTATGGGGGGGGGGGACTTTTGACTACATATATGCTAACTAACCATATTTTTGTAATAAGGTCTTATCGCTATAAAATTTATTGTTTGGTTGGTGTGATTTTTAGGTACAACAGGGAAAGGGTAAAGCTAGAAGGTCCGCCCAAGACACACCCATACCAGTCCTTGGCCTTTTCCCATGTCTCGATAAAAATGCAACTTTCAGCATTTTTAGACTTATGGGATTGCACTGTAGATTAGCAATATTGTAGTTTTAATCATGATTTTATAGTTTTGGGAATTGTGGCTATCATTTTATTTAATGTTCACCTTTAAATCTTATCAGGCCAAGTTAGTATATCATATCTATATAAAGACAACTTTTGCTATTTAGATTTGGTCAAAATTTTGGTAAAAAAACTAAGTGTCCATTGCTATACCCTACATTAGTATTTAATTTGTCATTGATCACCTATAAATAATCATTTTGGCATTTTAATCAATATATCACTTGTGTGGTCAGCTATTCTAGATCAAATATCTAAATTTGGAGGTTTTGTGGTTTACAATAAAACCATAACTATCAATTTATAGTCAGTAGTGATATTGTCAACTTGAGTCATGATTTTGTATAGTTAACCATGGTTTTGTAGGTAACTATCATGGTCATCTATCAGCTATAAAATTGCAACTTGAGACTTATGATTTTGTACCCCCAGTTATGAATTTTTATTCTTTAGTTGCGGGTTTGCCCTGTGTATCTACGATTTTGTAGAAAGTGGTGGTTTTGCAAAAAATATTGAAAACTACTAATATTTTTATCATATAATCCTTTTTTTTAAGTGCCACCAATAAAAATAATAACCCATGGGCTTGCAGGTCACCGGTCAAAGAATCCATTAGGCACTTTAAAAATCAATTTTGATTATCTATTTTATCTTATTATGAAATTTTTTTCCTTGTATATATTCACTTATGTGTGTGTATGTGTTAACTTGTAAATAATAATTGTATCATGCCACTCACATATAGGTAATTAATTAGTTAATTAATCATATTATGTTTTGCTTGTTTGTTATCCCCCTCTAGGATAACACATGATGTGAAATTGATCTCCACACATGGGCTTAGTATATAGGGGTTAGTGTTGTGGATTTCATCACCGTGCATTGACCAAACTCCATGTTATAATAAAGTATAAAAATTATGGATAAGTATCAATAGGCTAAGTGGTTGATCTCATATAGGTCATCTATGAAGGGGAAGAGTTAATTATCTAAACCAAGCATTAGACAACACACTACATAGACTTGTGCCCCAGTATACATTCATGTATATCAGGGATGCACCTAAAAGCCTTGTGTATACCTAGCCTAGGAAATTTTAGCCGTAACAAGTGTACTACTGTAGGAGTTAGTATTAACTCCAAAGTAGACATCGAGTGTGATCAGGGTTGAGAAGGTTTGATCGATATCATAATAGGTCACCAACCTACAACCTCACCCATGAAGCCGTTAGATAGTACAAGAATTAGGTTACACACCCATTAGTTTACTAATCATAGGTTTGAGGCTTACTTGATTAGATGTGTGTTATGTTAGACCCATGTTATTTGTGAGCTGAATTAGCCTTTTACCCAAACCTATACATACCATCTAGGTCTTACACAAAATCATTTTGTACATATCATCTTTGTCATCATCCCATTATACATATGATCCTTGTATACCTTTATCATTGTCATTTCCTAGGCTAGTCATACCCACTCATCATTAGTCACATATCCATCACCTATATATTATCTTGCACATCTTATATCTCATCATCCCCTTGTATAAAATTTATTCTATTGAACATCATTATCTTTGTCCCTAACTCATTTCATTCCATCCTAATATAATCATACCCATATTATTCTATCTCATCATTGATCAAAACCCACCATACCATCTCTATCTCATCATTACCCATGTCTCACAATGTCTTAATCCCATCCTACTCTAGTTATATCCCCTCATCATTATCTATATCCTAATCACATCTTGTATATCCTTTTCAACATCCCCCTTTGTACATATTGTCCTTTATTATTATCCTTTGTATATCCTTTACATATTTTAATATTATCCTCATCTAGCCATATCCTATGCATCTTATCTTATCATCCACATCTTGTTCTAAGTCCACAATCAATCATCTATCTTGACCTTGTCTCCACCATCCATAGAGTATATCTTAGTTGGCTTTAAGGGTCACATACAGGTCTAAACCATCCCCATCTCATCCCTTATCATTTCATCAACATCTATCATCATACTTATCCTTAGCCCATCATCTCAATCATCTTCATCACGTAGTCATATCCCATCTTGAGCAAATCAGTCTAAAGTCTTGAGTTAGTCCTATCATCCACATCATCCCAGTACATTATCATTCATCATTTGACTAGGTCTCAGATCTTAGTCAATATATTATGAACATATTATCACTTTGTTGGTTTCAATCTATCAAACCCATCAACCATTAATCTTATCTCTATCATCCTTGCATACTCATAACTAGCACCCATCATATTGTCATCTTGCTATTTTGAATCTAGGCACCCATCAAACCTCCAATCCTTTTCGCTAGCTTGAAAACTAGGCATTATTGATAGGTGTGTATCATCTATTATATTATTGATTTGAAATATGATCCTAGTCTTTAATCTATTCATCCATCATCACCTAATCATACTATCTCAGTCCTTTTGACTTATTTTATTCTAGAACCGCATCCAATCCTTATCATACCTCCATCATCCATCACTCCTCAACCATCACCATGGAATTATACCTCCCCCTCATAGACCAATACATAGCTACCCACAAGGATGATATCTTCTTGAGGTTTATTATGATAGGTGTTCTACTCCTCGAAGGTGTTGATCCCTTTCAACTCATTGCACCTCTCGTTTAAGCCCCTTCATGTGAGTTCCGTACCAATCCTCCACCCACTAGCCATAAACCATCCATTACCCATTCTCATACTAGCAAAGGGAATCCAATCTTGGCCACATCAACTACTACCAATCCAACCACCTAGTCATGTTAATAATTATCTGATTTAAAACCCAATGCTTCCACATCTAAGTTACATAATGAAATGGGTCCATATACCCCTCTCCCTATGTCCTTGGAATCCCTTTCAAAACAACTCATCATCATTAACATGATGATCTATCCATATATATGGCATCTTGATCCTACTAAGCCTAAGCCCTCTTGGTATAAAGAAACCAATATTGTGCATATCACCAAACCTGGGGGCATACCATTAATCAATGTTGACCTTTCCATGATTATGTCCAATACCTCATCAACCATGGTGACATAGTAATTGAGGACTAACTAGATGCATCCACATCCTTGGGTGAACAAGAAAAGGAATGCCAATATTCTATTGCTAATCATGATCAATCCCTTCCCTTTCTAAGCCAAGGTCAAGACACCACACCCATCTTTCATGATCCCTCTATCAAAGATGAGGTTAGTCTCCCCATCTCTGATAAATCTTTCCATAACCCTATCTTTGCCACATCTATCATTCCTCCCCCATATCCCTCTCCCCCATCACATTCCATAACCCATGATAATAGGTCAATTATGGATAATAAATCTTCTACTAGTAGTGTTGCATCTTGTACATCAGATCCAATGCAAGTCTTATCTTCAATAAGATCATGTTTAACACCAGTATTTGAATAAGATTCTTCATTTAAAACATCATCCCTCATCAATATCACAATAGATATTGATATTGCTTATCTTTTTGAGGATCCCTCTAATTTGAATACCTCCAATCCATCAATAGGCATACCTTTAGATCCTAATCAAGATGATGAAGTCATAGCCAAATTATTTCATGCTTTATCTATCAAAGATAGTTGGAGTGAATCTGATCCTATTATGGACATGTCTACTAGTCCTTGTGATCTTTTTGTTGATCTTGAGGATATTTTCTCCAATGTCAAAATTGGGTCTCCTAAGAACCCCAATGAAGACTATGTTATCCCATCTCCACTCATTGACTTCATCATGCCCTCACCACCACCTTCATCCATCATAGACGCATTTATTCCCATTAATAATCATTTAATTACTTCCCTTGATAGGGATGAATAGGAACATATATCGTTGGATCCTTCCTCAGGTAATATAATGTGTGCCACAAATACAAAGGTCCAAGACCACATTCCAAAAGTCATAAATCATAATCAAGTCATCCTTGATCCTAGTAGTCAAAATCAAGAAGATTTTAATCACTAGCCTAATCCAAATATGTCTTGCCCTAGTGAAGCCCAATATCAGGCACTAGAGGAAAGTCAAAGTTAAAATCATCATTTATCAAGTCAAAAATCAATCCTCCCTGGTGAAGCCCAAAATCAAGTACTAGGGGGTAGTCAAAGTCAAGTCCAATCTACACATCAAAATAATGTCAAAATCACTATAAATACAATCAATCATCCATCAAATAATTGGATCAAAGATGAATCATAAAGTTAAAGCATCTTAGATATCCTGTAATATTTTATCAATTGGCACCAATCAAATAAAGCATGTCCCACATCTCTAATAATGTATGCAACTTCTAGTCCTAATCCTCCATCACCCATCACCCCATCCTATCATTAATTTTAGTCCTAATCCTCCATCACCCATCATACCATCCTATCCTGATCTTATCATTCATCAAAATCAAGATCTAATTAATTCCATACCTCACATCACCTTCTTGAGTAACATGATCTGTCTCCTAAGGGAAATAAAGACACTTGGTCTAGATATCTGAAAGGGTCTCCATTAAGCATCAACAAAGGTCACACAAACCCTCATATATCCAAAAATAATGACTTGATCATATCATCTTAGATATCTATAACTAGTGTTGGTTAAGGATTTAGCTAGTGTCAATTTTATTACATCTCATGACCGTATCCAATAAATCAAGATGCCCAAATCAAAAATTCAAAAAAGTAAAAAAAAATCATTTATCCAATGGTGACAACCAATTTTCTAGTGCCTTGGGCAAGTACCATGATGAAAATTGGTTTTTAAAGTCATGGTAAAATAATCAATTATCCATATTTTACCTCAATACATGGGGGAAAAATCCATCCTTTCCATCCTACTCATCATATCCCTTGTCAACCTTGTCTACATCATCCATCTATGTCACTTCTTATCCCTTGGTCTAACCCATCATCTGCCATTTTATCATACATCCTATCTCTCCTTCCCTCTTACCTTGACCTTCATAAGGAAGTAAAAGGTGCCTTGAGAAATGTTCTATAATCATCTTGGCCTATCCTCCAATGGATACTCAGGGAACTAAACATCTAGATCCTTCATGATTTGGTCATTAGAAATCCCCAATCCCTTTTTCCTTGGCCCTCACCCCCTTTCACCATCATCTTGATTGCTAGGATTGGTATTTACTTTGATAGTAACCCCATTTGTATAGTGTACATACATATTCCAAAAAAACCCTAAAAATTAAAATATGTCAAAAATCCTAAAAATCATAAAATTTGAAAAAGCCAAAAATAGTCCATGGTGTCTTGTCTTATGCATAAATCCATAGTCATCATATCATAAAATTCACCTTCCCCTCCTAAACCACATCTAATACCCATCTCATATATCCTATTGTCCATATCACCATCCCCAATGACCATCTAATACCCATATCCTATTCCATATTGAACCCATTTATCCTAGTGGTCAGCCATCTATGTCTTCATCATCATCCTTTTGGATTAGTATTATCAAGACACATCACCTTGTGTAATATTTTAATCTATCACCCATCACTTACCTATCAATTCCTTTCATACCTAGCACCCATCACATCACTTTTTGATAGAATGAAAGGTACTTGATCTCATCACTATCCTGCCATTGCCTCTTCACACCTAGCACCCATAAAATCATTTCCTTGCTAGTGTTATAGGTATTTGATCCCATCAATCCTCCTCTTGATATATTGGACTATCGCAAGTCCTTGTATATTGATAATACTTGATCATCTTCACATCCATATCCTCATCCACATCCTTATCCTAATCCTAGTCTCTCATTTAAGTCCATAACTTTATCTAAATCACTAGTTAATCCTCATCATTGTTGTTAGTCTATTCCCAATACAAGTCCATCCTAAGTCCACAATCCCATCACCTAATCACTCATCCCATCATTAGGAAAGACATTATGAAACTACATGTAGATACTTGTGTGTGTTTTTTGTCTATTGTTTGAATTATTTGTATGTCTTTTATCATGTATATATCTTGTTTGTCTTATGTTTTATTTTCATCATGTATCTTTTTGTCTATTGGGAAATGAACAAGGATGATATGAGGACACCAAAAGTGCCCTCAAGGATGCAGAGTTTGATACTTACCCATGCACTTTGGCACCATGTCCTATTGGTCATGCTTATATCATGGGGGATATTGCCAAGTGCCATATTTAGTGGATTATTTAGACTATGATGAGCCTTATGACATATATGATGGCTTGATCATCTTTACCCTCATAATTTATCTAAACACATTATCATCCTTATTTCTCATCACTAAACATTAATCATCATTATCATCATCATCTTTTATTCTCTCATTTTCATCCCCTATCCTCTAGTCAGAACTATATTGGCCTGAGGTCTTTTTAGACTATGTAGGAAACACTTGGCCATGTTTCAATGCCCAATGATAACTCAACCACTATCTTTATCATCCATCCTCATCCCCCAGTCTTTTGGTAACTTGATCACATCATTTATTCTCTCTTATCCTATACATAATATCACTCAAATTTAGCTTTGATCTACACCCATCATTATTAAATCATCATCTTATCCTGGCCTATAGCTCTCCCTTGCATGCATCCTTGCTTAGGATATGTCTAAAGCTTATAAAATTTTAATCCTATTATCATCATGTTATGATTTATTCCCCCTTGGGATGTGTTGATAATCATGACACCCTTCATATTTACTCCCTATGCATATGTCTTTGCTAGGGGCATCATCAATTTGTAACTCACTACTCAAGTCAAATTTTGCTTCATCATCTATCTCGTATCTAGCATCCCATCCCATTATCTATCCATCATATCTCACCATTTATTTATTTTTGAGTGGCCATCCATCTCATTCTTCCCTACATGCCCCTTCGAGGGGGAATCATATCCCCTAAAATCATTTACTAACATTCAGTTATGATATGATTTTTTTTGAAAGACCATTACTCCTTCCACTTCTCTCCACTCGTAATAACATTTCAAAGAGGGAAAAAATATATTAATATAAAACCATTCACTTACATTATTATCACTAATATTCCTATTAGTTGACACTAATTCCCCTCTTCTCATTTATTCTAATTTATTCCATTAATATATCCCCTTCCTAGTCATTTATCTAACACCCCCCCTTCATATTTCCTCCTTAATTAACCTTAATCTATCCAATATCATCATTAATTTTTATTAATCCCTATTATCCTAATCTAATCCCAATTACCTATTATTTGGGAATTTTAAATTCTTATGATCCTGCCTACCCACCTACTAGCCTACACCCTAGTCTTTCTTACATCCCTATGAATCCTAAACCTCATTAAATCCTATCTAATCACTCCCATTTATCCCCTAAAATAATTGAGAAGCCTCTATAACTAGATAATCTCCTCTAAAACTCTATAAGCCTCTAAACTAGAGAATTCTAAATAATTTTAAATTCTCCTAAAATTCCCTTTATTATTCTATAAAAGGCCATGCTTAGGCCATGGCCAAACCATCTAGACTCTTCATGATAAATCTATGTCCAAGTATCCTTGAATATACCATTATCATATCGAAACCATGCCAAACTAAGCATCAAGTATCCTCCATAAACAATCCAACATCATGCCATCATAATGTCCAAAATCTGAGTCTCAAGGTAATCAATCATCCTAATCTTTTTGTTTTCATTCTGTTTGATCTTGGTTTAAATCATTTAAATTTAGGATTTAAGAGTATGATTGAATAAATTGTTCATATAATTTCACTTAGTTCTAATGGTTTTAGACTTTACTTAGTGGTTTGATATTTGAGTGGTTTAAATTAGTTAGATTTAATCCATAGAGCTCAAAATTTCTCTCTACATATACAAATAAAAAATAAAAAATAGAAAAAGATGTAAAGTGTTAAATTAAAAATTAGAAATTAAAAATATATTGAACACATGTACAAATATTTTAATTATTAAATAATTTCTCTACATAATATTTTATAATTTAAAAAATTAATTTGTGTAAAAAATATATAATAATATACATATTTTAGATAAATTTAAATTAAAAAATATGAGACATATCATTCTCAAAACAATTATATTGATTTTTTTGACATCATTAAAATAAATGCCTTGCATCTATAAGAAAAAAAATAAAAAATAAATACTTATATATGTTTATTTAAATATATCTTAAACTTCTTATATTTATCATATAAAATAAGAGGGATAGAACACTTAATAAAAAGGATCCGAACAATTTATTTTTAATAGATGGTTTTAAAAGGTTCTACTCAGTAATGTGTTGATTAATAAAGTTATAAAATATTTGTAATGATATGTTTACAAATATCCTCTTTAATGAAACTAAAATGATTTAAAAATGATTATCTTGTTTATGAGTTTCTTCATGATTTGGTCATTGACAATCCCTAATCCCTTTTTCCTTGGCCCTCATCCCCTCTCAACCTCATCTTGGTTTCTAGGCTTGGTATTCCCTTTTATAGTAACCCCATTTTTATAGTGTACATACATATTAAAATAAAAAACCCTAAAAATTGAAATATGTCAAAAACCCAATAAAATCATAAAATTTGAAAAAGCCAAAAATAGTCCATGGTGTCTTATCTTATGCCTAAATCCCTAGTCATCATATCATAAAATTCACCTTTTCATCCTAAACCACATCTAATACCAGTATCATATATCCTATTGTCTATATCACCATCCACAATGACCATCTAATATCCATCTCCTATTCCATCTTAAACCCATTTATCCTAGTGGTCACCCATCTATGTCTTCATCACCATCCTTTTGGCTAGGTATTATCAAAACACATCACCTTGTCGAAGATTTTAATCTAGCACCCATCACTTACCTATCAATGCCTTTCCATACCTAGCACCCATCACATCACTTTTTGCTAGTATGAAAGGTACCTGATCTCATCACTATCCTTTCATTGCCTCTTCACACCTAACACCCATCAAATCATTTCCTTACTAGTGTGACATATATATGATCTCATCAATCTTCCTATTACTAGATTGGACTCTTGCAAGTCCTTGTCTATTGATAATCCTTGATAATATTCACATCTATATCCTCATCCATGTCCTTATCCTAATCTTAGTCTCTCATCCAAGTCCATACCTTTATCCAAATCATTGGTCAATCTTCATCATTATCGTTAATCTATCCCAAATCCATGTAAATACTAAGTCCACAATCCCATCACTTAATCACTCATCCAATCATTAGGCAAGACATTATGACACTGCATGTAGATACTTGTGTGTGTTGATTGTCTATTATTTGACTTATTTGTATGTCTTTTATCATGTATACATCTTGTTTATCTTATGTATTATTTGCATCATGTCTTTTTTTATCTATTAGGAAATGAACAAGGATGCTATGAGGACACCAAAAGTGCCCTCGAGGATGTAGAGTTTTCTACTTGCCCATACACTTTGGCACCACCTCCTCTTGGTCATGCTTATATCATGGGGCATACTGCCAAGTGCCATATTTTTTGGATTGTTTAGACTATGATGAGCCTTATGACATCTGTGATGGCTTGATCATCTATACCCTCATCATTTATCTAATTGTATTATCATCCTTATTTCCCATCACTAATCTAATCCTCTCGACCCATTCAACTAACATCTAATCGTATTCTAAACATTAATCATCAATATCATCATATTTTACTCTCTCATCATCATTCCCTATCCTCTAGTCAAAACTACATCAGCCTAAGGTCTTTTCAAACTATATAGGTAGTACTTGGCCATGTTTTAATGCTTAAGGATAGCTCAACCACTATCTTTATCATCCATCCTCATCTCTCAGTCTTTTGGTCACTTGATCACATCATTTATTCTCTCTTATCCTCTACATCATATCACTAAACTTTATCTTTGAGATACACCCATAATTATTAAATCATCATCTTATCTTAGCCTATAGCTCTCTGGTTCATGCATCCCTACTTGGGATACATCTAATGCTTATGGAATTTTAATCCTATTATCATCATGTTATGATTTATTCCCACTTGGGATGTATCAATAATCATGATACCCATCATATTTACTCTTTTTGCATGTGTTTTTGCTAGGGGCATCATCAATTTATAGCTCATTGCTCAAGTCAAATTCTATTTCATCATCTATCTCACATCTAGCATCCCATCCCCTTATCTATCTATCATATCCCACCCCTTGTTTCTTCTTTTGAGTGGCCATCCATCTCATTATTCTCCACATGTCCTTTTAAGGGGGAATCATATCCCCTAACATCATTTACCAACATTCATCTATGACATGATTTTTCTTTGAAAGACCATTACTCCTTTCACTTCTCTCTACTCGTAATGTCCTTTCAAAGAGGGGTAAAATGTATGCATATAAAATCATTTAATTACATTATTATCATTAATATTCCTATTAGTTGACACTAATTCCTCTTATCTCATTTATTTCGCTAATTTATTGCCTTTCTAGTCATTTATCTAACATCCCTCCTTCATATTTCCTCATTCATTAACTTATTCTATCCCATCTCATCATTAATTATTATTAATCCCTATTATCCTAATCTAATCTTACTTACCTATTACTTGATAATTTTAAATTTCCATGACCCCACCTTCCCATCTAGTAGCCTACACCCTAGCCTTTCCTATATCCCTATGAATCATAAACCTCATTAAAGCCTATCTAATCCCTTCCATTTATCCCCTAAACTAATCGACAAGCCTCTAAAACTAGAGAAGCTCCTCTAAAAATCTAAAACTCTTTAAATTAGAGACTTCTAAATAATTTTAAATTCTCTTGAAATTCCCTCCATTTTTCTATAAAAGGCCATGCTTGGGCCATGCCCAAACCATCTAGACTCTTCATGCCAAATCTATGTCCAAGCATCTTTGAATCTACCATTCTCAAATAAAATCCATGCCAAACTAAGCATCAAGTATCCTCCATCAACAATCCAATATCATGTCATCATAATGTCCAAAATATGAGTCTCAAGGTAATCAATCATCTTAATCTCTTTATTTTTATTTTGTTTGATCTTGGTTTAAAGCATTTAGCTTTAGGATTTAAGTGTATGATTGAATAGCTTGTTCATCTAATTACACTTAGTTCTAATAGATTTAGACTTTACTTAGTGGCTTGAGATTTGAGTGGTTTAAATTAGTTAGATTTAATTTATAAAGCTCATATTTCTCTCTCTATATACAAATAAAACATAAAAAATAGAAAAAAATGTAAAGTGTTAAAGTAAAAATTAAAAATATATTAAACATATATACCAATATTTTTATCATTAAATAATTTCTCTACATAATATTTTATAATTTAAAAAAAATGATTTGTATAAAAAATATATACTAATCTACATATTTCAAATAAATTTATATAAAAAATATAAGACATATCATTCTCAAAACACTTATATTGATTTTTTTGACATCATTAAAATAAATACCTTGCATCTATAATATTATATATGTGTGTTTATAATATTGTTTTCATTTGAATTAGTATATCTATTTTTAAATTTGCTAGTTCTTCCATGAGTTGGCTTACATCACTAGATTTCCCTAGTTTCCCTCTCGTACTACTAGGTTTTGTCTTAGAGTAGTTGATACATAAACATGTTATCTATTGGAAGTCTAGTTTGGTAATATCTATCTTTTCCATGAGATTCAAATAATTCATGGAGGAATCATCCAATCCTTTAAGGAAAATAGTTTTGATCACTTCCTCAGATAATTCATATCCATACCTGTTGTGGGCAAAAATAAACTGATCTAGGTAGTCTTCAAGGTTTTCATCTTCATTTTGATTTAATTTGAAAAATTCTTTTTTTCTATCCTTGAATCTAAAGTAATCTTGGTATTTTTTCAAGAATGTTATATTCATTTCTCTCCAAGTGCTGATAGAGTTTTCTACTAGTCCCATAAACCACCTCATTGCTCCTTCCTTTAAAGTAGAAGGAAAGAGCTTCAAATTTTGATTATCTAAAGTGTAATCATAGGTTTGATAGATAAATTTAACTCAAAAATAAATTGATTTGGGTATTTAATTAATAGACCTCTAAGGGTAGATAAATTAGATGGGAAAATGTTTTTCATTATTGTTTGGTCATCATTCTCAAAGATAATAAGATAAGAGAAAGTCCTCTTAGGAGGATTCCTACAAGGGTATTCTACATGGCCTATGTTTTTTTCCATTGTAAATAAGTTATATTGAGAGGAAGAAATCCTTCAAGGTCCTCTGGTTGTTTAGTGTTTGAAAGTTTAACTTTTACAAAGAAAGATTCCTCTAGATCCTGGGAGGTACTTCTAAAAGACTCATTTATTTATACAAAATTTATATCTTTTCTAAAAGTACTTTGATTTTCTCTTCCAAAGGATAATGATCTTTTGGAACAAACCTTCCTTGTGAATCCATTTTCCTACTCATATACCTGTATTTGACAGGAGAGTAATTTATTCCATTTTTTTTTTATGTTTTTACTATTAACTTTAGTGTTTTATCTTACTAATTTTTTTTTAGAAGTCCTTGAAAATGACACAAAAATGATGGGTGTCATTGTTACCCCTTTATTTAACTAATTTGTGTTGGTGTCAATTCTTACCAGGGCCACTATCTAAGGTTGTTTGCAGTGAGGTATTTATTAGTGCCAACTAATAGTTTTGTTTGAGGGTTTTTGGTGTGGTACTATCTTAAGTTTCTACTTGTAAAATCTAAGCTAATGTTATAAAGAAACACACTTACTAGAAATATAAACACACAAAATTGCTAAATTGAATACTTTGAAAGTAATCATACAATGCTGTAAATTTAACACACTAAAACCAAATCTAAAATGTCCACTTTTAAATGAAGTTGTAAAATAAATATTGATAGAATTAAAGGAATGATAAGTGCTTATTCAAATTCAAAATTAAACACACCAACATCTACTTTATCCTATAGGTTATGAATCTGATCACACAGAGAATTTATATTAATTCTAATTGAAAATAAATAATAAATAAAATTATAGATACCAAAAATAATGTCTCCTATCTCTTTGGGGTGTGGGCCCTTGCTCACCCTTGGATTTAGGGTTAATTCAACTTAGTCTTTAAAACACTATCTTTAAAACATAGAATGAAAGATAATTCTACTACAAAGTCTTTTTGTATTCAAAATAACAATATATATATATATATATATATATATATATATATATATATTTCTCTATAGATCGATCATGGATATTCCCTTTTATTATATGCAAAAGAAATTAACTATCTTAGAAACTAGGTAATAACTCAACTAACTTAGAATAAGAAAATATTCAAAGAAATTGGTTTGTATAGTCAAAATAGATAAAAGCATTACAATAAGATCTAAATAGAATAAAAAAGATCCATGTGAGATTACAATTTCTATGTCCAGCCATATCTATCCACCATATCTTTACATACAATATATCCATATCTTTTGTTTCTATAGTTATAGCCTATGATAATAAACTTCCATAAATGGAAAACTATACATCAAAAGGAATCTATATATGACATGTATAAAAATATAAAGTATTAAAAGGAGTCTTAAATCATCATGGAATATATGAAAGAGCTGTTGGAATGTTTTGGGACATGCTATGGGTGAGCTATGAGAATCCAAAGCACAACTATCATAATATGTAACTAATTCTTATAATTCATCACTGACTGTTGTAATTTGTAGCTGACTGACAGAATCTATAGCTAACTGACAAAATCTGTAGCTCTACTCAAATGATCAATTCTTCATCATGGCACTTCCTTATCCTAATGAGATCTTATAAAAACTCTTATTAGATTCTATTATACCTATACATATCAAAATATGGAAGACTAAACATGCAAATGGTTAAAACATCATGAAAAGAATGCTAACTTAAACTCACATGAGCTTATAGAGATAAAAACATTAATTTTATACCTTGAAATAGTTATAAATCCTAAGACTACATGCAATGCTCAACTAAAATGTCATGTTTATGGCTATGAAGAAAGATACATCATGAAATAATGAGTCATAGTGTGGACTCATCACTAAGGGAACACTTATCACACACCACTAAAATAGAGGGTTCCAAATACTCTACACAAATAATATCATACTATAACCCAAATAGGTCTTTTAATGCATAAAATGAAATCTAATCTAGTGTTATAAAAGATTATAACATAAAGTGGGTGGTTTAAAACAAATAAAACAAACAAAGGGATCATGATAGGTAAATGGGGGCCTATATCACCTACGATGACAGATGAAAAGCCTAAAAAACCTTATAACTACACTAGGTTTAAGTGTATAGGTAATATAGATTAATATGTATACATTTAAACCTATTAATTTATGCAATATCTATATAATGAAATAACAAAAGTTAGAGATACTTACCTTTGAATGAACCTGTCAATTCTCAATCTCCCACCTTGACTGATAGTGCTTTGAAAGAGATTGTTGTGACTTTGTAAATATCACACTATATAAATTAGATTTAGGCTAAAGGAATCCTACTTACATCCAAAAATTTTCACAAGACAAGTTATCTTTCCTTCAAGGCAAACCCATTCTTATGGCTTCTTCAAATGTAGCTGTAATAGAATTATGAGATATAATAATGAAAAAACTAGACTATTACTCTCCATTAGATTGAAATAAATGTTGTAGTTATAGTAATAGATAGGTTATAACCCTTATGAATTTTTAGCTGAAAAGGCCATCCACCATAAACAAGTTTTTAAAAGTTATTGTTAAGCCTCAAACTAGGTCAACTAGGTCAACCTAATTGCATAACCTATAATGTAACTTTCATAACTAGGTTGACCAGGATGACCTAGTAGGAAAAATGGGTATTTGCTTAGTTATGTGATATTTAAGAGGAGAATTACTTAGGGATTTAGATAAGTAGGATTTGTTTGCTTGGTGAATTGGATAAGCATGATTTATTTACTGGAGGAGTTGGATAAATGAGATTTATAATGAGTTTATGTATGATAGAGTTAAACAAAAATATTACAAACACTAATGGACTACCCACCCATTTCCTAGTGCACCCTTTAAATCGTGCACTTAGGGAGATTTAAACTTGACAAGTTCCTATAAGAGAGATACCATCAATAAATATGGAAGTTTAAAAATATCATGTATATAATAGGTGAGCTCTTAAATGTCCACATCCAACTATAATCTAAACCTAGTTTAGTCTAGTAGTTTATAGACATTCAAGTGGTGAAAATATTGAAATATTACATGATGTTGCTTAGTCGGGATTAGTCCAAGACCCTAAATGGGTATATGGCTACACACTTCTCTCATATGTGGCTACTTTGGAGAGGTATGGCTAATCAAATTCATTTTGATAGAGAGCCTATGATGAGACATATGATCACGTAATACAATGAATTCAATGAGAAGATAGACATAGTATCCTTTGACATAGGCATTTATAACCTATCTATAGAATATAAAAAGATAACTTTGAAGAGGATTCTTAGTCATTAGGTTTATGGTCTATGTACTTTGATGGGGTCTATTCCAAATAAGGTTCTGATGATGAGATCTTGTTGAGTTAAATGTAAGGGAAATGAACTTTAGACATCTATAGGTTATAATTTCCTTACATAAAAAACCTCATGAAGTATGAAGCCTTGATCTAAGGTCTGTAGTTATCCCTAAATCACTACATCAAAAAGTTAAAGGTGTTTGGGGATTCTAATTAGTAGTAAATCAAGTTATAAGTAAGTTACAGTTTAGTTATATTACTTAATAAAATATAAACATAGAGTGTGGATCTTGAAAAAAACACTTGTTGCATTTAATGTCATTCTCAACCCTAGAAAAGAGAACTAGGTTGTGGAATCTCTAGCATCTTCAGCTATGAATGTAGCTCCTTCAGATGACTAAAAATTGCATCACTTTTCCATAGAGCTCATACCCTACCCATCAATCCCTGATAATGTTTATAAATTCTAGGTTTTTGATGATGATCACCATGTATTAGATTTTTTAAATAGTTCTGGGGTCTTTAATGCTTAGATCATAGATAATAAAGACAAAGATAATACCCTTAGTAAAACCGTAGGAGCCTATAATAACTTTAAATATTTCTAAGAAAATGGGTACGTATAAAACCAACTTAAGCATGCATGTATAAAAATATACTTTTTACAATAATAAAAAAAATATAAAAGGGCTAAAAACTTGGAGACTCCATTAATGGCAGTCATCTAAGGATGAAGAAGGAGAAGATGAATGACTATGGACAAGTCATCCTCCAAAACATCTTTCCTCTTTCCTAAAATCTAAAATTGAAACATAAATATTGAGATGAAACCTTTATTTCCCTCCACAATGATTTCTAAGATTTCCTCATCATTGACTAAACCCTCATCAAGTTAGAAAGGATCAAGTCATATGAAGAGTATGCATCTTCCTTGAAAATATTTTTCAATAAGAGATAAGTCAACTTGAAAATAGATTTAAGTTGCAAATTTCAATGTAAACCAAACCCTGTGATTGACCGAAATCACTCAAGATCCCTCTTGAACCACGTTGAGAATTAGGATGAATCGTTCAAGCTAGTGATTGCTAAAACCAAATTATTTTTAGTTGTGCATCCTTATTAAAACTTGGGGCCATAGATATTTTTAGGTTCACTCATAAAGTTATAGGTTTATTTGAGAGTTTTTAGGCTAATTATAATGATTGGGGTCTACAAGGTTGCATAGCAATCATTCTTCCACTTGTGGATTGACATCCATGTCATTTAGGCATGCGAGTTTGTTTGGATTCATTTCATGTCTCATGCCATGAAAATTGCTAGACAATAGGAAATGTACTTGTTTATAATGTGCATTGTACATTCTAGAAAAAAGGCCATGTTTGTGTGTGGTTTCAGTCATGTAAAATTTTGGTCATGAAAAATAGAAATCACCCTATAGATACGTATAATTCAAAAATTCATAACCAACAAATTGTAGGCCCTAAATTCATGAAAAAAAAAGCCAATGGATCTAAAAAATTGAAAAGAATTATATAAAATTAGTTTGTGCACTCTTATACCTCGTTGAATGTGAACAAAAATTGCACAAAGTGTAAGTACATTATAAAAGAAATTAAGTAATTTTAGTACTTTAAATTTAAAAACTCATACAATTAAAAAATATATCTAAAAATTAAATCATAAAATTTAATATAACATTGATTATTCCTATTTTTCATTAAATTTGAAATTGGAAAAAATTGAGACTTATGAAATTTTATAAAAAATATTTAATTGAACCTAGCCTTTCTGGGGCTTATTTAAGTCCATTCAAATGAGAATTTGAAACAAGGTTTTAAATTTATTTTTGATAAAATGTGAAAAACACAAATGATATTGTGCATAAAAATTTATTATTTGATTCAAAGCATAAAAATGATCTTTCATTATATTTACTCTTTATTATTTCAATTAAACTTTAATAAAAAACTAATGTGTGAACGCTCATCACCATTGCATCAATTTTTTTCTTCCTTTTATTTCACATTTATTACAATAAAATATTACATAAAAATAGCTTAAAACTATCTAATACTCATTTTATTATCATTTATATTTGTAAATCCATGAAGAAAAGGTAGACTCCAAGAAAGCTCCCAAGTGTAACTACAAGGCCAAAACAAGGAGTGGTTTTCCTCTTATATTATTTCCATCATTGAGCGACTTCCCCAGACACCCCTAAGCTAATGAATCTGAAATATGATCATGTAGATTACCATCCAAGTTTTTTGTTATAAAATAAGGATGTTCATTTTAAAAGGAAAGGTATAATGGGTATTACCTTTAGTTTTGTGCCTCATCCTAAAAACTAGGAAACACCTCCTACATTTGTCTAAAAACACACATCTCTAGAAAGGAAAAACACTTCCAATGGAACATACTCAAATAATTTTAAATAATACACATAACACTCTTAGACAAGTATTCACTAACAACTTTGGAAGAATGAAAGGAGGATGGCTTAAGGAAAATCACTCACCCTTGCTCGTCTTACCATAGTGCTGAAGCCCATGTGAGAAACATATCTCCAAAATTTTATAAATAAAAATGACATTAAAAAAATAATATAAAATGGGAGAAAAACCTTCCCAATAAACCCTTATATGTTTAAAAAAATACATGGCCTTAGTCGCAAACCATAGATAAAGCAAGAAAAGGGTTACATGCCATAAGGCCTTGTCAATCAATAACTCATTTTAAACATTTCAAGGAGGTAAAAAGGGATTATTTTAAAACAAAACAATTAATAAGGTGTAAAAATTTCCTCCACCTCAATTTATCTAGTGTTTAACATATACCATTCTTATAAGATGAAGCTCCTAACTAGCCTCCTTCTCCCAAGATCTCTTCTTCATTACTCCATGCTTAAGTTCCAAATCCATTTTAAAAATTGATAAAATTTAAGCACGAGAGTGACTTCCCACCTAATTATATAAAAAACCCTAAATCCTTGGATAAGAGGAAGATGATACTTGTCCCTTCCCATGCCTTGGTCTCTCACAAAAGTCTTCTATGGGGTTTGTTATTTCTTACATAATTGAGGGAAATTATGGATCACTCATACTAATTAAATGATCGAGTTATTCCAATGTCATTATTGATCAGATGGGTTGTAATAAAAGTCTTTTTTGGATCCTTACCATACATCCATATTGGTCAAATGACTCTAATTTCAACACAAAATGCCACAAAATCATTTTATGTGACCCTACAATATTGGTTTTTTAATTCCGTTCATGTTTTACAAGTGGCAACATCATGTTGGCTCCCTTATCAAACTTATGACATTATAAAGAGTTAAATAAATATCTAAGGTATGGGTAAGGTGTGCATGAATAGTATTATTTAGTATAAAACTTCCAAAATTAAAACACATGAATAGAACACATTTAAAAAAATAAAATGATAGCTGTCAACTAGGGATAACACATATAGTGAATGATAAAATACATGACCAACATAGCCTAAGGTCCCTTACTTGCATAAATTTAATCTTGCATGTCATTGAACACATAAAAACTCTCTATCCTAGGATAATCAAAGCAACTGAATTTGAAACAACCTCAAGGAACATGTATAAACACACATTGTATACATAGAAACATTAAAATAATAATATTATCTCCACATACTAACATAAATATATTTGTAATATCAAATCAAATAACAAAGTAGTATTAACTCAACTAATATGTTAATGTAGTATGCATATGAATAATAAAAATATAAAAAACTATCACCACTAGCATTTGAATCATACTCTTGTAAACAAAACTTAAAAGCATCGAGTACCTAACCCAATGTTTTAGTAGTAATGTAATAAACATATAACAAAACATCAATTAACTTAAGGAAAATGCCACATCATGGCATGTATAATAACAAAAAGGTCTAATAGAATTAACATTCTGATAAATGGGGCCTCACAAACAAGTTAAGATATGTTGATTCCAATCCCAACAAATTGATCTAGTTATAAATTTATGACCCTAAACCTAAAATATACTAAAAATACAAAAAAAACAAATATTCAAAAAATCTGAAATTAGGACTTGAGCATAACATGATAACAGGATTACACTATTTACATATGTTTGGTAGATTGAATATTCCTTATATACACATTAATTTTATGGTATATGAGTGATATTCATGACATACAAGTTACACATGGACATACAAATTTTGGACTTTCCTCTTCCCAGGGGCCATGTCAATATTAGGGGTATCTTGTTGCATAGGTTTCCTATTATAGGTTATATATTTCTATGGCACTTTGTACCATGTTGAGATACCTATATTTCATACACATTCATTGATAGTTACTCATTTATTATCTAGTGATACATCATAGATATGCCATTATATTGTAACTTGACCTAGTTTACTTGTTTAATGCTCCATTAATGTTGTTACTTTATTACATTACAATCTACTTTGTGCTTAACTATTATGTTTGGCCCTTGGCCTTATTTTATGCAACATAATTGATGTCCCTTGTTTGTGGGGTTAAAACATAATAATGTGTCCCACTTTTTGGTACAAAGCGGACACAAAAAATGAAAATGTGCACATTTCTCATTTTACATAGGCAATAATGACTAAATCATATAAATTTGAAAATTATGTTAGCTAATGAAATGTTTCATTTTAAGTGTAAATTATATTTATATTTTTAATTTGTGTGTGTGTGTGTGTGTGTGTGTGTGTGTGTGTGTGCACACGCACACACATGTGCATGCTTGGGTGTCCACACACGTGCATGCACACACACACGTGTGTGTTACTTAAATACACAGTGTTTATGTTTCATGTATAAAAATTTATAATGAGTGGTTGATCTCCCCTCATCCTAACTTTTTCAAAATGTAATGTTTTTTCAAGATTTCTTGGACAAATATCCTAGAGACATGGACATAACATAATTTTTTTTGATAAATATAAATCTATTTATAATTATAAAATCAAGAAATATATACACTTATGATCTCCCCTCTCATTTATTTATTTATATATATGTCAAAATGGACTATTTTATTCACCATTATAATGAGGACTTTGAAATCAAGTACAATGATTTATTTCAATTTTTTTTGGACGCACTCTCATATTTTTTTAGTGATAAAAAAAGATGATACTTTATTTTGAAAATATTTATATTTTATTGAATAAATAAAAAAATATTAATTAATTTAAAAAAAACAAATTATTATAAATATAAAAAATAGAACTATTTACATATGGAGTCATATGTTTTTATTTGATTTGTTCACCCTTTATATAGCCATATGAAGTGGCATTTTGAATCCAATAGGAGACTTCCATTGGGATGGTTTAGTATTTGGTACCACATGGAATTAGAATGAATGGGAATAAAATGAAACCCTATGCTCTAACTCCACGTGGTAATAGACACTAAAGAAAAATCACTTTTAAGGGTTAATATTTAGGTAGGGTTTAGAATGAAGCCCCTTTGATCTAAGGTGATTAAAAAAATAGATTCATTTTAAGCCCACATATGGGGGTTATAATGAAGGTAATTCATTCGAACCCCATTAGAATAAAGGGGATTCATTATAAACCCCTTTTTAATTTTCCAAGGATCCTTGAGTTGGCCACCTTGTGGGACTCATTTATATGATTTAAATTTGTGGCATTTTAATGTCCACTTGTGTGCGACCCTTAGCCTTATTGTTTATGACAATTTTATGTCCCTTGTATATGATTATTGGCCTTATGTGTGACACCAAAACTTGCGTTTGTTGAAATTACTGATGTTGAGTGGTGCCATGATCTATATCATGCACTTTTACTACATAAGTTTATTAAAATATCATTACATTGCATGCTTCATTGATATATTCATCTATACATGACTCTTACATGCCCTTGCATTGCATATGTTACACACATACATTGATCAATATATACATTAATATTATCACATATTATCCACATGATCAAATGATATCATAGGATGCTATCTTTATACATGACATGATATAGTTAAATCTTCCTTTGAGATGAATGACTTATAAGATACATTCCTCAACATAAAATGAGGGGATTAAAATGGGCTTGAAATAGAGACATAAGCCTAAATGATTATAAAATAAGACCAAATTAAACATTTTAGAGATTTAGAAAGGTTCAAATACATGACATATATTGGCACATTGATAAAAATTACATAGACATATGCCATGCATATGCATTCACTTTAAAAACACTTGAGCATAGATCTATACATATTTGGGTGCATATACATATTTTATAGGAATAAAAATTATATGTATTCACATAAAAATACAATTATGATACTGGTGTAGATACTAAAATTTGGTCTTTGGTACTTGATAATGAAAAACTTGATACACATTTACCATGCATGACTTGAGTGCACAAACAAGGTCCTAGTTTACCATTCTCTCACACTTGTTGATGATATACTATGAGTTAACCTTTCCTTTCTACTATTATACATATACATAAACCTCATTGTCTATTTAAAATATAATAAATGTCCTCCATAGACATCTATAAACTCATAGTTTAGTCCATTTGTACATAGGTTAGTTTCTCTAGATTCAGTCAGTACAACTAGTTGATATTGATTTGATTTGGTTGGTGTTGATAAACTCCCACCAATGAATACTTAAAAAAATCCAACCTCTCCTTAGGGTTATCCCATTCACCTAATATGTTGGTGGTATGATAAATTATCCAATTGGACTCATATAAAAAAAAATCAAAGTCTCCTTCAAATGGGACTTGACACTTATCTAGAACACATATATACACTATAACACATTAAGAAAATTTATTGCATTTTTTTTCTAAATTATGAATCGATCACTAGGATCAATCATAAGATAAGTTTTAAGAATCCTAATTCCAAGTAAAATAAAACATTGATAAGTATCAAAACCCAAATCATTAGATTTATACATATACAAAAGGAACACACTTAAAAAATCACATTAGGTGGAAAAACTACATGTGGCTTGATTTTCCTCCTTGAGTATCAGATATGTAGGAAACAATCAATCATCAAACATGGGTGATTGGGATTATCTCAACCCATTAAAATTTCCCCATTTTTGCATGTATATATCCATCAAAAATAAACCTAGGATTTAAAGGTAAATAAGACTAATTTTCTAGGCTATACACATCATTATGGTTTAGGATTGCAAACATAGAGTAGGTAAAGACATGTGTAGGTGGGGTAGATTAACTATGCCCTACTTATGCATAGGTCAATATCAACCGATATGGTAATATAAACCTATGATATTGATCTATAACAACATAACTAACTTGACATATATAACTGAATGACCTTAAGCCTTGATTTATCCTCATTTTTACTTCTAGAATCTAGTCATATCTAGATAGTAAAAGAAATCTAAATATTCATCCTTTTATTATACTTACTATATTTAAATATGTTATTTTTAAAATTAAAAGAATCAATATTAGTATTTTCTATTTAGATGTATGCTTGAATGATATATCTGAATTACATTTCAAACTTCTATCTTAGTTAGATCAAGTAATTCACCTTAATCCAAATTAGGGTAAAACATATTTGTGAATCCTTATACATGAAATAATGAAAAACCTTAGATATTTATTTGGATTTCTTCCTTCCAAAGTTTAATATTTTCTATCTTAGGGTTTCAATTTCAGTTATTATCTCCTCACACATGAAAATATATCTCATATTTCCCCCCTAGGGTTTCATTGTTCTAATTTTTTATTTCCATACAAATAATATTTTCAACTTTTTTGATAGCTTCCTATATACTTTCATGATCCCACCCTATGCCATATAATAAGGTTAGTTCCATTTTACCTCTAAGACACAATGATAGATTAATTGGACCTATATAGAGCATCATTAGATTAATCCCACTTTAGATAAAATGGATACAATGAATGTTTATTCTTCTTTTGATAATGAAATTATTCATGAATATGTGAAAACATATGATTATGTTTATATGCCTCCATTGGAACATGATAATAAAGATAATCAAAATGAACACAATGATCAAGATAATTATGAGGACATAGATAAAATTTATCTTAATGAATTATATTGGGTAGATCGTGACCAAGTTAAAGTCTTATTTAATTTTCATCAAGGACGTGATCAATGTCCTAAAAATGTGGGTAGATTTTTTAGATTGATGCTAACATATAAGGATACAAACCAAACTAATATTTATAAATCTCAATTACCCTAATAAGAGAAATTTACCATTATTAGCCAATCCTTTCAATTTAGTGCTTCCACATCAGGTATTTAAACCACTACTATTAGTATTATGCCTATGCCTACATTTCTAGTAATCATGTGATATCCACCCAAAATTTGGGGGGAATTGAGGCATTAAATAGATTTACATACTTATTCATACATAGGAAACCTTTACCCCTCCCATGATGACTACACATGTTCCATCACCAACCTATCCTACTACTCCTCCCTTTGAGTAGACTATTCTAGATCTACATCCTAAGATGTTGTAGCTACCATAAGGTGCATCAAGAACTAGCCATTCCATGGATTCACACACTTTTGTCCATAACGCATTAGCCCCTAAAATAATAACCTATCATTTAACGATAGGTTTTATAGCTTCCAATCTCCTATTATACAAAGGCAAAGGTGACCCCAAACAACATCTTAGATCATTCCATGAAATATGTCTAGATTATGAATACAATGATAAGATATCAAAAAAGTTATTTTCAATAAGACTTAATGACTATGCCTTGTGATGGGTCTATGATATCCCTATCCAATATTAAGAGAATTCAACCCCTTTTCCTACTAATTCATAGTGTTTTTTGCCATAAAAGTCAATGCAAAGTTATCCTATGTAAAAATTTCCAAGCTCAAGTAAGGATCTTATGAACCAATTAGTGACTATGTACTTATATACAAGACCATGCTAACCAAGATGACCAAATTTATGGTTGAAAGTGAATTAAAATACATATTTAAACAAAAATTTCCATCACCTCTCCATGAATCAATTATATCCAAGAGATTCAAATCATTTGATGAGCTATGACATACCTTTAGGTATATATAATTCATATTAATTGATTTGAATAAACTTAAGTATTAATCAAATCCTAAAACTACATCAACAATGAAGTTTCAAAGCAAATCAAGTTACAATGTCAAACCAAATGATGAAAAGAATGAGGCAAATATTATAATCAATGCAATGTCACAACCTACAAACCAGTTACAATTGATAGCTCCAAAAAAGAAATAGTTTGAAATATTACCATCGCCTCCTCATTTGTTACTAAATAATTTACATGAATATAGATTTATCACACTCCTTCCTCCACAAGAATTATAACCAAATAGGCCTAAACCAAGTAAATATGATGATAATTCATATTGTGATTATCATCATATCATGGGACATTTAATGAACAAATATTTTAAGCTAAGACATAAGATACATGATCTTATAGATGACAAAATTAACAATTTTTAAACTCTTATAGATGAATTGAGACCGCTGCATAATGGAAATAAAAATTGAATATATTTAGTGATCATTTTCCTAAACATGAAACACTATAAACTAATGAAGTTTTTAAGGTACATTATACATAAAACATGCATCCTCACCAAAAATGTATGATCATCTACTAGATGCTATCATTGGCACACTTAGTGATATTCCACCTCAATAGTCTATTATCACATTTGATGATAGTGAGATAGTTGATGAAAATTAAAATTTTCACGTGCTTTTCATACAATCCTACATTGATGAACAATCCATACACACTGTGATCATTGGAAATGGTTCAAGTGAGAACATTTGCATGGTGACACTTTTCCACTCCATTGGGTGCACATGAAAAGATTTAAAAAATACATAAAAATTAGTTAAGGGATGACAAAAACATAAAAAAAATACTTGGGATGAGTATTATTACCTCTTTAGGTGGACTTAGCTATATTATGTACATAATTCCTTATTTTATATAATTATAAGTTCTTTGACATGTTGTTAGGACACCCTTGGATGAAAAGACTTTATGTAGTCCCATCCATAGTGCATCGATGCTTAAATTACATACACTACAACATATTAATCACAGTTCCAAGTGTATAGTATAAGTATTCTCTACAAGTAGAGATATCTTCTCCAAACCACCATTGTGATTGGTTGATATACATATTCATGATCATTAATTAGAGATGGTTGATACACTTATTCAGGATCAATATTCAGAGATGGATGATACACATATTTATGATCATTATAGAGTGATGATTACTAGAAATATAAAGGATCTATCTATACAACCAATTGTTCAGTGTTGAGCACATCAAATAATTACTCATAGACCACAAAGGTTACTATCTCCTATAGTACATATTCAATTAGAACTAAAAATAATTTAGAGTGTTATGGAGTTAAAATATGTGTCAAGAAACCCTACTACTATACAATGAATACCATAGAGTCCACAACCATCTATATCAACTCATCATACGCTAAGATACATGTGCATTGATCATGAAAAATATGGTACACCATGACTCCTTATAAAATCCTGATCCAACCATAATTTTTACCTCTCATCCATGATAGAAGACCCTTCCACCATTATATGTAGGAACTTACCATGATCTTACCATTGATAGGATGATTAGTTAGCTTTTCTAAATCTTAAATATTCTAAAAAAATAAAATAATAAAAAAACATAAAAACATTCAAATAGTAAAAAAATAGGACCTTAGTATGACACGATTATTAAATTACTATATATATATATAATTTGTCATGTGTTTGTTAGATTGCATATTATTTACATACACACATGCATTTTATACTACATAAGTCTTATGGATAACTTACATGTTACTTATGGATGCACAAATGTTAGACTTTCCTTTACCCAGTTGCTATGCCAATATAGGGGGTATCTTGTTCCACATGCTTCACTATTACAGACTATATCTCTCTATGTATGATGTTGAGCTACCTATATTTCTTACACATGCCTTAGCAGTTACTCATATCTTACATAGTGATAAATAAATATATTATTATACTATGATGTGGTATTGATACATATGATTAGTGTAGATTAGTTCCCTTATTCTATGTTCCATTGATGTTGTTACTCTATTACATGATAAGCTCCTTTATGCTTGAATATTGTGTGTGTCCCTTGGGCCTTGCTTGGTGCGACATCCTTGATGTCCCTTATTTTCAACATTTTTTATGTTCCCTTGCATATGGACCTTGGCCTTATTTTTTGTGACATAATTATGTACCTTGTATGTGGATCTTAGCCTTATGTGTGACACTAATACTTTCACTTTTTGAGATTTATAACATTGAGTGGTGCCATGATCTATATCATGTACTTTTATTGCATAGTCATATTTAGAGATCCTTCTAATGTGTGCTTAATTGATACACATATCTAGATATAACACTTACATGCCTTAGATTAAATATGTTATATACATATTTTGATCGATATAAATATTATTATGATGACTTATTATCCACATGTTCACATGATATTACATGATGTTATCATTATACATGACATGATATAGTTAAATCTTTTTTTGAGATGAGTGATTTACATGACACATCCCTCATCTCAAAAAAGAGGCATTATAATGGGCTTGTCATAGAGACAAAATTCTACATGAAAATAAAATCAAATACAAGTATAGATTTTAGAGATTTATAATGATTTATATATCAAATGGTTCAAATACATGATATTTATTGGCACATTGAGATAGATTATGGGGGCATATGGCATGCATATAAAATAAATTCAATGAGACTTGAACATAGATTCATACACACTTAAGTTCATATGAATGGGCATAGACACATAATTCACATGAACAAGAGTTACAAGTTTTTATATACATATACATTTTAGATATATGTTCTCAAATTCAGCATATAGTTGCATATAATTTTTTAACAATTGGTACAAATTCATGAGGCATTGATATTGATTCATACACACATACACACAATAACACAATTAACAATTAAATTTAAAATGGTTGTCATTCAACTTAACACTTATTAGATCTATGGTCATGATGGGAGATTGAATATTATTCATTATATTTAGATCATGCATTTTATTATACATTGAGAAAAACTACATAATAATAAACATGCATTCTTGATGGGGGCATGAACATTATTCATTCTTTTTTGATCATGCCTTTTTTTTTACATGGAGCAAACTTGAGTGAAGCTATATGATTGAATCTATAATCCATATGTAATGGTTGATTCATTTTATTTTAATGAACTTGAGTTGATGGTTTTCTCTTTAGTTGTGTAGTTATTTATGTTAGTCCATTACATTTTTCATATTTTTATAGGTTTCTAACCCTCACAATCACATCTAGGGTTTTAAGGCAAAGGAGGATGATTTATGGGGATATGTGCATCATCAAGGTTTGAGATTACAAAAATTAAGCAAGTAAAGATAGATGTAGGTGACTATAAAGTCACTATGCCCTACCTTATGTGTAGGTTAGTATCATATAACAAGTCAATATCAACCCATGATACTAACCTAGATTGTTGGAACCAACACATAATAAATAAAGAACAAGATCCAAAACCAAAAAAACCACTTGCCTATTTTATTTTGATTTTTACTTCTAGAATATAGTCAATCAAAAAAACTAAGTATTCATCCCTTTTTTGTAAATATTATGCCTATCACACACATTTTACATTCAAATGTATGCTTGAATGCCATATATTAATATTAATTACATTTTTAAGTTATATATTAAATTATAGGTTCTAAAATTTAGCATATACATGCATAACATTTTATATCAGTTGGCATGGATTCAGGGGGCATGATACTGCTTCATGCACACATACACAATAATATAATTTATAATTGAATGATTTTTTTTTTTTTTTACACTTCACACTTATCAAATTTGTAGTCATGATGGGGGCATGAACATTGTTCATTATTTTTTAGTCATGCATTCTATTCCACATTGAGTGAAACTACACACTCAAATACACATTCAGATAGGGGCATGAACATTGTTCATTCTCTTTTGATCATACTTTTTTTGGCATAGAGAAAACTTGAATGAACTTGAGAGAAACAATCAAATTGATTATATAAGCCATATACAATGGTTGATTCACTTTATTTGAGTGAAACTAGTTTGATGCATCTCTCTTTTACCTACTTGGTTATTTTGGGTTATTACATTATGTAATTTTTCCCACATTCATTAATGTTGGGGCATTTTGCCTCCCCAACCCAAGAACCTACATAGTTATACAAATTTGGGGCACAATCACCCCAACTCTCCATGTGCTTCAACAAAAAAACATAATTTTATCCAATTATTTACAAAGGAATCATAATATCCATCAAGATTCAAGGATAAAATGGTTTCCACCAACACAAGATTTTATTATAACCCTTGTTCTTTCAAAAATTAAAAAAATATAGTTCCATATTAAAATAGTCAATCTATGGACATTGACTGCATATGATTGTAGGTTTTGCTATTTAGTGACTTACAAAATTGGATCTTCATACTAGATACAAAGTGTGATGTATACCCTCAAGTATATTTTATCCTTTTAATCTAGTAAATTTCATTACTATAATAAAAGGGGAGGAATTTTTAGATACTATAACCTAGTCTTCCTTATTTTTAATGACAAGCTTAACACACATTTACCACATAAAACTTAAGCACTTAAATAAGGTTATAATATACCATTATCTCATACTTGTATGCTATCTTGTGATTCAACCGTTTAATTATAATGTTAGACACCTACACAAATCTCACTATCGATTTCAAACTTACTAAATATCTTTCATAAACATCTCTAGACTCTTAGTTTAGTTTAATTGTAGATAGGTTCATTTAACTAGATTTAGTCAGTATCACTAGTTGATATTGACCTAATCTGGTCAGTACCAACCCACTCCTAGAAAAAACTATTATATAAGATCAAACCTCTCCCTAGGTTTGACCCATTTGCCTTACATGTCAGTGGCATAAAAAAATAATCAATTAGACTTATATATAAATAAATCATAGTCATTCAAAAGGGACTTAGATCTTATCTAGAATAAATATATACACTATTGCATTTAAGAAAATATTCTCTATTTTTTCCAAATTATAAATTGATCATTAGGAGTGGTCATAAACCAAGTCTAAAGAACTCTAAAGACAAGTAAAAGAAATAAAATTGTCAAGTACCAAAATCTAAATCATTAGTTTCATACATTTAATAAAGGATCATAATTGCACAATCACACTAGGTGGTAGAAATATGTGTAGCTTGATTTCCCTCCTCATAGTATTAGATATGTAGGACATATTCAATCATCAAATATGGGTGATTGAGGTTAACTCAACCCATTATGTTTTCCCCATTTTGTAGGTTTCTAGCCCTCACAAGAACTCCCAAGTTTTCAAGGCAAATGAGATTGATTTATAGATATACGTGCATCATTAGGGTTTGGGAGCATGAATATAACACAAACAAAGACAAGTGCAGGGGACCATATAGTCAATATGCCCTAATTTTTTGAAGGTTAGTATTCACTAATAGATTAATATTGATTATAAATATTGACCCAACGTAGATAAAAATTAGTTCTAGAATTGAATGAACCACATGCCTGATTTATCTTTATTTTTACTCTCAAAATATAATCATAGTCATATATTCAACTAAAAATATAACTTTTCATCCCTTTGTTGTACTTAATACATTTAGGTCATGCTACTTGTCAAGTCAAAAGATTCAATCTCAGTTTTTTACTTTTAGGTGTATGCTTGAATGTCATATCTCAATATTTGATTTATATTTCAAAGTATATCTTAATTAGATTAATTAATTCACCTTAATTAAAATTTGGGTAAAATAGTATACTAGCTAGTTACTCTAAAATCATCTTGTCTTAGTATTTTGAAGGATATTTTTATAATCATACCCACACATTGTACTCATGAAGCAGTTCTTTTGAAGCATTGAATTTTGGTGACTAACACCTCATGAATAATTCCACATTCTTGAAAAACTAGGGCCCTCTTTTGAATACTCATTCTCTATCCTCATTTTAAAAAAAGTAATATGAATAAAACATTGTGCTAAAAAATTGCTATCGGCCCTAGTGAAAGTTTCTCTGTTATCCCGTATCTATTGGCTCAAGGAGACCACACTTGACCATATTCTAATGAATCAAAAAGTTAGGGCATTTTTTGAATATCCATGAATAATAAGGTCCAATACTAGCTCATAGATGTTTAAGATAGGCATTTATACTATTACCTAATTACAGTCTCCATATTCTATTAAAATCCTCTTACACTTTCCTATTTAATTTCCATTTAGCCTGAGTCCTTCCTTCACCTCATCAATATTAACCATAACACAAACTTAATTTCTCTTAAAAAATATTTATCATGTTTGGGGCATCTTGGGTGGTGCCCCCACTATTCACCATACCCAAAAATTTTCCTTCCTCCTTATCTTTTTGTTTGAAATGGCTTTGTGATGTAGAATCATCAGCTTTCACTTGCAATGCTATATCAACCAAAAATATGTTAGATTGGGAAAATTAGCTAAGTCTAGTTTTTATCAGGTTTTTGATTGTATATAAGTCTTTGTTTGTAAGTTTTGAAAAAGTTTTTTGATGCACATAATTATTGGATTAATTTGAATAAGCTTGTGAATCTTTGTGCAAGAAGGTTTGTTAGGTATTTTGATCAAACATAATAATGCAGAGATATATGAATTATTTATAAATGTCTATGGTATCTTTTTGAGCATTAGAGAATTCACTAGAGTCACCATATAGTTTTTTTTTCATAAGCAAAATAGTGTTACAAAAGGTCTTAGAGGACTTGTATCATCACCACATAAGTACTGCAATGGGTTGTGGTAATTTTGGAGAATGAAATTAACATTAGGATCTGGTCTAGCATCAACACACTTAATTTAAAGCCTTTATATTTGGCATAACATTATTATACATACCAATCCAGTTGGAAACCTTGTGGTGATGTGCAATATGACTCATGATAGATATAAGGTTTACAATAACACAACATGTTTATTTAATATTATTCTACTTATTAATTAAACCACATCACTTATGGATCCATTTAATGGTCAAAGTGATCTAATGTATGGAAAAAGGGTCTAATTATCATCTATCTAACCATTTCTTGTTGGGGAGGTAGTTTTAGAAATAGCCTAAGGGGATACCACATTTCTTATGATGTGTTATAGTGAATCAATTTTTTTAATTATGTAATACACTCTATTGTGATGTATTATCCTCGGGACAATGTTAAACATTTAATGCTGTTGGTGGGTTTATAAGAACTTTAAAAAGTAAGTTTGTAGCTTTCGTGCATATATAAACATGCCCCTATAATCATCTTAGGAGGGAGAAGAGTGAGAGGAAAAATTAATTGATCAAATTGATCCTTTCTATATATTTGAATAGGTCATATAAACTTAAGATTAAAATTATAATTTTAATATATAATTTTTTTTAAAGGTTTAGGCATATATATATTTGAGACTAAACTTAATTATATCGAGAGGCATTTTACAATGGGAGAGAGGGAAAGGAAAGAGCTTGATGTCGTGATTGTATAAAGAAAAATAGATGACATCTTTTTTTTTCAAACATAAAAATTACTATAAAAAGAACTGACACAATATAATAATAAATATGAAATATTAATATATAAAAATAATACATTAAATATAAATAAATCAAAACATAATAAAATAATGATTGAATGACATAAAAGAAAAATAAAAATAAATAAATTAAAGTGTAACTATCAAAAGATAAAGATTTAGCAAAATAAGTAAATTACATAAATTTTTATATTATAGACTTGAATCACTGAATGGTTTTTTAATTATATATTTAATGCTATCCAAATATTCCTATTTTATCTTATCAACTAGTGTGTTTGGGATACAAATTAAAAGGATTTCCTTTGTGGTAGGTAGAAATATAATTTCCTTGTTCAAATACGCTTCTCCAAAGCACTTCACCACATTCAATTTGAGTAGGCTAAGAAATTCATCTAACAATTAGTAAAGAATGGGTTTTGTTTCCACCATAATACAAAATCTCCCTAACATAAACATAATGGGAATAAGAATGATTCATCTAGACGTGGTTATGGGAGGAATGGTGCCCCTTCATATCCAACTCAGAGCTTTTGAAATAATGTTACAACAATTGAGATGTTTGGAAAACCAAAACAAATTGATTTGAATCCCGTTGACAATATGTGACTTAAAAAACAATTAATAACCTTTACCAGATGAATTTCATAGTCCTCATAAATTTATGAATGCATACCAGAAATCATTACCAATTAACACTAAACTCAAAACCTCCTACACTACCTATTCACAAACCTTTCCTTGTCACCCAAAGCTTATGAAGAGATTAATTTTATAAAAATGGTGACCACCATGAAATTCTCTGATGCATTGATTTTCTAACTTTGACACATCATTCATTCATATTCTAATTGCAGCACTTTTTTATCATTTTGGTTAACACACAAATTATATTGAAGTAAAAAAAAATATTGAACGCCCACCACTATGCCTTCTACTCTAACCATCCTTCAATATTCTCCAACTACATAGATTAATGATGGTAAAGTGTTTGTAAGATTTATATATAATTTTTCTTTCTTTAAATTTAATACAAATTTCTTTTTAAGAAGACTCTAAATTTAACTCTACTCCTGTCAAAATGTGCAAGTTATTCCCTCATAATATAAAAACTTAATTCATAATTTTCCATATATATATATATAAATAATTTCAAATTTATAAAGATTCAGCTTTTAATTTTATTTATTTTCATAATATTATATTTATTATAATTTTTTTAAATTGATTATTAAAGTTATATTTTATCTAATATATTGTTTATATTTAATTTAATATATATATTTTGAATTAATTATTATATTTTAATATTTATAATTTTATTTAATATATTTAAAATATATTTTTTAATTTACTTAAAAATTGTGTAGATATGGCTTGACCAAAATTGAAATTTAAAAATGAAGAAGAATGAAGAGAATATCAAAGAGAATAACAAAGAGAATATCAAAGACAATATCATAGAGGAAGATAGAAACAAATGATAA
>JARHVA010000709.1:2272500-2562500 GCA_037957365.1 Torreya grandis | reverse complement strand
TCAAAAGTAAACACGCCAACATCTATTTTATCCTATAGGTTATGAATTTGATCACACAGAGAATTTAATTAATTCTAATTGAAAATAAATAATAAATAAACTTATAGATACCAAAAATAATTTCTCATATCTCTTTGGGGTGTGGGCCCTTGCTCACCCTTGGATTTAAGGTTAATTCAACTTAGTATTTAAAACACTATCTTTAACACATAGAATGAAAGAGAATTCTAATGCAGAGTATTTTTGTATTCAAAATAACAAAATTTACAATATACATCTTTTTGTATAGATCGAGAATGGATCTACCCTTTTATTATATGCAAAAGAAACTATCATAGAAACTAGGTAATAACTCAATTAACTTAGAATAAGAAAATATTAAAAGAAACTAGTTTGTATAGTCAAAATATATAAAAGCATTGCAATAAGATATAAACAAAATCAAAAAGATCCATATGAGATTACAATTACTATGTCTAGCCATATCTATCCACTAAATATTTACATATAATATATCCATATCTTCTGATTCTAGAGTTGTAGTCTATGACTATAAACTTCCATAAATGGAAAACTATACATGAAAAGGAATATGTATATAGACATGAATAAAAATAGAAGGTATCAAAAGGAGTCTTAAATCATCATGGAATAGATGAAAGAGCTATTGGAATGTTTTGGGGCATATTGTGGGTGAGATGTGAGAATATAGAGCACAACTATCATAATCTATAGCTAACTATTGTAATTCATAGCTGACTATTATAATTCGTAGCTCACTGATAGAATCTATAATTGACTGAATTTTTTAATAGCTTTGTTCAAATGATAAATTCTTGGTCATGGCACTTCTTTATCTTCATGAAATCTTAGAAAACTCTTATTATATTCTATTATACCTATACATATAAAAATATGGAAGACTAAAGATGCAAATGGTTAAAACATCATGAAAAGAATGTTAACTTAACTCACATGAGCTTATAGAGATAAAAACATCAATTTTATACCTTAAATTAGTTATAAATCCTAATAATACATGCAATGCTCAACTAAAATGGCATGTTTATGGATATAAATAAATATATATCATACAATAATGAGTCATAGTGTGAACTCATCACTAAGGCAACACTTATCACACAAGACTAAAAGAGAGGGTTCCAAAAACCCTACAAAAATAATATAATAAAATAACCCAAATAATCCTTTTAATGCATAAAATGAAATCTAATATAGTGTTATAAAATCTTATAACATAAAGTGGGTGGTTTAAAATAAATAAAACAAATAAAGGGATCATGGTAGGTAAATGGGGGCCTAGATCACCTAAGATGGAAGATGGAAAGCCTATAAAACCTTATAACTACACTAGGTTTAAGTGTAGAGGTAATATAGATTAATCTATATACATTTAAATCTATTACTTTATGAAATATCTATCAAATGTAATAATAAAGGTTAGAGATACATACCTTTGAATGAACCTGTCAAGTCTCAATCTCCCCCCTTGGCCGATGGTGTTTTTAAAGAGATTATTGTGACTTTGTAAAGATCACACTATATAAATTAGATCTAGGCTAAATTACTTCTACTTGAATCCAAAACTTTTCACGAGACAAGTTATCTTTCCTTCAAGGCAAACCCTATCCTATGGCTTCTTCAAATGTAGCTGTAAAAGAATTATAAGATATAATAATGAAAAAAATGGAATGTTCCTCTCCAATAGATTGAAATAAAGGTTGTATTTATAATAATAGATAGGTTCTAACCCTTATGAATTTTTATCTGAAAAGGTTATCCACCACAATCAATTTTGATAAAGTTATTGTTAGGCCTCAAACTAGGTCAACTAGGTCAACCTAGTTGCGTAACCTATAATGTAACTTTCATAACTAGGTCGACCAAGATGAATTAGTACAAAAAATGGGTATTTGCTTAGTTATGTGCTATTTAAGAGGAGAATTACTTAAGGATTTAGATAAGTAGGATTTGTTTTCTTAGTGAATTGGATAAGCATGATTTATTTACTTGAGGAGTTAGATAAATGAGACTTATAATGGGTTTATGTATGATATAGTTAAACAAAAATATTGCAAATCATTAATGGTCTACCCACTCATTTTCTAATCCACATTTTAAATCATGCACTTAGGGAGATTGAAACTCAATAGGTTCTTATAAGAGAGACAACATCAACAAATATTAAAGTTTAAAAATATTATGTATATAGTAGGTGAGCTCTTAAAAGTCCACGTCCAACTACAATCTAAACCTAGTTTAGTCTAGTAGTTTATAGACATTCAAGTGGTGAAAATATTAAAAGATTACGTGATTTTTCTTAGTAGGGATTAGTCTAAGACCCTAAATGGGTATATGGATACAAACTTCTCTCATATGTGGCTACCTTGTAGAGGTGTGGCTAATCAAATTAATTATGATAGAGAGCCTATGATGAAACATATGATCACATAATACAATGAACTTAATGAGAAGATAAACATAGTATCCTTTGACATAGGCATTTATAAACTATCTATAGAATGATAAAAAGACAACTTTGAAGAGGATTCTTAGTCATTAGGTTTGTGGTCTATGTACTTTGATGGGACCTATTCCAAATAAGGTTCTCGTGATGGGATCTTATTGAGTGAAATGCAAGGGAAATTAACTTTAGACATCTATAGGTTATAATTTCCTTACATAAAAAACCTCATGGAGTATGAAGCCTTGATCCAAGGTCTATAGTTATCCTTAAATCAATATATAAAAAAGTTAAATATGTTTGGGGATTCTAATCAGTAGTAATTCAAATTATAAGTAAGCTATAGTGTAGATTATCTTACTTAAGAAAATATAAACAAAGTGTGTGGGTCTTGATAAAAACACTTGTTACATTTAATTTCATTCGTAACCCTAGAAAAGAGAACTAGGTTACGGATTCTCTAGCATCTTTAGCTATGAATGTAACTCCTTCAAATGACTCAAAACTGTAAAAATTTTCCATAGAGCTCATACTCTACCCATAAATCCTAGATAATGTTTATAACTTCTAGGTTTTTGATGATGATCACCATGTAGTAGATTTTTTAAATAGTTCTTGGGTCTTTAATGCTTAGATTATAGATGGGAAAGACAAAGATAATCCCCTTAGTAAAATTGTAGGAGCCTATAATAGCTTAAAATCTTTCTAAGAAAATAGGTACCTATAAAACTAACTTAAGCAAACATGTATAAAAATATACTTTCTAAAATAATAAAAAAATATAAAAGGGATAAAAACATGGAGACTCCGTTAATGGTAGCCATCCAAGGATGAGGAAGGAGAAGATGAATGACTATGGACAAGTCATCCTCCAAAACCTCATTTCTCTTTCCTAAAATATAAAATTTGAAACATAAAGATTGAGATGAAACCTTTATTTCCCTCCATAATGATTTCTAATATTTCCTCATCATTAAGTAAATCTTATGATCAAGTTAGAAAGGATCCAATGACTAAGATAGAGTGCTCCATCCTTAGGGACCTAATCCTTTAGACCCATTTTGAGGTCATATGAAGATTATTCATCTTCCTTTAAAATATTTTTTTTGAAGAGATAAGTCAACTTGAAAACAGTTTCAAGTTGCAAATTTCAATGTAAACTGAACCCTGTGATTGACCGAAATCACTCAGAATCCATCTTGAACCTTGCTGAGAATTAGGACAAATCATTCGAGATAGTGATTGATAAAACCAAATTATTTTTATTTGTGCATCTTTATTAGACCTTGGGTCCATAGATCTTGTTAGGTTCACTCATAAAGTTATTTGAAAATTTTTAGGCTAAATATAATGAGTGGGGCCTACAAGGTTGCATCAATTTTTTTTCTTCCCTTTATTTCACATTTATTACAATAAAATATTACATAAAAATAGCTTAAAACTATCTAATACTCATTTTATTATCATTTATATTTTTAAAGCCATGAAGAAAAGGTAGACTCCAAGCAAGCTCCCAAGTGTAATTACAAGGTCAAAATAAGCAGGGGTTTTCCTCCCATCTTATTTCCATCATTGAATGACTTCCCTAGATACCCCTAAGCCAATGAATCTGAAATATGATCATGTAGATTACTATCCAAGTTTTTTAATTTATAAAATAAGGATGTTCATTTTAAAAGGAAAGGTATAATAGGTATTACCTCTAGTTTTGTCCAAAAACACACATCTGTACAAAGGAAAAAAACTTCCAATGGGACATACTCAAATAATTTTAAATAATACACATAACACTCATGCACAAGTATTCACTAAAATTATTTGAGTATGTCCCATTGGAAGTTTTTTTCCTACAAAATAGGAAACACCTCCTATGTTTGTCCAAAAACACACATCTGTACAAAGGAAAAACACTTCCAATGGGACATACTCAAATAATTTTAAATAATACACATAACACTCATGCACAAGTATTCACTAAAAACTTCCAAGGAATGAAAGGAGGATGGGTTAAGGAAAATCACTCACCCTTACTCGTCTTACCATAGTGCTCAAGCCCATGTGAGAAACATAACTCTAAAATTTTAAAACTTAAAAATGACATTAAAAAAATAATATAAAATGGGAGAAAAACCTTCCCAATAAACCCTTACATGTTTAAAAAAATACGTGGCCTTAATCTTAAACCATACACAAAGCAAGAGAAGGGTTATAGGCCATAAGGCCTTGTCAATCAGTAAGTGGTTTTAAACATTTTAAGGAGGTAACAAGGGATTATTTTAAAATAAAAAAATTAATAAGGTGTAAAATTTTTCCCCACCTCAATTTATCTATTGTTTAACATATACCATTCTTCTAAGATGAAAATCCTAACTAGCCTCCTTCTCCCAAGATCTCTTCTTCATTACTCCATGCTTAAGCTCCAAATCCATTTTCAAAATTTCTAAGATTTAAGCACGAGAGTGGCTTCCCACTTAATTATAGATAAAGTCCTAAATATTTAGATAAGGGGAAGATGATACTTGTCCCTTCCCATGTATTTGACTCTCACAAAAGTATTCTATGAGGTTTGTTATTTCTTTCATGATTGAACGAAAGTATGGATCACTCATACTAAATAAATAATCAAGTTATTCTAGTGACATTATTGATTACATGAGTTGTACTAAAAGTATTTTTGGGATGCTTCCCATACATCCATATTGGTCAAATGACTTTAATTTCAACATAAAATGCCACAAAATCACTTTAAGTGAGCCTACAATGATGGTTTTTCAATTCCATTCAAGTTTTACAAGTGGTGACATCATGTTGGCTCCCTTATCAAACTTATGACCTTATAAAGAGTTAAATAAATATCTAAGGTATGGGTAAGGTGTGCATGAATAGTGCTATTTAGTATAAAAATTCCAAAATTAAAACACATGAATAGAACACATTTAAAAAAAGAAAAGGATAGGTGTCAACTA
Source organism: Torreya grandis (assembly GCA_037957365.1). Taxonomy (NCBI): domain Eukaryota; kingdom Viridiplantae; phylum Streptophyta; class Pinopsida; order Cupressales; family Taxaceae; genus Torreya; species Torreya grandis. The sequence continues at coordinate 2,557,049 of JARHVA010000709.1, read as the reverse complement.
GGGACAACACATATAGTGAATGATAAAATACATGACCAACATAGCCTAAGGTCCCTTAATTGGATAAATTTAATCCTGGACATCATTGCACATATTAAAACTCTCTATCTTAAGATAACCGAAGCAACTAAAGTTGAAACAACCTCAAGTAACATGTACAAACACACATTGTATACACAAAAACATTAAAAACATAATATTATCTCAACATACTAACATCAATATATTTACAATATTGAATCAAATAAAAAAATAGTATTAGCTCAACTAATAAGCTAATGTAGTATGCATCTGAATAATAAAAATAAAAACAACTATCACTAGCATATGAATCATAATCCTGTAAACAAAAGTTAAAGGCATCGAGTACCTAACCCAATGTTTCAGTAGTAATGTAATAAAGATATAACAAAACATTAAGTAACTTAAATAATATAAGGAAAATACCACATCATGACATGTATAATAACAAAAAAGGTCTAATAGAATTAACATTGTGATAAATGGGGCCTCACAAACAAGCTAAGATATGTTGATGCCAATCCCAATGAATTTATCTAGTTATAAATTTATGATCCTAAACCTAAAATATACTAAAAATACGAAAAAAAATTAAAAAAATCTAAAATTAGGACTTGAGAATAACATGATAACAAGATTAAAATGTTTACATATGTTTTTTATATTAAATGTTCCTTATATATGCATGAATTTCATGGTATATAAGTGATATTCAGGACATACAAGTTACACATGGACATACAAATTTTGGACTTTCCTCTACCCAGGGGTCATGTCGATATTTGGGGTATCTTGTTGCATAGGTTTCCTATTATAGGTTATATCTTTCTATGACACTTTGTACAATGTTGAGATACCTATGTTACATACACATGTATTGATAGTTACTCATTTCTTACCTAGTGATACATAGATATGCCATTATACTGTAACTTGACCTAGTTTACTTGTTCTATGATCCATTAATGTTGTTACTTTATTACATTACAATCTACTTTGTGATTAAATATTATGTATGGCCCTTGGCCTTATTTTATGCAACATAATTGATGTCTCGTGTTTGCATGGTTAAAACATAATAGTGTGTCCCACTTTTTGGTATAAAGCTAACACAAAAAATGAAAATGTGCATATTTCTCATTTTACATAGGCAATAATGACTAAATAATATAAATTTAAAAATTATGTTATCTAATGAAATGTTTCATTTTAAGTTTAAATTACATTTATATTTTTAATTTGTGTGTGTGTGTGTGCGGGTGTGTGCGCGTGTGAGTGCACGCACGTGTGGGTGTCCATGCATGTGCATACACACATGTGTGTGTGTTGCTTAAATACACAGTGTGTATGTTTTATGTATATAAATTTATATTGAGTGGTTGATCTCCCCTCATCCTAAATTTTTCAAAATGTAATGTTTTTTCAATATTTCTTGGACAAATATCCTAGAGACATGGACATAACATAATTTTTTTAATTTTTTGATAAATATAAATTTATTTATTTATTTTTAATTATAAAATCAAGAAATAATACACTTATGATATCCCCTCCCATATATATATATATGTCAAAATGGACTATTTTATTCACCATTATAATGAGGACTTTGAAGTCAAGTACAATGATTTATTTTAATTTTTTTTGGACACACTCTCATAATTTTTTAGTGATAATACAAGATGATACTTTATTTTAAAAATAATTATATTTGATTGAATAAATAAAAAAATATTAAATATTAATTAATTTTATATAATATATATATTATTATAAATATCACAAATAGAACTATTTACATATGGAGCCACATGTTTTTATTTGATTTTTTCACCCTTTCTATAGCCATATGAAGTGGCATTTTGAATCCAATAGGAGACTTCAATTTTGATGGTTTATTATTTGGTGGCACATGGAATTAGAATGAATGAGAATAAAATGAAATCCTATGTTCTAACTCCACCTGGAAATAGACACTAATGAAAAATCACGTTTAAGGGTTAATATTTAGGTAGGGTTTAGAATTAATCCCTTTTGTTCTAAGGTGATTAAAAAAAAACACATTCATTTTAAGCCCACATATGGGGGTTAGAACGAAGGTAATTCATTCGAATCCCATTAGACTAAAGGGGATTCATTATAAACCCCTTTTTAATTTTCCAAGGATCCATGAGTTGGCCGCCTTGTGGGACTCATTTATATGATTTAAATTTGTGTATTTTTTATGTTCACTTGTGTGTGGTCCTTAGACTTATTGTTTGTGACAATTTTATGTCCCTTGTATATGATTCTTGGCCTTACGTGTGACACTAACACTTGTGATTATTGAGATTACTGATGTTGAGTGGTGCCATGATCTATATCATGAACTTTTACTACATAAGTTTATTAAAATATCATTATATTGCATGCTTCATTGATATATTCATTTATACATGACTCTTACATGCCCTTGCATTGCATATGTTACATACATACATTGATCAATTTATACACTAATATTATCACATATTATCCACATGATCAAATGATATCATATGATGCTATCTTTATACATGGCATGATATAGTTAAATCTTCCTTTGAGATGAATGACTTATAATATACATTCTTCAACATAAAATGAGCGAATTAAAATGGGCTTGGCATAGAGACATAAGCCTTAATGATTATAAAATAAGACCAAATTACAAATTTTAGAGATTCAGAAAGGTTCAAATACATGACATATAGTGGTAAATTGATAAGAATTATAGAGACATATGCCATGTATATGCATTCACTTTACAAACACTTGAGCATAGATCTATACATATTTGGGTGCATATACATATTTTATAGGAATAAAAATTATAAGTATTCACATACAAATACATTTATTATACTAGTGTAGATACTAAAATTTGGTCTTTGGTACTTTACAATGACAAACTTGATACATATTTACCACACATGACTTGAGCACACAAACAAGATCCTAATTTACCATTCTCTCACACCTATTGATGATATATTATGAGTCAACCTTTCCTTTCTACTATTATACACATATAAAGCTCATTGTATTTTTAAAATATATTAAATGTCCTCCATAAACATCTACAAACTGATAGTTTAGTCCATTTATACATAGGTTAGATTCTCCAGATTCAGTCAATACAACTAGTTGATATTAATTTGATCTAGTTGGTGTTGACAAACTCCCACCAATAAATACTTAAAAAAACAAATCCTCTCCTTAGGGTTATCCCATTCACCTAACATGTCGATGGTATGATAAATTATCTAATTGGACTCATATATAAAAAATCAAAGTCTCCTTCAAATGGGACTTGACACTTATCTAGAACACATATATACACTATAACACATTGAGAGAATTTATTGCATTTTAAAAAAAAATTATGAATCGATCACTAAGATCAATCATAAGATAAGTTTTAAGAATCTTAATTCTAAGTAAAAGAAAACATTGTCAAGTATTAAAACCTAAATCATTAGATTCATACATATACAAAAGGAACACACTTAAACAATCACATTAGGTGGGAAAACTACACGTGGCTTGATTGTCCTCCTCAGAGAATCAAATATGTAGGAAACAATCAATCATCAAACATGGGTGATTGGGCTTATCTCAACACATTACAATTTCCCCAATTTTGCACATAAAGTGCCATCACAATTAAACCTAGGGTTTAAAGGTAAATAAGACTAATTTTATAGGATACACACATCATTATGGTTCAATATTTTAAACATAGAGCAAGAAAAGACATGTGTAGGTGGGGTAAATTAATTATGCCCTAATTATGCATAGGTCAATATCAACTGATATGTCAATATCAACCTATGATACTGATCTAGATCAACATAACTAACTTGACATAAATATATAATCAATTATATAACTAAATGAACTTAAGGCCTGATTTATCCTCATTTTCACTTCTAGAATCTAGTCATATCTAGATAGTAAAAAAAATCTAAATATTCATCTTTTTATTGTACTTATTATATTTAAAAATGCTATTTTTAAAATTAAAATAATCAATATTAGTATTTTCTATTTATATGTATGCTTGAATGATATATCTGAATTACATTTCAAACTTCTATCTTAGTTAGATCAAGTAATTCACCTTAATCCAAATTAAGGTAAAACATATTTGTGAATCCTTACACATGAAATAATGAAAAACCTTAGATATTTATTAGGATTTCACCCTTCCAAAGTTTCATATTTTTTGTCTTAGGGTTTCAAATTTCATTTCTTATCTCCTCACACATAAAAATATATCTCATATTTTTTCCCTAAGGTTTCATTGATCTAATTTTTTATTTCCATACACATATAATATTTTCAATTTTTTTGATAGCTTCCCATGTAATTGCATGATCCTATCCTATGCCATATAATAAGTTTAGTTCCATTTTACCTCTAAGACACAATCATAGATTAATTAGACCTATATAGAGCATTATTAGATTAATCCCACTTAAGCTAAAATGGATACAATGAGTATTTATTCTTCTTTTGATAATGAGATTATTCATGAATACGTGAAAACATATTATTATGTTTATATGCCTCCATTGGAACATGATAATCAAGATAATCAAAATGATAACATAGATCAAGATAATTATGAGGGCATAAATAAAATGTATCCTAATGAATTATATGGGTTAGATCGTGACCAAGTTAAAGTCTTATTCAATTTTCATCAAGGACATGATCAATGTCCTAAAAATGTGGTTAGATTTTTTAGATTTATGATAATATATAAGGATACACACCAAACTAACATTTATAAATCTCAATTACCCTAGTAAGAGAAATTTACCATTATTAGAAAATCCTTTCAATCTAGTGCTTCCACATCAGGTATTTAAACCACTACTATTAGTATTATGCCAATGCCTACATTTCTAGTAATCATGTGACATCCACCCAAAATTTAGGGGGAATTGAGGCATTCAATAGATTTATATACTTATTCATACATAAGAAATCTTTACCCCTCCCATGATGACTACACACATTCCATCACCAACCTATCCTACTACACATCCCTTTGAGTAGACTATTCTAGCTCTACATCCTAAGGTGTTGCAACTAGCATAATGTGCATCAAGAGCTAGTCATTCCATGGATTCACACACTTTGATCCATAACCCATTAGCCCCTAAAATAGTAACCTATCATTGACTGATAGGTTTTATAGCTTCCAAGATCCCATTATATGAAGGCAAAGGTGATCCCAAGTAACATCTTAGATCATTCCATGAAATATGCCTAGATTATGAATACAATGATAAGATATCAACCAAGTTATTTTAAATAAGACTTAATGACTATGCCTTGTTATGGGTTTATGATATCCCTCTCCTATATTAAGAGAATTCAACCCCTTTTCCTATGAATTCTTAGTGTTTTTTTCCATAAAAATCGATGATAATTTATCCTATGTAAAAATTTCCAAGCTTAAGTAAGGATCCAATGAAACAATTAGTGACTATGTACTTATATAAAAGACCATGCTAACCAAGATGGCCAATTTTATGGTTGATAGTGAATTAAAATACATATTTAAACAAAAATTTCCATCACCTCTCCATGAATCAATTATATCCATGAGATTCAAATCATTTGATGAGCTATGAGATACCTTTAGGGATATAGACGTCATATTAATTGATTTGAATAAATTTAAGTATTAATTAAATCCTAAAACTACATCAACAATGAAGTTTCAAAGCAAACCAAGTTACAAGGTCAAACCAAATGATGAAAATAATGAGGCAAAGATTATAATCAATGCAATGTCACAACCTACAAACCAGTTATAATTGATAGATCCACCAAAGAGGTAGTTTAAAATATTAATATCCCCTCATTTGATACTAAATAATTTACTTGAATATACATTTATCACACTCCTTCCTCCACAAGAATTATATCCAAATAGGCCTAAACCAAGTAACTATGATGACAATGCATGTTGTGGTTATCATCATATTATGGGACATTTAATGAACAAATATTTTAAGCTAAGACATAAGATACTTGATCTTATAGATGACAAAATTAACAATTTTTAAACTCTTATATATGAATCGAGATTACTGCATAATGGAAATAAAAATTGAATATATTTAGTGATAATTTTCCTAAACATGAAACAATATAAACTAATGAAGTTTTTAAGGTACATTATGCATAAAACATGCATCCTCCACCAAAAATGTATGATCATCTACTAGATGCTATCATTGGTACACTTAGTGATATTCCACCTCAATAGTCTATTATCGCATTTGATGATAGAGAGATAGTTGATGAAAATTAAAAGTTTCATGTGCTTTTCATACAATCCTACATTGATGAACAATCCATACACACTGTGATGATTGGAAATGGTTCAAGTGAGAACATTTTCATGGGGATACTTTTCCACTCCATTGGGTACACATGAAAATATTTAAAAAATACATAAAAATTAGTTAAGGGATGATAAAAACATAAAAAAAATACTTGGGATGAGTATTATTACCTTTTTAGGTGGAATTAGCTATATTATGTACACAGTTCCTTGTTTTATATAATTATAAGGTCTTTGACATGTTGTTAGGACACCCTTGGATGAAAAGACTTCATGTAGTCCCATCCATAGTACATCGATGCTTAAATTACATACACTACAACATATTAATCATAGTTCCAAGTGTATAGTATAAGTATTCTCTACAAGTAGAGATATCTCCTCCAAACCATCATCTTAAATCATCATCTTATCTTGGACTATAGCTCTCCCTTGCATGCATCCTTACTTGGGATACATCTAATTCTTATGGAATTTTAATCCTATTATCATCATGTTATGATTTATTCCCACTTGGGATGTATCAATAATCATGATACCCATCATCTTTACTCTTTGTGCACATGTTTTTTCTAGGGGCATCATCAATTTGTAGCTCACTGCTCAAGTCAAATTCTATTTCATCATCTATCTCACATCTAACATCCCATCCCCTTATCTATGTATCATATCCCACCCCTTTTTTCTTATTTTGAGTGGCCATCCATCTCATTATTCCCCACATGTCCTTTTAAGGGGGCATCATATCCCTTATCATCATTTACTAACATTCATCTATGCAATGATTTTTATTTGAAAGACCATAACTCCTTCCACTTCTCTCTACTCGCAATGCCCTTTCAAAGAAGGGAGAACATATAAAATTATTCTCTTACATTATTGTCACTAATATTCCTATTAGTTGACACTAATTCCTCTCATCTCATTTATTCTGCTACTTTATTCCCTTCCTAGTCATTTATCTGACATCAATCCTTCATATTTTCTCATTCATTAAATTATTCTATCCCATCTCATCATTAATTATTATTAATCCCTATTATCCTAATCTAATCCTACTTACCTATTACTTGATAATTTTAAATTTCCATGACCCCACCTACCGATCTACTAGCCTACACAATAGCCTTTCTTACATCCTTATGAATCATAAACCTCATTAAAGCCTATCTAATCCCTTCCACTTATCCCCTAAACTAATTGACAAGCCTCTAGAACTAGAGAAGCTTCTCTAAAAATCTTTAAATTAGAGACTTTTAAATAATTTTAAATTCTCTTAAAATTCCCTCCATTATTTTATAAAAGGCCATGCTTGGGCCATGACCAAACCATCTAGACTCTTCATGCCAAATCTATGTCCAAGCATCCTTGATTTGATCTGGTTGGTGTTGACAAACTCCCACCAATAAATACTTAAAAAAATCAAACCTCTCCTTAGGGTTATCCCATTCACCTAATATGTCAGTGGTATGATAAATTATCCAATTGGACTCATATTAAAAAAAATCAAAGTCTCCTTCAAATGGGACTTGACACTTATCTAGAACACATATAGACACTATAACACATTGAGAAAATTTATTGCATTTTTTTCTAAGTTATTAATCGATCACTAGGATCAATCATAAGATAAGTTTTAATAATCCTAATTCCAAGTCAAAGAAAACATTGATAAGTATCAAAACCCAAATAATTAGATTTATACATATACAAAAGGAACACACTTAAAAAATCACATTAGGTGGAAAAACTACATGTGGCTTGATTTTCCTCAGAGTATCAGATATGTAGGAAAGTTTTAATCATCAAACATGGGTGATTGGGATTATCTCAACCCATTAAAATTTCCCCATTTTTTCATGTATATATCCATAAAAAATAAACCTAGGGTTTAAAGGTAAATAAGACTAATTTTCTAGGCTACACACATCATTATGGTTTATGATTACAAACATAGAGTAGACAAAGACATATGTAGATGGGGTCGATTAACTGTGCCCTACTTATGCATAGGTCAATATCAATTGATATGTCAATATCAACTTGTGATATTGATCTAGATCTACATAACTAACTTGACATAAATAGAGAATCAATTATATAACTGAATGACCTTAAGCCCTGATTTATGCTCATTTTTACTTCTAGAATCTAGTCATATCTAGAGAGTAAAAAAATCTAAATATTCATCCCTTTATTATACTTATTATATTCAAATATATTACTTTTAAAATTAAAAGAATCAATATTAGTATTTTCTATTTAGATGTATGCTTGAATGATATATCTGAATTACATTTCCAAATTTTATCTTAGTTAGATCAAGTAATTCACCTTAATCCAAATTAGGGTAAAACATATTTGTGAATCCTTATACATGAAATAATGAAAAAACTTAGATATTTATTCGGATTTCATCCTTCCAAAGTTTCATATTTTTTGTCTTAGGGTTTCAATTTCATTTCTTATCTCCTCACACATAAAAATATATCTCATATTTTCCCCCTAGGGTTTCATTGTTCTAATTTTTTATTTCCATACACAAATAATATTTTCAAAATTTTTGATAGCTTCCTATATACTTGCATGATCCCATCCTATGCCATATAAAAAGGTTAGTTCCATTTTACCTCTAAGACACAACAATAGATTAATTGGACCTATATAGAGCATCATTAGATTAATCCCACTTTAGCTAAAATGGATACAATGAATTTTTAATCTTCTTTTGATAATGAAATTATTCATGAATCTGTGAAAACATATGATTATGTTTATATGCCTCCATTTGAACATGATAATAAATATAATCAAAATGAACACAATGATCAAGATAATTATGAGGACATAGATAAAATTTATCCTAATGAATTATATGGGGTAGATCGTGACCAAGTTAAAGTCTTATTTAATTTTCATCAAGGATGTGATCAATGTCCTAAAAATGTGGGTAGATATTTTAGATTGATGCTAACATATAAGGATACACACCAAACTAATATTTATAAATCTCAATTACCCTAATAAGAGAAATTTACCATTATTAGCCAATACTTTCAATTTAGTGCTTCCACATCAGGTATTTAAACCACTACTATTAGTATTATGCCTATGCCTACATTTCTAGTAATCATGTGACATCTACCCAAAATTTTGGGGGAATTGAGGCATTCAATAGATTTATATACATAATCATACATAGGAAACCTTTACCCCTCCCATGATGACTACACATGTTCCATCACCAACCTGTCCTACTACTCATCCCTTTGAGTATTTTATTCTAGATCTACATCCTAAGGTGTTGTAGCTAGCATAAGGTGCATCAAGATATAGTCATTCTATGGATTCACACACTTTTATCCATAACCCATTAGCCCCTAAACTAATGACCTATCATTTACCGATAAGTTTTATAGCTTCCAAGCTCCCATTATACAAAGGCAAAGGTGATCCCAAGAAACATCTTAGATCATTCCATGAAATACATCTAGATCATGAATACAATGATAAGATATCAACCAAGTTATTTTCAATAAGACTTAATGACTATGCCTTGTGATGGGTCTATGATATCCCTCTCTAATATTAAGAGAATTCAACCCCTTTTCCTACTGATTCCTAGTGTTTTTTTCCATAAAAATCGATGATAAGTTATCCTATGTAAAAATTTCCAATCTTAAGTAAGGATCCAATTATCCAATTAGTGACTATGTACTTATATACAAGACCATGCTAACCAAGATGTCTAAATTTATGGTTGATAGTGAATGAAAACATATTTAAACAAAAATTTCCATCATCTCTCCATGAATCAATTAATTCCAAGAAATTTAATTTTTTTGATGAGATATGAGATACCTTTAGGGATATAGAAGTCATATTAATTGATTTGAATAAACTTAAGTATTAATCAAATCCTAAAACTACATCAACAATGAAGTTTCAAAGCAAACAAGGTCAAACCAAATGATGAAAAGAATGAGGCAAATATTATAATCAATGCAATGTCACAACATAAAAATTGGTTATAATTGATATATCCACCAAAGAGGTAGTTTAAAATATTAATATCACCTCCTCATTTGATACTAAACAATTTACTTGAATATACATTTATCACACTCCTTCCTCCACAAGAATTATATCCAAATAGGCCTAAACCTAGTAACTATGATGACAATGCATGTTGTGATTATCATCATATTGTGGGACATTTAATGAACAAATATTTTAAGCTAAGACATAAGATACATGATCTTATAGATGACAAAATTAACAATTTTTAAACTCCTATAGATAAATCTAGACTGTTGCATAATGGAAATAAAAATTGAATATATTTAGTGATCCTTTTCCTAAACATGAAACAATATAAACTAATGAAGTTTTATAGGTACATTATGCATGCAACATGCATCCTCCACCAAAAATGTATGATCATCTACTAGATTCTATCATTGGTACACTTAGTGATATTCCACCTCAACAGTCTATTATCGCATTTGATGATAGTGAGATAGTTGATGAAAATTAAAATTTTCATGTACTTTTCATATAATCCTACATTTATGAACAATCCATACACAATTTGATGATTGAAAATGGTTTAAGTGAGAACATTTGCATGGTGACACTTTTCCACTCCGTTGGGTACACATGACAAGATTTAAAAACTACATACAAACTAGTTAAGAAATGATACAAACATAAAAAAACTTGGGATGAGTATTATTACCTCTTTAGGTGGACTCAGCTATATTATGTACACAATTACTTATTTTATATAATTACAAGGTCTTTTTCATATTGTTAGGACACCCTTAGATGAAAAGCCTTCATGTAGTCCCATCCATAGTGCATCAATGCTTAACTTACATAAAATACAACATATTAATCACAGTTCTAAGTGTATAGTATAATTATTCTCTACAAGTAGAGATATCTCCTCCAAACCCACCACTATTGTGATTGGTTAAGATACACATTCATGATCATTAATCAGAGATGGTTGATACACTTATTCAGGATCAATATTCAAAGATGGCTGATACATATATTTAGGATCATTATAGAGAGATGATTACTAGACATATAAAGGATCTATCTATACAACCAATTATTTAGTGTTGAGCACATCAAATAATTAGTCATATACCATAAAAGGTCACTATCTCCTATAGTACATATTTAGTTAGAACCAAAAATAATTTAGAGTGTTATAGAGTGAAAATATGCATTAAAAAACCATGCTACTATAAAGTGAACACCATAGAGTCCACAACCATCTATATTTACTCATCATACACTAAGATACATGATAATTGATCATGACAAATATGTTACACCATGACTCCTTAATAAATCCCAATCCAACCATAATTTTTACCTCCTATCCATGATAGAGTACCCTTCCACCATTAGATATAGGAACTTACCATGATCCTTCCATTGATAGGATGATTGGTTAGCTTTTTCAAATCCTAAATATTTGAAAAAAATAAAAAAATAAAATAATCAAAAAACACAAAAACATTCAAATAGTAAAAAAAGAAAAAATAGGACCTTAGTGTGACATGATTATTAGATTACAATACATATATATATATATATATATATATATATATATATATATATCATGTTTTTGGTAGATTGTATATTATTTACATGCACATGCATTTCACACTACATAAGTCTTATGCATAACTTACATGTTACTTATGGATGTACAAATGTTAGACTTTCCTTTACCCAGTGGCCATGCCAATATAGGGGGCATATTGTTCCACATGTTTCACTGTTACAGACTATATCTCTCTATGTATGATGTTGAGCTACCTATATTTATTACACATGCCTTAGTAGTTACTCATATCTTACATAGTGATACATAAATATATTATTATAATATGATGTGATATTGATAAATATGATTGGTGTAGATTAGTTCCCTTATTCTATGTTCCATTGATGTTATTACTCTATTACATGATAAGCTACTTTGTGCTTGACTATTGTGTGTGTCCCTTGGGCCTTGCTTGGTGTGACATCCTTGATGTCCTTTATTTTAAATATTTTTTATTTTCCCTTGCATATGGCTCTTGGCCTTATATTTTTTGACACAACTATGTCCCTTGTATGTAGATCTTGGCATTATGTGTGACACTAATACTTTCACTTTTTGAGATTTCTAACATTGAGTGGTGCCATGAGCTATATTGTGTACTTTTATTGCATAGTCATATTTAGAGATCCTTATAATGTGTGCATAATTGATACATCTATCTAGATATAACACTTAAATGCCTTGCATTAAATATGTTATATACATACTTTGATCGATATAAACATTCCTATGATAACATATTATCCACATGTTCACATGATATTACATAATGTTATAATTATACATGACATGATATAATTAACTCTTTTTTTGAAATGAGTGATTTACATGACACATCTCTCATCCCCAAAAAAAGGCATTATAATGGTCTTGTCATAGAGACATAATTTTACATGAGAATAAAATCAAATACGAGTATAGATTTCAGAGATTCATAATGGTTTATATATCAAATGGTTCGAATAATGATAGATATTGGCACATTGAGATAGATTATGGGGTCATATGACATGCATATAAAATCAATTTAAAGAGACATGAACATAGATTCATACACACTTAAGTGCATATAAATTAGTATATACACATATTTCACAGGAATAAGAGTTACAAGTTTCTATATACATATACATGTTCTCAAATTTAGCATATAGGTGCATATAATTTTCTAACATTTGGTACAAATTCATGAGGCATTGATATTGATTCATACACAGATATACACAACAACACAATTAACAATTAAATTTAAATTGGTTGTCATTCCACTTAACACTTATTATATTTGTGGTCATGATGGGGGATTGAATATTACTATTTATATTTATATCATGCATTTTTTTATACATTGAGAAAAATTACATAATAATAAACATGCATTCTTGATGGGGGCATGAACATTGTTCATTATTTTTTGATCATGCCTTTTTTTTACATGGAGAAAACTTGAGTGAAACTATATTATTGAATCTATAATCCATATGTAATGGTTGATTCATTTTCTTTGAATGAACTCGAGTTGATGGTTCTCTCTTTAGTTGTGTAGTTATTTATGTTAGTCCATTACATTTTTCATATTTTTTTAGGTTTCTAACCCTCACAATCACACATAGGGTTTCAAGGAAAATGACTATGATTTATAGGGATATGTGCATCATCAAGGTTTGAGATTACAAAAGTTGAGCAAGTAAAGATAGATGTAGGTGACCATAAAGTCACTATGCCCTACATTATGCATAGGTTAGTACCATCTAACAAGTCAATATTAACCAATGATAATAACCGAGATTGGTGGAACCGACACATAATAAATAAAGAATAAGCTCTAAAACCAAACAAACCACTTGCCTATTTTATTTTTATTTTCACTTCTAGAATATAGCCACAGTCAGACTGTCAATTAAAAAAGTTAAGTATTCATCCCTTTTTTGTACTTACTATTCCTATCATACACATTTTACACTCAAATGTATGCTTGAATGCCATATATTATTATTAATAACATTTTAAAGGTATATATGAAATTATAGGTTCTAAAATTTAACATATAAATGCATAACATTCTATATCAGTTGGCACGGATTCAGGGGGCATGATACTGAGTCATGCACACATATACAATAACATAATTTATAATTGAATTAAAAATAATTTTATTCCACTTCACACTTATCATATTTGTAGTCATGATGGGGGCATGAACATTTTTCATTTTTTTTAGTCATGCATTTTATTTCACATTGAGTGAAACTACACAATCAAATGCACATTCATGATTGGGGCATGAACATTGTTCATTCTCTTTTGATCATACTTTTTTATCATGAATAAAAATTGAATGAACTTAAGCTAAACAATAAAATTGATTATATAAGCCATCTATAATGTTGATTCACTTTATTTGAGTGAAACTAGTTTGAGTGTCTCTCTTTTACCTCCTTGGTTATTTTGGGTTATTATATTATGTAATTTTCTCCACATTCATTAGTGTTGGGGCATGTTTCCTTCCCAACCCAAGAAAATACATATTGGAGTACTTGGAGGACTTATATCACCACCACATAAGTGCTGTAATGTGTTGTGGTAACTTTGGAGAAAGAAATTAACATTAGGAGCTGGTCTAACATTAACATACTTAATTTAAATATTTTATAATTGGTATAACATTATTACACATTTCAATCCATTTGGGAACCTTATGGTGATGTGTGGTAATACTCATGATAAATATAAGGTTTATGGTAACACAACATGTTAATTTAATATTATTGTACCTATTAATTGAATCACATTAGTTATGGATTCATTTAATGCTCAAGGTGATCTAATGTATGGAAAAAGGGTCTTATTATCATCTATCTAACCATTTATTATTGGGTAGGTAATATTATAAATAGCATAAGGGGATACCACATTTCTTATGATGTGTTATAGAGAATCAAGTTGTGTTATTATGTAATATGCTATATTATGATGTATTATCTTCAGGACTATGTTAAGCATTTAATGTTGTTAGTGGGTTTATAATCACTTAAAAAATTAATTTGGTGGGTTTTTTGTATATATAAACATGCCTCTATAATAATTTTATGAGGGATAAGAGTGAGAGGAAAAATTGATTGAGATATCACTATAAGTAAGAAATCTAAATATCTAATTTTATATCCCATCTCATTTGTGAGATTGTTGTGATTGTGAACACATTCACTTTGTAATTTACCAAAACTGAAATCAATAAAGACATGAAATTTCTTACATGTTTTATTTAATTTATTTGAAAAATTTGATTTGTAGTCTAAGTGATATAGGGTATAAGGCATATCTTAATTGAGACCCCTAACTACGACAACATCACTTTATTTCTCACTAGGAGAAAACCACAATATGCATTTATTCTCACTTGCCTTTGCATGCTCATTTCAAGAATTTTTGCTTGAATTTACATCATCTTCCTGGTCTACCACTATGTTATTGTATATAAATTTAGCTATAATATTTTGGACTGGAGAAAGGTAACCTTGAATACATAATGCATTTTTAGGTTACCCTAAGGCAATCACATTTACCTATCTTTAATTTAAAGACAATCATATAAAAAAAATGGTTACACATCATTTTAATTTGTTTAAAAGTGGGTCCCTAAATTGAAAACCAATAAATCACATATATAAAACTAATTAATTAACTAACTAACTAGCATAAATTTTATTTTCACAAAGGTAATTAAACTCTAAATTATATTTGGGTATTTAAAAAATTAATTTTTTTGATGAGATAGAGCTTACATTATTAATATAAATATATTAACATTTAAAATACTATTAAAAAAAAAGTTGGAGGTAAGAAAGCACGCCATAATGTCACACTAGGCCCAATGTAGGAAACACAAACAAGGCCAAAGCTAAGAAACAAGGAAACAAACTATGCCAAGCCTAGAGAAGCTCTAATACATTAAAAAAGAGAACAATTAAGCAACAACAACAAAAATAATAGTAGGGGAGGGATCATGATTAGAAGGATCACCCCATCTAGAGCCTATAAGATATTTAGCTTCAATAATAGGGTCCCATCTAGAGTTGGAGGTGTGCTAGTCACCTTTTTTTTGTATTTCATTATCTTGGTTAGAGTGATAGGGAGAAATAACCAAGAAGAGAATAGGGAAGCCTTTATCTGGTGGTAGATACCTATCACCCTAATAAATCTATTGATGTTGGTCCACAAGAGGGGGAGTGCCCCATCCTTGATATTGTGAAGGACAATGAAGCAAAGAACCCCAACCTCCATGTTGTGCAGAGGGAGGAAAGTGGTGCTACTATAGAGAGCAAGTAACATAGTTATGAGAATGCCGTTGAGAGTAGCTATGATGAGGGCCTCCCTCAGGAGAACTACTATCACCTCTTAGTCGAGTGTCTCGAGGCAAAGAGGGTGAAACATGAATAATATTGTAGGGGGTATCACCCCAATGATGAAGTAACCATTGTAGGTGATTTAGTTCCATAGCCACTTTATTAGTTTGAACTTGTATTTGTAGAAGTAAATTAGAAATAATCATAGCTTTATTATATATAGAAAAGTGAATGTCAGTAAAAATATTGGAGAATAAATTTTAAATTCTTTATTTTCATATCTAAAAAAAAAAATTCATTCTGAAAACATGCCAAACTTGGGTGAATTAAGAGGGCATTTTTGCACTATTTCCCAAGAGTGTGTGAAACCAACTGAAGGGGTTTAGGTGAAAAGGCTTGAATAAATCATGGATCTAAATCCAAACATTTTGGACCTTAGGACAAATCCAAAAAAGGTTCATGATAGTATTCAAGTGCCTATAGGATGGGCATCGGGGCTGCATAACCCCTAATTGAATTAGTATTTTGCTTATAGGAAATCCTTGATGAAGTAAACACCAGAAAAAATGAACCAAATTAGGTTCAATAAATGTAAACCATACATTCTAGATGACCTCCCCATATTGTGAAGAAAGACTAAATATTCCAACGATCATTAAACTTGTCAATCATAGATAGATATGACAAAGCTATTCATAACCTTTCTAAATATTGTAATTGTAAAAAGGGGTGTCAACATATCATTTCTAATCTTTCCACCAATTATTTTTAAACTACAAACCATTTTCAAAAATTTCACTAACAAAATAATTAACTTAAAGGATTTATGAAATATATATATTTAATTAATATCTATCTTTATAATTTTAATTTTTTTTTTAATAATCAATATTACATGTGACCTGAATTTATTAATAGATTAAAAAATGAGTTAAGTTTAATAAACACATTTTAGATTTATAAGTACATTTAAATTAATACTTCATACCTATAAATCAAGTCGTGTATTTTGATCGATTTGGTGGGAATTAGATCTTGCATTTGTAATGATATAATCAACTTTATTAAATAGACCTCATTTATTATTTATCTTGTTTATTTTAATTTAAATATAAAATTTAAGGTACATATAAAATATTAGTCAAACTGATCCTTTCTATACATTTAAATAGGTCTTATAAATTTAAGATTAAAATTAAAATTTTAATATATAACAAAGTTTAAAAGTTAAGATTTAAGATAGTCAAGATATATTTTTTAATTATATATATATATATATATTATGAAACTAAAATTACTCATAAAGATGTTTTCATTATTAAATATATATTAAAATTTTAAAATTAAATATTGATTATGATTTACATATTAAATCATTTTAAATGTAAATTTATAAATTTAATTTATACTGTATGTATCTAAAATCGTTTGCTTACATTACTATCACTAATATTCTTATTAGTCGACACTAATTTTGCTCATCTCATTTATTCTAATTTATCTCGCTAATTTATCCCCTTCCTAGTCATTTATCTAACATTTCCCCCTTCATATTTCCTCATTCATTAACCTTAACCTATCCCATCTCACCATTAATTCTTCTTAACCCTTATTATCCTAATCTAATCCTAGTTACCTATTATTTAGGAATTTTAAATTCCCATGACCCCACCTACCCACCTACTAGCCTACACCCTAGCCTTTCCTGCATCCCTATGAATCCTAAACCTCATTAATTCCTATCTAATCCCTCCCATTTATCCCCTAAACTAATTGAGAAGCGTCTAGAACTAGAGAAGCTCCTCTAAAACTCTAGAAGTCTCTAAATTAGAGACTTCTAAATAATTTTAAATTATCTTAAAATTCCCTCCATTATTCTATAAAAGGCCATGCATGGACCATGGCCAAACCAACTAGGCTCTTCAAGCCAAATCTATGTCCAAGCATCCTTGAATCTACCATTCTCATATTAAATCCATGCCAAACTAAGCATTGATTATCTTCCATCAATAATCAAACATCATGCCATCATAATGTCCAAAATTTGAATCTCAAGGTAATCAATCGTCTTAATCTCTTTGTTTTCATTCCATTTGATCTTGGTTTAAAGCTTTTATTTTTAGTATTTAAGTGTATTATTGAATAGCTTGTTCATCTAATTTCACTTAGTTCTAATGACTTTAGACTTTACTTAGTGGTTTGATATTTGAGTGGTTTAAATTAGTTAGATTTAATCCATAGAGTTCAAATTTCTCTCTACATTTTGGCGACCACTAGCTCCCAATTAATCCATTTTGCATGTTAGTTGTTTTTTTTAGTAACCTAAAGGGTTAATTGGACCAAAGAAGCCTTGACATTTTTGAAATTTTTGTGTGCATAGGTTTTAGTTGTGATATAGCATTGGTAATCATGACATTGTCTTGCGTAGTCATGATATTGACCCTGTAAGTCACGATTTTGCCTTAATCAGTCACAGTGACCACTAATCATTTGTTTTAACCATGTAAGTTTTATCTCTTTGATAATATTGTAACTCATGATTAGTGATTTTTTCTAAAAATTCATGATTTTATCTATCCTAGTTATGATTTTGCTAATAATCTATTTTTGTAGGTCTCCATCCTAGGATAGAATCACAACTTCATAAGTAATGACTTTGTCATGTAAATAGTGACTTTATCATCGATAATTATGATATTACAGGTTCCAAATGTAAAGGTAAAGTCCCCTGCTTAATCTATACATCCACCTTTTATTTGACCCCCTGTGCCATCATTTTTGTACATTCCTATCTATTTTCCAAACTTTTAACCCTATGTGTGCAATAAATAAGGTTAAAAGAGGGTCAAAAATGAATTTATTAGGCAAAATCTAAGTCACAATATCATGACTTACCTATTTATGATATCAACTTGGTAATCATGATATTGGGGTTGTGAGTTGTGGTTTTGTAAGATTTTAATATTTGACCACTGTCCTTATCCCCTACAGTTTCTATTTTGATAGTCTTTATCTCATGGAAGGTTTATCATCATTTGGTTGCCCCATCTTTTATTCATTCTGGGGGGGGACTTTTGACTACATATATGCTAACTAACCATATTTTTGTAATAAGGTCTTATCTCTATAAAATTTATTGTTTGGTTGGTGTGATTTGTAGGTACAACAAGGAAAGGGTAAAGCTAGAAGGTCCTCCCAAGACACACCCATACCAGTCCTTGGCCTTTTCCCATGTCTCGATAAAAATGCAATTTTCAACATTTTTAGACTTATGGGATTGCACTATAGATTAGCAATATTGTAGTTTTAATCATGATTTTATAATTTTGGGAATTGTGGCTATCATTTTATTTAATGTTCACCTTTAAATCTTATCAGGCAAAGTTAGTATATCATATCTATATAAAGACAACTTTTGCTATTTAGATTTGGTCAAAATTTTGGTAAAAAAACTAAGTGTCTATTGCTATACCCTACATCAGTATTTAATTTGTCATTGATCACCTATAAATAATCATTTTGGCATTTTAATCAATATATCACTTGTGTGGTCAGCTATTCTAGATCAAATATCTAAATTTGGAGGTTTTGTGGTTTACAATAAAACCATAACTATCGATTTATAGTCAGTAGTGATATTGTCAACTTGAGTCATGATTTTGTATAGTTAACCATGGTTTTGTAGGTAACTATCATGGTCATCTATCAGCTATAAAATTGTAACTTGAGACTTATGATTTTGTACCCCCAATTATGAATTTTTAGTCTCTAGTTGCGGGTTTGCCCTGTGTATCTACGATTTTGTAGAAAGTGGTGGTTTTGCAAAAAATATTGAAAACTACTAATATTTTTATCATAGAATCCTTTTTTTTAAGTGCCACCAATAAAAATACTAACCCATGGGCTTGCAGGTCACCGGTCAAAGAATCCATTAGGCACTTTAAAAATCAATTTTGATTATCGATTTTATCTTATTATGAAAAATTGTTCCTTATATATAATTACTTATGTGTGTGTATGTGTTAAATTTTAAATAATCATTGTATCATGCCACTCACATATAGGTAATTAATTAGTTAATTAATCATATTATGTTTTGTTTGTTTGTTATCCCCCTCTAGGATAACACATGATGTGAAATTGATCTCCACACATGGGCTTAGTATATAGGGGTTAGTGTTGTGGATTTCATCACCGTGCATTGACCAAACTCCATGTTATAATAAAGTATAAAAATTATGGATAACTATCATTAGGCTAAGTGGTTGATCTCATATAGGTCATCTATGAAGGGGAAGAGTTAATTATCTAAGCCAGGCATTAGACAACACACTACATAGACTTGTGCCCCAATATACATTCATGTATATCATGGATGCACCTAGAAGCCTTATGTATACCTAGCGCAGGAAATTTTGGCTGTAACAAGTGTACTACTGTAGGAGTTAGTATTAACTCCAAAGTAGACATCGAGTGTGATCAGGGTTGAGAAGGTTCGATCGATATCATAATAGGTCACCAGCCTACAACCTCACCCATGAAGCCGTTAGATAGTACGAGAATCAGGTTACACACCCATTAATTTACTAATCATAAGTTTGAGGCTTGCTTGATTAGATGTGTGTTATGTTAGACCCACGTTATTTGTGAGCTGAATTAGCCTTTTACCCAAACCTATACATGCCATCTAGGTCTTACACAAAATCATCTTGTACATATCATCTTTGTCATCATCCCATTATACATATGATCATTGTATATCTTTATCATTGTCATTTCCTAGGCTAGTCATACCCACTCGTCATTAGTCACATATCCATCACCTATATATTATCTTGCACATCTTATATTTCATCATCCCCTTGTATAAAATTTATTCTATTGAACATCCTTATCTTTGTCCCTAACTCATTTCATTCCATCCTAATATAATCATACCCATATTATTCTATCTCATCATTGATCAAAACCCACCATACCATCTCTATCTCATCATTATCCATCTCTCACAATGTCTTAATCCCATCCTAGTCTAGTTATATCCCCTCATCATTATCTATATCCTAATCACATCTTGTATATCCTTTTCAACATCCCCCTTTGTACATATTGTCCTTTATTATTATCCTTTGTATATCCTTTACATATTTTAATATTATCCTCATCTAGCCATATCCTATGCATCTTATCTTATCATCCACATCTTGTTCTAAGTCCACAATCAATCATCTATCTTGACCTTGTCTCCACCATCCATATAGTATATCTTAGTTGGCTTTAAGGGTAACATACAGGTCTAAACCATCCCCATCTCATCCCTTATCATTTCATCAACATCTATCTCATACTTATCCTTAGCCCATCATCCCAATCATCTTCATCACGTAGTCATATCCCATCTTGAGGAAATCAGTCTAAGGTCTTGAGTTAGTCCTATCATCCACATCATCCCAGTACATTATCATTCATCATTTGACTAGGTCTCATATCGTAGTCAATATATTATGAACATATTATCACTTTGTTGGTTTCAATCTATCAAACCCATCAACCATTAATCTTATCTCTATCATCCTTGCATACTCATAACTAGCACCCATCATATTGTCATCTTGCTATTTTGAATCTAGGCACCCATCAAACCCCCAATCCTTTTTGCTAGCTTGAAAACTAGGCATTGTTGATAGGTGTGTATCATCTATTATATTATTGATTTGAAATATGATCCTAGTCTTTAATCTATTCATCCATCATCACCTAATCATACTATCTCAGTCCTTTTGACTTATTTTATTCTAGAACCCCATCCAATCCTTATCATACCTCCATCATCCATCACTCCTCAACCATCACCATGGAATTAGACCTCACCCTCATAGACCAATACATAGCTACCCACAAGGATGATATCTTCTTGAGGTTTATTATGATAGGTGTTCTACTCCTCGAAGGTGTTGATCCCTTTCAACTCATTGCACCTCTTGTTTATGCCCCTTCATGTGAGTCCCGTACCAATCCTCCACCCACTAGCCATAAACCATCCATTACCCATTCTCATACTAGCAAAGGGAATCCAATCTTGGCCACATCAACTACTACCAATCCATCCACCCAGTCATTTCAATAATTATCTGATTTAAAACCCAATGCTTCCACATCTAAGTTACATAATGAAATGGGTCCATATACCCCTCTCCCTATGTCCTTGGAATCCATTTCAAAAAAACTCATCATCATTAACATGATGATCTATCCATATATATGGCATCTTGATCCTACTAAGCCTAAGCCCTCTTGGTATAAAGATAACCAATATTGTGCATATCACCAAACCTGGGGGCATACCATTAATCAATGTTGACCTTTCCATGATTATGTCCAATACCTCATCAACCATGGTGACATAGTAATTGAGGACTAACTAGATGCATCCACATCCTTAGGTGAACAAGAAAGGGAATGCCAATATTCTATTCCAAATCATGATCAATCCCTTCCCTTTCTAAGCCAAGGTCAAGACACCACACCCATCTTTCATGATCCCTCTATCAAAGATGAGGCTAGTCTCCCCATCTTTGATAAATATTTCCATGACCCTCTCTTTGCCACATCTATCATTCCTCCCCCATATCCCTCTCCCCCATCACATTCCATAACCCATGATAATAGGTCAATTATGGATAACAAATCTTTTACTAGTAGTGTTGCATCTTGTACATCAGATCCAATGCAAGTCTTATCTTCAATAAGATCATGTTTAACACCAGTATTTGAATAAGATTCTTCATTTAAAACATCATCCCTCATCAATATCACAATAGATATTGATAATGCTTATCTTTTTGAGGATCCCTCTAATTCAAATACCTCCAATCCATCACTAGGCATACCTTTGGATCCTAATCAAGATGATGAAGTCATAGCCAAATTATTTCATGCTTTATCTATCAGAGATAGTTGGAGTGAATCTGATCCTATTATGGACATGTCTACTAGTCCTTGTGATCTTTTGTTGATCTTGAGGATATTTTCTCCAATGTCAAAATTGGGTCTCCTAAGAACCCCTATGAAGACTATGTTATCCCATCTCCACTCATTGACTTCATCATGCCCTCACCACCACCTTCATCCATCATAGACGCATTTATTCCCATTAATAATCATTTAATTACTTCCCTTGATAGGGATGAATAGGAACATATATCGTTGGATCCTTCCTCAGGTAATATAATGTGTGCCATAAGTACAAAGGTCCAAGACCACATTCCAAAAGTCATAAATCATAATCAAGTCATCCTTGATCCTAGTAGTCAAAATCAAGAAGATTCTAATCATCAGCCTAATCTAAATATGTCTTACGATAGTGAAGCCCAATATCAGTCACTAGAGGAAAGTCAAAGTTAAAATCATCATTTATCAAGTCAAAAATCAATCCTCCTTGGTGAAGCCCAAAATCAAGTACTAGGGGGTAGTTAAAGTCAAGTCTAATCAACACATCAAAATAATGTCAAAATCACTATAAATACAATCGATCATCCATCAAATAATTGGATCAAAGATGAATCATAAAGTTAAAGCATCTTGGATATCCTATAATATTTTATCAATTGGCACCAATCAAATAAATCATGTCCCACATCTCTAATAATGTATGCAACTTCTAGTCCTAATCCTCCATCACCCATCACCCCATCCTATCACAATCCTATCATTCATTTTAGTCCTAATCCTCCATCACCCATCATACCATCCTATCTTGATCTTATCATTCATCAAAATCAAGATATAATTGATTCCATACCTCACATCACCTTCTTGAGTAACATGATCTATCTCCTAATGGAAATAAAGACACTTGGTCTAGATATCTGAAAGGGTCTCCATTAAGCATCAATGAAGGTCACACAAACCCTCATATATCCAACAATAATGACATGATCCTATCATCATATATATCTATAATTGGTGTTGGTTAAGGATTTGGCTAGTGTCAATTTTATTACATCTCATGACCGTATCTAATAAATCAAGATGCCCAAATCAAAAATTCAAAAAAGTAAAAAAAAATCATTTATCCAATGGTGACAACCAATTTTATAGTGCCTTGGGCAAGTACCATGATGAAAATTGGTTTTCAAAGTCACGGTAAAATAATCAATTATCCATATTTTACCTCAATATATGGGGGAAAAATCCATCCTTTCCATCCTACTCATCATATCCCTTGTCAACCTTGTCTACATCATCCATCTATGTCACTTCTTATCCCTTGGTCTAACCCATCATCCACCATTTTATCATACATCCTATCTCTCCTTCCCTCTTATATTGACCTTCATAAGGAAGTAAAAGGTGCCTTGAGAAATGTTCTATAATCATCTTGGCCTATCCTCCAATGGATACTCAGGAAACTAAACATCTATATCATTCATGATTTGGTCATTAAAAATCCCCAATCCCTTTTTCCTTGGCCCTCATCCCCTTTCACCATCATATTGATTGCTAGGATTGGTATTTACTTTGATAGTAACCCCATTTGTATAGTGTACATACATATTCCAAAAAAACCCTAAAAATTAAAATATGTCAAAAATCCTAAAAATCATAAAATTTGAAAAAGCCAAAAATAGTCCATGGTGTCTTGTCTTATGCATAAATCCATAGTCATCATATCATAAAATTCACCTTCCCCTCCTAAACCACATCTAATACACATCTCATATATCCTATTATCCATATCACCAGCCCTAATGACCATCTAATACCCATATCCTATTCCATATTGAACCCATTTATCCTAGTGGTCAGCCATCTATGTCTTCATCATCATCCTTTTGGATTAGTATTATCAAGACACATCACCTTGTCTAATATTTTAATCTATCACCCATCACTTACTTATCGATTCCTTTCATACCTAGCACCCATCACATCACTTTTTGCTAGAATGAAAGGTAATTGATCTCATCACTATCTTGTCATTGCCTCTTCACACCTAGCACCCATAAAATCATTTCCTTGCTAATGTGATAGGTATTTGATCCCACCAATCCTCCTCTTGATAGATTGGACTATTGAAAGTCCTTGTCTACTGATAATACTTGATCATCTTCACATCCATATCCTCATCCACATCCTTATCCTAATCCTAGTCTCTCATCTAAGTCCATAACTTTATCTAAATCACTGGTTAATCCTCATCATTGTCATTAGTCTATTCCCAATACAAGTCCATCCTAAGTCCACATTCCCATCACCTAATCACTCATCCCATCATTAGGAAAGACATTATGACATTGCATGTAGATACTTGTGTGTGTTTTTTGTCTATTGTTTGAATTATTTGTATGTCTTTTATCATGTATATATCTTGTTTGTCTTATGTTTTATTTTCATCATGTATCTTTTTGTCTATTGGGAAATGAACAAGGATGATATGAGGACACCAAAAGTGCCCTCAAGGATGCAGAGTTTGATACTTACCCATGCACTTTGGCACCACATCCTATTGGTCATGCTTATATCATGGGGGATATTTCCAAGTTCCATATTTAGTGGATTATTTAGACTATGACGAGCCTTATGACATATATGATGGCTTGATCATCTTTAACCTCATCATTTATCTAAACACATTATCATCCTTATTTCTCATCACTAATCTAACCATCTTGAACCATTCAACTAACATCCAATCATCCTCTAAACATTAATCATCATTATCATCATCATCTTTTATTCTCTCATTGTCATCCCCTATCCTCTAGTCAGAACTATATCGGCCTGAGGTCTTTTTAGACTATGTAGGAAACACTTGGCCATGTTTCAATGCCCAAGGATAACTCAACCACTATCTTTATCATCCATCTTCATCCCCCAGTCTTTTGGTCACTTGATCACATCATTTATTCTCTCTTATCCTATACATAATATCACTCAAATTTAGCTTTGATCTACACCCATCATTATTAAATCATCATCTTATCCTGGCCTATAGCTCTCCCTTGCATGCATCCTTGCTTAGGATATGTCTAAAGATTATAACATTTTAATCCTATTATCATCATGTTACGATTGATTCCCCCTTGGGATGTGTTGATAATCATGACACCCATCATATTTACTCCCTATGCATATGTCTTTGCTAGGGGCATCATCAATTTGTAACTCACTACTCAAGTCAAATTTTGCTTCATCATCTATCTCGTATCTAGCATCCCATCCCATTATCTATCCATCATATCTCACCCTTTATTTTTTTTGAGTGGCCATCCATCTCATTCTTCCCTACATGCCCCTTCAAGGGGGAATCATATCCCCTAACATCATTTACTAACATTCAATTATGATATGGTTTTTTTTGAAAGACCATTACTCCTTCCACTTCTCTCCACTCGTAATACCCTTTCAAAGAGGGAAAACATATATGAATATAAAATAATTCACTTACATTATTATCACTAATATTCCTATTAGTTGACACTAATTCCCCTCATCTCATTTATTCTAATTTATTCCATTAATATATCCCCTTCCTAGTCATTTATCTAACACCCCCCCTTCATATTTCCTCCTTAATTAACCTTAATCTATCCAATATCATCATTAATTTTTCTTAATCCCTATTATCCTAATCTAATCCCAATTACCTATTATTTGGGAATTTTAAATTCTTATGATCCCGCCTACCCACCTACTAGCCTACACCCTAGTCTTTCTTACATCCCTATGAATCCTAAACCTCATTAAATCCTATCTAATCACTCCCATTTATCCCCTAAAATAATTGAGAAGCCTCTATAACTAGATAATCTCCTCTAAAACTCTATAAGCCTCTAAACTAGAGAATTCTAAATAATTTTAAATTCTCCTGAAATTCCCTTTATTATTCTATAAAAGGCCATGCTTAGGCCATGGCCAAACCATCTAGACTCTTCATGATAAATCTATGTCCAAGTATCATTGAATATACCATTATCATATCAAAACCATGCCAAACTAAGCATCAAGTATCCTCCATAAACAATCCAACATCATGCCATCATAATGTCCAAAATATGAGTCTCAAGGTAATCAATCATCCTAATCTTTTTGTTTTCATTCTGTTTGATCTTGGTTTAAATCATTTAAATTTAGGATTTAAATGTATGATTGAATAACTTGTTCATATAATTTCACTTAGTTCTAATGGTTTTAGACTTTACTTAGTTGTTTGATATTTGAGTGGTTTAAATTAGTTAGATTTAATCCATAGAGCTCAAAATTTCTCTCTACATATACAAATAAAAAATAAAAAATAGAAAAAGATGTAAAGTGTTAAAGTAAAAATTAGAAATTAAAAATATATTGAACACATGTACAAATATTTTAATTATTAAATAATTTATCTACATAATATTTTATAATTTAAAAAATTAATTTGTGTAAAAAAGATATACTAATATACATATTTTAGATAAATTTATATTAAAAAATATGAGACATATCATTCTCAAAACAATTATATTGATTTTTTTGACATCATTAAAATAAATACCTTGCATCTATAAGAGAAAAAAAATATATTAATACTTATATATGTTTATTAAAATATATCTTAAACTTCTTATATTTATCATATAAAATAAGAGGGATAGAACACTTAATAAAAAGGATCCGAACAATTTATTTTTAATAGATGGTTTTAAAAGGTTCTACTCACTAATGTGTTGATTAATAAAGTTATAAAATATTTGTAATGATATGTTTACAAATATCCTCTTTAATGAAACTAAAATGATTTAAAAATGATTATCTTGTTTATGAGTTTCTTCATGATTTGGTCATTGGCAATCCCTAATCCCTTTTTCCTTGGCCCTCATCCCCTTTCAAACTCATCTCAATTTCTAAGCTTGGTATTACCTTTGCTAGTAACCCAATTTTTATAGTGTACATACATATTAAAAAAAAAACCCTAAAAATTGAAATATGTCAAAAACCCAATAAAATCATAAAATTTGAAAAAGCCAAAAATAGTCCATGGTGTCTTATCTTATACCTAAATCCCTAGTCATCATATCATAAAATTCACCTTCTCATCCTAAACCACATCTAATACCAGTATCATATATCCTATTGTCTATATCACCATCCACAATGACCATCTAATATCCATCTCCTATTCTATCTTAAACCCATTTATCCTAGTGGTCACCCATCTATGTCTTCATCACCATCCTTTTGGCTAGGTATTATCAAAACACATCACCTTGTCCAAGATTTTAATCTAGCACCCATCACTTACCTATCAATGCCTTTTCATACCTAGCACCCATCACATCACTTTTTGCTAGTATGAAAGGTACCTGATCTCATCACTATCCTTTCATTGCCTCTTCACACCTAACACCCATCAAATCATTTCCTTACTAGTGTGACATGTATATGATCTCATCAATCTTCCTATTACTAGATTGGACTCTTGCAAGTCCTTGTCTATTGATAATCCTTGATAATATTCACATCTATATCCTCATCCACGTCCTTATCCTAATCTTAGTCTCTCATCCAAGTCCATACCTTTATCCAAATCACTGGTCAATCTTCATCATTATCATTAATCTATCCCAAATCCATGTAAATACTAAGTCCACAATCCCATCACTTAATCACTCATCCAATCATTAGGCAAGACATTATGACACTACATGTAGATACTTGTGTGTGTTGATTGTCTATTGTTCGACTTATTTGTATGTCTTTTATCATGTATACATCTTGTTTATCTTATGTATTATTTGCATCATGTCTTTTTTTATCTATTAGGAAATGAACAAGGATGCTATGAGGACACCAAAAGTGCCTTCGAGGATGTAGAGTTTGCTACTTGCCCATACACTTTGGCACCACCTCCTCTTGGTCATGCTTATATCATGGGGCATACTTCCAAGTGCCATATTTTTTGGATTGTTTAGACTATGATGAGCCTTATGACATCTGTGATGGCTTGATCATCTATACCCTCATCATTTATCTAATTATATCATCATCCTTATTTCCCATCACTAATCTAATCCTCTCGACCCATTCAACTAACATCCAATCATATTCTAAACATTAATCATCAATATCATCATCTTTTACTCTCTTATCATCATTCCCTATCCTCTAGTCATAACTACATTAGCCTAAGGTCTTTTCAGACTATATAGGTAGTACTTGGCCATGTTTTAATGTTTAAAGATAGCTTAGCCACTATCTTTAGCATCCATCCTCATCTCTCAGTCTTTTGGTCACTTGATCACATCATTTATTCTCTCTTATCCTCTACATTATATCACTAAAGTTTATCTTTGAGATACACCCATAATTATTAAATCATCATCTTATCTTAGCCTATAGCTCTCTGTTTCATGCATCCTTGCTTGGGATACATCTAATGCTTATGTAATTCTAATCCTATTATCATCATGTTATAATTTATTCCCACTTGAGATGTATCGATAATCATGATACCCATCATATTTACTCTTTTTGCATGTGTTTTTACTTGGGGCATCATCAATTTATAGCTCATTGCTCAAGTCAAATTCTGTTTCATCATCTATCTCACATCTAGCATCCCATCCCCTTATCTATCTATCATATCCCACCCCTTGTTTCTTCTTTTAAGTGGCCATCCATCTCATTATTCTCCACATGTCCTTTTAAGGGGGAATCATATCCCCTAACATCATTTACTAACATTCATCTATGACATGATTTTTCTTTGAAAGACTATTACTCCTTTCACTTCTCTCTACTCGCAATGTCCTTTCAAAGAGGGGTAAAATGTATACATATCAAATAATTTAATTACATTATTGTCATTAATATTCCTATTAGTTGACACTAATTCCTCTTATCTCATTTATTCTAATTTATTTTGCTAATTTATTGCCTTTCTAGTCATTTATCTAACATCCCTCCTTCATTAACTTATTCTATCCCATCTCATCATTAATTATTATTAATCCCTATTATCCTAATCTAATCTAATCCTACTTACCTATTACTTGATAATTTTAAATTTCCATGACCCCACCTTCCCATCTACTAGCCTACACCCTAGCCTTTCCTATATCCCTATGAATCATAAACCTCATTAAAGCCTATCTAATCCCTTCCATTTATCCCCTAAACTAATTGACAAGCCTCTACAACTAGAGAAGCTCCTCTAAAAATCTAAAACTCTTTAAATTAGAAACTTATAAATAATTTTAAATTCTCTTGAAATTCCCTCCATTTTTCTATAAAAGGCCATGCTTGGGCCATGACCAAACCATCTAGACTCTTCATGCCAAATCTATGTCCAAGCATCCTTGAATCTACCATTCTCAAATAAAATCCATGCCAAACTAAGCATCAAGTATCCTCCATCAACAATCCAATATCATGTCATCATAATGTCCAAAATATGAGTCTCAAGGTAATCAATCATCTTAATCTCTTTATTTTTATTTTGTTTGATCTTGGTTTAAAGCATTTAGCTTTAGGATTTAAGTGTATGATTAAATAGCTTGTTCATCTAATTACACTTAGTTCTAATAGATTTAGACTTTACTTAGTGGCTTGAGATTTGAGTGGTTTAAATTAGTTAGATTTAATTTATAAAGCTCATATTTCTCTTTCTATATACAAATAAAACTAAAAAAATATTAAAAAATGTAAAGTGTTAAAGTAAAAATTAAAAGTATATTAAACATATATACCAATATTTTTATTATTAAATAATTTCTCTACATAATATTCTATAATTTAAAAAAAATGATTTGTATAAAAAATATATACTAATCTACATATTTTAAATAAATTTATATAAAAAAATATGAGACATATCATTCTCAAAACACTTATATTGATTTTTTTGACATCATTAAAATAAATACTTTGCATCTATAATATTATATATGTGTGTTTATTAAATATTTCTTGGATAAAACACCTAATAAAAAGGATCCAAACAATTTATTTTTAATAGATGGTTTTAGAAGGTTGAAAAATCTTTGTAATGATATGTTTACATATATTCTCTTTAATGAAACTAAAATGATTTAAAAGTGCTTATCTTGTTTATGAGATTCTTTTGAGATACTAATAATGTATGCAAGTGAAGGTGGTCAAGTTTGTTTCTTATAATAGATACCAATGATGATGCTTATAGATTCCTTTTTTTTTCATTAAAATTAATGTTAAAATATATTTTATATATAATTATATTTATAATGTTAAGTTGAAGATTTTTATAAATAATTTAATTAAATATTATTTTATTTAAAATTTATATTTATCTATATTTTAATTATTTATATAAATGATTGTCATAAATAATCATTATTTAAATAATATTTATTTATAGATTTTTTTTGAATAATTGACTAAAATTATATCTTTTAATTATAAATTTTTTAGGTACATATAAAACATTAATAAAATTTATCTTTTTTATACATTTGAATAGGTCTTATAAAATTAGAATTAAAATTAAAAATTTAATATGTCAAAGTTTAAGGGTTAAGATTTGAAAAGATAATTAAAATAAATTTATTGGTCAACTTTGGTTGTAATTATTAGTTATATATAAATGAATATATTTTTATATATATTTTTAATCGAGACTAAAAATAATCATAAAAATGTTTTTATTATTCAATAAATATTAAAATTTTAAAATTAAATATTGATTATAATTCACACATTAAACCATTTTAAATATAAATTGACAAATTTAATATACATAAATAAAAAATAAAAAAAATGTAAGATATCAAAATAAAAATTAAGAATATATTGAATACATGTATCAATATTTTTATTTTTAAATAATTTATCTTTACCATATTTTATAAATGATACTTTATAATTTAAGATATTGATTTATATAGAAAATACATACTAGTACATATATAACAAATAAATTTATATAAAAAATGAAAAATATCATTATCAAAATATCTATATTAATTTTTTAACATCATTAAAATAAATACCTTACATCTATAATAAAATATATATCTAATAATTATATATAATTATTAAAATATACCTTGAACTAATTATATTTATCATACAAAATAAAAAGGATAGAATGCTTAATAAAAGGGATCCAAACAATTTATTTTTAATGGATATCTTAGAAGGTTCTACTCACTAATGTGTTGATTATTAAAGCTGAAAAATCCTTAGAATGATATGTCTATCAATATCCTCCTTAATGAAACTAAAATGATTTAGAAATGCTTATATTGTTTACGGGTTCTTTTTGGAATACTAATAATGTATACAAGTGAAGGTGGTTAGGTTTGTTTCTTATATCAAATACCAATGAAGGTGCTTATCTATTCCTCTTTGTTACATTAAAATTAATGTTAAAAGATATCTTTTATATATAAAACTATATTTATAATGTTAAGTTAAAGTTTTTTATAAATAATTTAATTAAATATTATTTTGTTCAAAATTTATATTTATATATATTTTAGTTATTATTTAAATGATATTTATAAATAATCATTACTTAAATAATATTTAAATAATAATTATTTATAAAAATATTTTGAATAAATGACTAAAACTATATTATAAAAATTTAAAGTATATATATATATATATATATATATATATATATATATTTCCTTTCTATACATTTGAATAGGTCTTATAAATTTAGGATTAGAATTTAAGACATATAATTTCATTTGTAATTATTAATTATATATAATTGAATATATTTATATATATATTTTATGAGATTAAAATCAATCATAAAGATGTTTTTATTATTTAATGAATATTAAAATTTTAAAATTAAATATGGATTATGATTTACACATTAAATCATTCTGAAATATAAATCTACAAATTTAATGTACAAAAATTAAAAAAAGAAAATATAAGATATTTTGATGGTTCAATTGGTAAAGTTGCTTAGCTCACAAAGAGCCAACCAAAATCAATTTAAGATAGTAAAGCTGTGATTCACTAAAAAAAAGAAATATATTAAACACATGTGCAAATATTTTTATTATTAAATAATTTATCCCAAAATAAAATTTAGAAATATATTGAATAAGTGTGCCAATATTTTTATTATTAAATAATTTATCTACACCATACAACTATAATTCACACATTAAATCATTCTAAATATAAACCTACAAATTTAACATACATAAATAAAAAATAAAAAAAATGTAAGATATCAAAATAAAATTTAGAAATATATTAAACACATGTGTCAATATTTTTATTATTAAATAATTTATCCACACCATACAACTATGATTCACACATTAAATCATTCTTAATATAAACCTATAAATTTAATGTACATAAATTAAAAAATATAAAATATCTAAATAAAAATTAGAAATATATTATGTTAATATATTTATTATCAAATAGTTTATCCACATCATACTTTATAAAATATGTTTTATAATTTAAGAAATTGATTTGTATAAAAAATATACACTAATATATATTTCAAATAAATCTATATAAAAAATATGAAAAATCATTTTCAAAACACTTATATTAATTTTTTAATATGATTAAAATAAATATCTAGTATTTATAATAAAATATATATACTAATACTTATATATAATTATTAAAATATATCTTAAACTAATTATATTTATCATACAAAGTAAAAGGGATAAAATGCTTAATAAAAGGGATCAAAACAATTTATTTTTAATGGATGGTCTTAAAAGGTTCTATTCACTAGTGTATTGATTAATAAAGTTGAAAAATCTTTGGAATGATGTAAACAAATATCCTCCTAAGTGAATCTAAAATGACTTAGAAATGCTTATCTTGTTTATGAGTTCCTTTTGAATTTTAATAATATATGCAAATGAATGTGGTTAGGTTTGTTTTTTATAACAATTACCAATGAAAATGTTTATTTATTTCTTTTTCTTGAACTAAAATTAATGTTATTGATATTATATATATATAAATTTACATTTACAATATTAAATTAAAAGTTTTTATAAATAATTTAAATAAATATTATTTTATTTAAAATTTATATTTATATAATAATTTTTATAAATACTAATTATGTAAATGATATTTAAATAATATATATTTAAATGATATTTAAATAATAATTATTTAAACTAAAAAAATATATTTAAAAATTAATCGATATAAATTCATATAATTTCCTTTTTATTAATGGGATGATTTTAAAGAACTAAACAATAAATGTGAACCCACAAATTTAATGCATAAGAACAAGGAGAAACCATTGATAAACATTGAAACGGATATTGGAGAACCCGAGAAACCTTCAATTCGTTAAGAAGTTTGTAGAAAGGATATATAAAAATAGATCTATCACCAAAATTGATAGATCTATCACCAACATTGTTTACAAATATATCAATCGAGAAGCTTTTGATTGTTGATTAATCTTTATAAGAGAGTTGGGATATCATCACAAGCCTTAAATTTCAAGCCGGGGGTCTACCGAATCACTATCCTCATCAATTGGACTTGGATCCTGGCTGAGCTACTGAAGAACATTGTACCATTGCTGGTGTCTTCAAGTGAGAAGGATGACTAAGTCCAAGAATAGTAGTAAAAGATTGAATCACTGGAAAACTCTCAAAGGTAAGATGCAAAACATAGAAAACTTGCCTGAATCTTTTAATGTCTAGAACTTAAACCCTAAAATTGATTGCGTAGATCTTAAAAAGAGTTTCGTTGAGCGATGTGATTATTTATTTTGCAGTTGGAAATACTGTGTTGATTCGGTCTCATTATCCCAAGGATCCTCCTTATGTAGCGCAAGTGAAGGGGATCGGAAGTAAAAGAGATGGGCAGAAGAATGTTACAGTGAATGTGAAGTGGTATTACAGGCCTGAGGATACAGATGGCGGTAGGCTCTCATTCCATGGAGAGAAAGAGTTGTTCCTCTCTCAGGATTTGGACAAGTTGAGTGTGGAGACAATCATAGAGAAATGCACCGTGCATTCCTTCAAACGATACACAAATCTGGAAAGCGCAGGCCCGCAAGACTATTTCTGCCGTCTCAACTATAACAGCACTAAAAAGACTTTCACTCCAGCTATGCTCCGTGTGTAAGAAAAATTATTTCAGAATCATTCCCTCTTCTGGCCATGTTTTCAATTCCCTAGAATTTTCTATTCATTTCTTCTTTGCTCTAATTTCGATCCATTTCTGTAACTTCATCTTTCAATCATTTTCTCAGCTACTGCAACTGTCAAACTCCAAGCAATCCGTATGAACTGATGGTCCAATGCGAAGACACCGAGTGCGGTAGGGTTTCATTCTTTTCTGTCATATATATATGGGTACAATAGTTATTTTAGGTCAACTTTCAAGCCAGGTGGAGGAGTATGAGAGATTTATTCAGGCTTCATGGGGTCCATAATTAGGGTATTTTCTTACTTGTGAGAGATTTATTCCTTGAGATATACTATTTAATGCTGGCATTGGATATAGATTTCAGACTTTGTGCTTCAGCCTGCATTGATCATATTTCAAAAATAATTTCAATTTTTTGTATGACATTATTGCAGGTTTCATCCTGAATGTTTGAATGTAAGTACAGAAGAAGTAAATGACATTGAGCATTTCTATTGTCCTGATTGCTCCAACAAACAAAAACATTCTTCCATGAGAATGTGTAAATGTCATGGAGCTTTTTCAAATTTGTTTTGTTCGTGCAATACAGATTTATTGTATAAAAGTGGTTTCTAGTTTTTTTTCATAATTTGGGGGATGTTTTGATAAACCAAGGGTGTTTCATCCCAACGAAATGAATTTGTTTTTGGGGTCAAATTATATTTTAGGGTATACAAGGACAAATTTGTAAGAAAAATATTGAATTCTTTTCTTAATATTTAGTATGGTATTTTGGTTGTATATGTGTTTGTTTTTGTTTTGTTTTATTTATTTTTTATAAGTTGAAATATGTTAAATTTTATATAAAATAAAGTCTATTTTTATTTGTATTTTTTTAAATTTAAAATTTAAAAAAAAAAAAACAGTATATTTTTATTAATGAGAAATAATAAGATTTTTCCTTCTTTTTTTTAAATTATTAAAGAGATGTATTAGTAGTAAATTTTATGTTTTTTCTTTATACATTATTTTTTTATTTGAAAAATTTGTCTATTATCTTAATGAGATATTTATTATTAAATTATAAATTATTTAATCTTAAAACAAAAAATGATTTATAAAGCACTACCCACTTCAAAATATTTTTTTATTATCAGATTATAAACCATTTAATGATTTATAAGACACTACCCACTTCAAAAGATTTTCTCACATGAAAATAGATTAAAAGAGGCTATTTGTTATATATTATTGGGTTATGCCAAGGTTATAACTCCAAAGTTGTGGATTACATATATTGTTCCTCCACCAAACTAACCATTCTCCCATAAGTAGGAGATTACAAAATGCAAGTTTCCTTTGATTATGTTGTTAACATGAAGTTTCATTTGACTTAAGTAGGGGATTTTCCTTTGACTAAGTAGAAGATTATAATTTCCAAATTTATTTTGATTAAGTTTTTAATTGTAGTCACCTAATTTTGATATGATGGTAGTTATTAGTTATAGAATTGCATTACTCTAGGATATTTGTGTGTTTGTTGATTATTAGTTCATGTTAAGCTCTTATTAACATAAATTTCTTGTATTTTTGGATCTTCCCATCTTCCTTTTCCTCTTTCTCTCCTCTTCTCTCCTTCATTCCTTATTTTCCATGTTTTGGTCTAGAACCATACATTTTATAGTTTTGGGGTGAGCCATTCTGATACCTTATTTTGGGTCTCCTATATTTTTGGCTTCTAAATTGTCAACATTTCCCGCTTGTTGTATGTTGGCTTGCATGCTAATGTTTAGGTCTTAATTTGAATTTGAGAAATCTATAAATACATAGGTGCATTAAATGTCCATACATGACATGAAATGCTTGAACAAGTTAAACAATATTTAATTCAATCATTTAAGGTAAAATATAAGAGTCATACGAATCCTACTTATAGTAACTTTTCTATTTTAGTTTTCATAATGTCTTTTAAGGCAAGTTTAATTCTTATCTGAGGTTGGCATACTAGTTTAATGTTCTCTATATAGATAAGGTGGGTGCATACACTTGGATGGATTCCCTTCATTTATTAATATTCCTAAGCAAAATATTGAGTATGATCTCTGAGTACATCAAAAACTTTCACTTCCCGATCATCTGTCAACCAACTGTTTATGTTGAGGTGCAAATATGATTTGCCTAGTGCCTAGATGGGAAGAATCTATTTGTTTAAATTCACTCATCAAAGAGTTGAGAGGACAAAGATGTGTCAACAACATATGGAATGTGATAGTATCTCCAACAAATTTATCTTCT
Source organism: Torreya grandis (assembly GCA_037957365.1). NCBI lineage: Eukaryota > Viridiplantae > Streptophyta > Pinopsida > Cupressales > Taxaceae > Torreya > Torreya grandis. The sequence goes on along the minus strand of JARHVA010000709.1, from coordinate 2,519,257 downwards.
ATAGAAATCCCTCCATCTGAAGGATAATAGAAGGTTGTTAAGAATGAGTTTTGACTTTCATGGGCCCATAGCATAACACTTTATTGAATGCCTCTATGGTCATATAACATGCTAGAAGAGGTGGGAAAGGATGTGCATTTAGAAGGATAGTAAATGCTATCATGATAGGATAATCTATCAAAATTTGTAGTTGGATTATCAAGATCCATAGCTGGACTATCAAGATCCATAGTTGGATTGTCAAGGTCCGTAGCAGTTCCAATACTTCTTGATAACTTATCCTTAACTTCTTCCATATGATCAGTGATTGTGACCATAGCCATAAAATAGATACTATCATGTTTTTATTCAGGTTGATCTAGCTATAATTATTTGATAATATTGATTTATGGTTGAGTAATTGGATATAAATAAATGCATTTTGCTTTAAGACCATTTGAGATGGTCATATCCCATTATCAAAAATCAATTAATGCTACCACTATTTTTAACCAAGGCTTTCCTAGAATCAATGGGTATCTAATTTGATTGTTTTTAGGCTAGAGAATAATAAAATCAATAGGGTATCCCATTAATCTATATTCAATGTTATATCCTCAATGACACTTCTTCCATATGATCAATGATTGTGACCATAGCTAGAGAAGAGATACTATCACATTTTTCTTCAGGTTGATCTACCCATAATTATTTGATAAAATTTATTGATGGTTTAGTAGGTAGATATCAATAAATACATTCAACTTTAAGACCATTTGAGATGGTCATATTCCCTGATCTGAAATCAATCAATGCTGCCATTGTTGTTAACCAAGGCCTTCCTAGAATCAATGGGTATCTAATTTGTTTTTTTTAGGCTAAAAAATAATAAAATAAATAGGGTATTCCCATGAATCTATAGTCAACATTATATCCTCAATGACACCTTCTAGTTTGGTAGTGAAATGATCTACCATCTATAAGATTATGGTAGTGGGTTGCATATCTATTAGAGAGAGATTTTACATGGTGTCTATTGCAATTACATTAATAGAAGCTCCCAATTTCACCAATACATTTGGTATCTCCTTCTTTATAATCTTTAAAAAAATGATAGGATTCCTTGGATCTCCATATTTGGGTAAAAGTAGCTTACCTACTAATAAATCAATAAGCTTGCCATCTACTTGTATAGTCTTAGGATATTGTATTTCCCTATTAGATGTCTTAATACACAGACTTTTAATCACTTGATTTAGTTTTGGAATGTATTTAATAGCTTGTAATAATGGAAATTCTATGTTGAGTTTTTTGAGTTCCTAAATCATCTCAGATTCCTTTTTGTCTTCCACTTCCTTCAATCATTCTGAAAAAGGAATAGATGGAGTTATGGCGACTTCCTCTATTTTTATAGGTTTCTATCTTAACTCCTCTTCTTTCTTTGGTTGAGTCTATTAAATTAATTTTTCATGAGGCATTTTTATGATTATGATTTGAAGTTGTTATAATATTTTTCTTGACTAGAGATGTATGTCTACACATTCAATAACATTTAACCCTATGGTTTCACCTTATTCATTTACATAAACCTATCTATTATTTGGATTTTCCACTGGCTAGGCATGTAGCTGAGGTTGGTTAACTTGTTCTGTAGGAGGTGTTTTATTTCATTAAGGATCCATCAATGCTTGTTATTTTGGAAACATTCTTTGTTATGGTTGGTTATATTTTGGACTAGGATTCCAATGTTGATTTATCCATGGCTGCCGATGACATTGGGGTAACCAATTTTATTGAAAAACTTCAGGCAACATCCATTATTTTAGCATCCACTATTGGGTGCCCCACTATGGTGGTACTACCCACACTTGTGGAGGTGCATGTCATTGTGGAAAAGGAATCCTTGAGCCAAACTATTATGGTTGATTTTGTTGGAAGTTATTACCTTGTATTTGAATATAGTTTATTTCTTATATGGTTTGTATATTTTATTTGAACTAGTTCCTAAAATTAGGATTGCGACTACAATTTTTTGTGTCATGATTTTGAGCATCACATATTCCAGAATTTTCTATTTTATCTAGAAGACAGTCCTTGAGTGCATGTTTTAAGTTACATTTTGGACAAAAGATTTCCAGTGGTTCATTGTTAGATTTATCCTTAGCTTTATATATATATATATTGTGTTCATTTGAATTAGTATATCTATTTTTAAATTTGCTAGTTCTTTCATGAGTTGGCTTACATCACTAGATTTCCCTAGTTTCCCTCTCGTACTACTAGGTTTTGTCTTAGAGTAGTTGATACATAAACTTGTTATCTATTGGAAGTCTAGTTTGGTAATATCTCTCTTTTCCATGAGATTCAAATAATTCATGGAGGAATCATCCAATCCTTTAAGGAAAATAGTTTTGATCACTTCCTCAGATAATTCATAGCCATACCTGTTGTGGGTAAAAATAAATTGATCTAGGTAGTCTTCAAGGTTTTCATCTTCATTTTGATTTAATTTAAAAAATTATTATTTTTCTATCCTTGACTCTAAAGTAATCTTGGTATTTTTTCAAGAATATTATATTCATTTCTCTCCAAGTGCTGATAGAGTTTTCTACTAGTCCCATAAACCACCTCATTGCTCCTTCCTTCAAAGTAGAAGGAAAGAGCTTCAAATTTTGATTATCTGAAGTGTAATCATAGGTCTGATAGATAAATTTAACTCAAAAATAAATTTATTTGGGTATTCAATTAATAGACCTCTAAGGGTAGATAAATTAGATGGGAAAATGTTTTTCATTATTGTTTGGTCATCATTCTCAAAGATAATAAGATAAGAGAAAGTCCTCTTAGGAGGATTCCTACAAGGGTATTCTACATGGCCTATGGTTTTTTCCATTGTAAATAGAGTTATATTGAGAGGAAGAAATCCTTCAAGGTTCTCTGGTTGTTTAGTGTTTGAAAGTTTAACTTTTACAAAGAAAGATTCCTCTAGATCCTGGGAGGTACTTCTAAAAGACTCATTTATTTATACAAAATTTATATCTTTTCTAAAAGTACTTTGATTTTCTCTTCCAAAGGATAATGATCTTTTGGAACAAACCTTCCTTGTGAATCCATTTTCCTACTCATATACCTGTATTTGACAAGAGAGTAATTTATTCCATTTTTTAATGTTTTTACTATTAACTTTAGTGTTTTATCTTACTAACATTTCTTTATAAGTCCTCAACAATGACACAAAAATGATGGGTGTCATTGTTACCCCTTTATTTAACTAATCTGTGTTGGTGTCAATTCTTACCAGGGCCACTATCTAAGGTTGTTTGGAGTGAGGTATTTATTAGTGCCAACTAATAGTTTTGTTTAAGGGTTTTTGGTGTGGTACTATCTTAGGTTTCTACTTGTAAAGTCTAAGCTAATGTTACAAAGAAACAAACTTACTAGAAATATAAACACACAAAACTGCTAAATTGAATACTTTGAAAGTAATCATACAATGCTATAAATTAAACACACTAAAACCAAATCTAAAATTCCCACTTTTAAATGAAGTTTTAAAATAAATATTGATAGAATTAAAGGAATGATAAGTGCTTATTCAAATTCAAAATTAAACACACCAACATCTATTTCATCCTATAGGTTATGAATCTGATCACACAGAGAATTTATATTAATTCTAATTGAAAATAAATAAGAAATAAAATTATAGATACCAAAAATAATGTCTCCTATCTCTTTGGGTTGTGGGCCCTTGCTCACCCTTGGATTTAGGGTTAATTCAACTTAGTCTTTAAAACACTATCTTTAAAACATAGAATGAAAGATAATTCTACTACAAAGTCTTTTTGTATTCAAAATAACAATATATATATATATATATATATATATATATATATATATATATATAGATCAAGCATGGATATGCCCTTTTATTATATGCAAAAGAAACTATCTTAGAAACTAGGTAATAAATCAACTAACTTAGAATAAGAAAATATTCAAAGAAATTGGTTTGTATAGTCAAAATAGATAAAAGCATTACGATAAGATCTAAACAGAATAAAAAAGATCCATGTGAGATTACAATTTCTATGTCTAGCCATATCTATCCACCATATCTTTACATATAATATATCCATATCTTTCGATTCTAGAGTTATAGCCTATGATAATAAACTTCCATAAATGGAAAACTATACATCAAAAGGAATCTATATATGACATGTATAAATATAGAAAGTATTAGAAGGAGTCTTAAATCATCATGGAATAGATGAAAGCGCTGTTAGAATGTTTTGGGACATGCTATGGGTGAGCTGTGAGAATCCAAAGCACAACTATCATAATCTATAACTAATTCTTATAATTCATCATTGACTGTTGTAATTTGTAGCTGACTGATAGAATCTATAGCTGACTGACAAAATTTATAGCTCTACTCAAATGATTAATTCTTCGTCATGGCACTTCCTTATCTTTATGAGATCTTATAAGCACTCTTATTAGATTTTATTATACCTGTACATATCAAAATATGGAAGACTAAACATGCAAATGGTTAAAACATCATGAAAAGAATGCTACTTTAAACTCACATGAGCTTATAGAGATAAAAACATTAATTTTATACCTTGAAATAGTTATAAATCCTAAGACTACATGCAATGCTCAACTAAAATGTCATGTTTATGGCTATGAAGAAAGATATATCATGCAATAATGAGTCATAGTGTGGACTCATCACTAAGGGAACACTTATCACACACCACTAAAATAGAGGGTTCCAAATACTCTACATAAATAATATCATGCAATAGCCCAAATAGGTCTTTTAATGCATAAAATTAAATCTAATCTAGTGTTATAAAAGATTATAACATAAAGTGGGTGGTTTAAAACAAATAAAACAAACAAAGGGATCATGATAGGTAAATGGTGGCCTATATCACCTAAGATGACAGATGAAAAGCCTAGAAAACCTTATAACTACACTAGGTTTAAGTGTAGAGGTAATATATATTAATATGTATACATTTAAACCTATTAATTTATGCAATATCTATAAAATGAAATAGCAAAATTTAGAGATACTTACCTTTGAATGAACCTGTCAAGTCTCAATCTCCCCCCTTGACCGATAGTGCTTTGAAAGATATTGTTGTGACTTTGTAAATATCACACTATATAAATTAGATTTAGGCTAAAGGACTCCTACTTGCATCCAAAACTTTTCACAAGACAAGTTATCTTTCCTTCAAGGCAAACCCATTCCTATGGCTTCTTCAAATGTAGCTGTAATAGAATTATGAGATATAATAATGAAAAAACTAGACTGTTACTCTCCATTAGATTGAAATAAATGTTGTAGTTATAGTAATAGATAGGTTATAACCCTTATGAATTTTTATCTGAAAAGGCTAACAACCATAAACAAGTTTAGAAAAGTTATTGTTAAGCCTCAAACTAGGTCAACTAGGTCAACCTAATTGCATAACCTATAATGTAACTTTCATAACTAGGTTGACTAGGATGACCTAGTAGGAAAAATGGGTATTTGCTTTGTTATGTGATATTTAAGAGGAGAATTACTTAGGGATTTAGATAAGTAGGATTTGTTTGCTTGGTGAATTGGATAAGCATGATTTATTTACTTGAGGAGTTGGATAAATGAGATTTATAATGAGTTTATGTATGATAGAGTTAAACAAAAATATTACAAAGCATTAATGGACTACCCACCCATTTCCTAGTGCACCCTTTAAATCGTGCACTTAGGGAGATTGAAACTTGAAAATTTCCTGTAAGAGAGATACCATCAATAAATATTAAAGTTTAAAAATATCATGTATATAATAGGTGAGCTCTTAAATGTCCACATCCAACTATAATCTAAACCTAGTTTAGTCTAGTAGTTTATAGACATTCAAGTGGTGAAAATATTGAAATATTACATGATGTTGCTTAGTAGGGATTAGTCCAAGACCCTAAATGGGTATATGGCTACACACTTCTCTCATATGTGGCTACCTTGGAGAGGTATGGCTAATCAAATTCATTTTGATAGAGAGCCTATGATGAAACATATGATCACGTAATACAATGAATTCAATGAGAGGATAAACATAGTAGCCTTTGACATAGGCATTTATAACCTATCTATAGAATATAAAAAGATAACTTTGAAGAGGATTCTTAGTCATTAGGTTTATGGTCTATGTACTTTGATGGGGCCAATTCCAAAAAAGGTTCTGGTGATGAGATCTTGTTGAGTGAAATGTAAGGGAAATGAACTTTAGACATCTATAGGTTATAATTTCCTTACATAAAAAACCTCATGAAGTATGAAGCCTTGATCTAAGGTCTGTAGTTATCCCTAAATCACTACATCAAAAAGTTAAAGGTTTTTGGGGATTCTAATCAGTAGTAAATCAAGTTATAAGTAAGTTACAGTTTAGTTATCTTACTTAATAAAATATAAACATAGAGTGTGGGTCTTGATAAAAACACTTGTTGCATTTAATGTCATTCTTAACCCTAGAAAAGAGAACTAGGTCGTGGATTCTCTAGCATCTTCAGTTATGAATGTAGCTCCTTCAAATGACTAAAAATTGCATCACTTTTCCATAGAGCTAATACCCTACCCATCAATCCCTGATAATGTTTAGAAATTCTAGGTTTTTGATGATGATCACCATGTACTAGATTTTTTAAATAGTTCTTGGGTCTTTAATGCTTAGATCATAGATAAGAAAGACAAAGATAATACCCTTAGTAAAACTGTAGGAGCTTATAATAACTTTAAATATTTCTAAGAAAATGGGTACCTATAAAACCAACTTAAGCATGCATGTATAAAAATATACTTTTTACAATAATAAAAAAAATATAAAAGGGCTAAAAACTTGGAGACTCCATTAATGGCAGTCATCCAAGGATGAGGAAGGAGAAGATGAATGACTATGGACAAGTCATCCTCCAAAACATCTTTCCTCTTTCCTAAAATCTAAAATTGAAACATAAATATTGAGATGAAACCTTTATTTCCCTCCATAATGATTTCTAGGATTTCCTCATCATTGACTAAATCTGACGATCAAATTAGAAAGGATCCAATGACTAGGAACACCTCCTACATTTGTCTAAAAACACACATCTCTACAAAGGAAAAACACTTCCAATGGAACATACTCAAATAATTTTAAATAATACACATAACACTCTTGGACAAGTATTCACTAACAACTTTGGAGGAATGAAAGGAGGATGGCTTAAGGAAAATCACTCACCCTTGTTCGTCTTACCATAGTGCTGAAGCCCATGTGAGAAACATATCTCCAAAATTTTAAAAATAAAAATGACATTAAAAAAATAATCTAAAATGGGAGAAAAACCTTCCCAATAAACCCTTACATGTTTAAAAAAATACATGGCCTTAGTCGCAAACCATACATAAAGCAAGAAAAGGGTTACATGCCATAAGGCCTTGTCAATCAATAACTCATTTTAAACATTTCAAGGAGGTAAAAAGGGAATATTTTAAGACAAAAAAATTAATAAGGTGTTAAAATTTCCTCTACCTCAATTTATCTAGTGTTTAACATATACCATTCTTCTAAAATGAAGCTCCTAACTAGCCTCCTTCTCCCAAGATCTCTTCTTCATTACTCCATGCTTAAGTTCCAAATCCATTTTCAAAATTGCTAAAATTTAAGCACGAGAGTGACTTCCCACCTAATTATATAAAAAACCCTAAATCTTTGGATAAGAGGAAGATGATTCTTGTCCCTTCCCATGCCTTGGTCTCTCACAAAAGTCTTCTATGGGGTTTGTTATTTCTTACATAATTGAGGGAAAGTATGGATAACTCATACTAATTAAATGATTGATTTATTCCAATGTCATTATTGATCAGATGGGTTGTAATAAAAGCCTTTTTGGGATCCTTCCCATACATCCATATGGGTCAAATGACTCTAATTTCAACACAAAATGCCACAAAATCATTTTATGTGACCCTACAATGTTGGTTTTTTAATTCCGTTCAAGTTTTAAAAGTGGAAACATCATGTTGGCTCCCTTATCAAACTTATGACCTTATAAAGAGTTAAATAAATATCTAAGGTATGGGTAAGGTGTGCATGAATAGTGTTATTTAGTATAAAACTTCCAAAAGTAAAACACATGAATAGAACACATTTAAAAAAAGAAAATGATAGCTGTAAACTAGGGATAACACATATAGTTAATGATAAAATACATGACCAACATAGCCTAAGGTCCCTTACTTGCATAAATTTAATCCTGCATGTCATTGAACACATAAAAACTCTCTATCCTAGGATAATCAAAACAACTGAATTTGAAACAACATTAAGGAACATGTATAAACACATATTGTATACATAGAAACATTAAAATAATAATATTATCTCCACATACTAACATAAATATATTTGTAATATCAAATCAAATAACAAAGTAGTATTAACTCAACTAATATGCTAATGTAGTATGCATATGAATAATAAAAATATAAAAAACTATCACCACTAGCATTTGAATCATACTCTTGTAAACAAAACTTAAAAGCATCGAGTACCTAACCCAATGTTTTAGTAGTAATGTAATAAACATATAACAAAACATCAATTAACTTAAGGAAAATGCCACATCATGACATGTATAATAACAAAAAGGTCCAATAGAATTAACATTATGATAAATGGGGCCTCACAAACAAGTTAATATATGTTGATTCCAATCCCAACAAATTGATCTAGTTATAAATTTATGACCCTAAACCTAAAATATACTAAAAATACAAAAAAAACAAATATTCAAAAAATTTGAAATTAGGACTTGAGCATAACATGATAACAGGATTACACTATTTACATATGTTTGGTAGATTGAATATTCCTTATATACACATTAATTTTATGGTATATGAGTGATATTCAAGACATACAAGTTACACATGGACATAAAAATTTTGGACTTTCCTCTTCCTAGGGGCCATGTCAATATTAGGGGTATCTTGTTGCATAGGTTTCCTATTATAGGTTATATATTTCTATGGCACTTTGTACCATGTTGAGATACCTATATTTCATACACATTCATTGATAGTTACTCATTTCTTATCCAGTGATACATCATAGATAGGCCATTATATTGTAACTTGACCTAGTTTACTTGTTTAATGCTCCATTAATGTTGTTACTTTATTACATTACAATCTACTTTGTGCTTAATTATTATGTCTGGCCCTTGGCCTTATTTTATGCAACATAATTGATGTCCGTTGTTTGTGGGGTTAAAACATAATAATGTGTCCCACTTTTTGGCACAAAGCGGACACAAAAAATGAAAATGTGCACATTTCTGATTTTACATAGGCAATAATGACTAAATCATATAAATTTGAAAATTATGTTAGCTAATGAAATGTTTCATTTTAAGTGTAGATTATATTTATATTTTTAATTTTTGTGTGTGTGTGTGTGTGTGTGTACGTGTGCGCGCACGCACATGTGCATGCTTGGGTGTCCACTCACGTGCAGGCACACACACACGTGTGTGTGTTACTTAAATACACAGTGTTTATGTTTCATGTATAAAAATTTATAATGAGTGGTTGATCTCCCCTCATCCTAACTTTTTCAAAATGTAATGTTTTTTCAAGATTTCTTGGACAAATATCCTAGAGACATGGACATAACATAAATTTTTTTGATAAATATAAATTTATTTATTTATTTATTTTTAATTATAAAATCAAGAAATATATACACTTATGATCTCCCCTCTCATTTATTTATTTATATATATGTCAAAATGGACTATTTTATTCACCATTATAATGAGGACTTTGAAATCAAGTACAATGATTTATTTCAAATTTTTTTGGACGCACTCTCATATTTTTTTAGTGATAAAAAAAGATGATACTTTATTTTGAAAATATTTATATTTGATTGAATAAATAAAAAAATATTAATTAATTTAAAAAAAACAAATTATTATAAATATAAAAAATAGAACTATTTACATATGGAGTCATATGTTTTTATTTGATTTTTTCACCCTTTATATAGCCATATGAAGTGGCATTTTGAATCCAATAGGAGACTTCCATTGGGATGGTTTAGTATTTGGTACCACATGGAATTAGAATGAATGGGAATAAAATGAAACCCTATGCTCTAACTCCACGTGGTAATAGACACTAAAGAAAAATCACTTTTAAGGGTTAATATTTAGGTAGGGTTTAGAATGAAGCCCCTTTGATCTAAGGTGATTAAAAAACACATTCATTTTAAGCCCACATATGGGGGTTATAATGAAGGTAATTCATTCGAACCCCATTAGAATAAAGGGGATTCATCATAAACCCCTTTTTAATTTTCCAAGGATCCTTGAGTTGGCCACCTTGTGAGACTCATTTATATGATTTAAATTTGTGGCATTGTTATGTCCACTTGTGTGCAACCCTTAGCCTTATTGTTTATGACAATTTTATGTCCCTTGTATATGATTATTGGCCTTATGTGTGACACCAACACTTGTGTTTGTTGAGATTATTGATGTTGAGTGGTGCCATGATCTATATCATGCACTTTTACTACATAAGTTTATTAAAATATCATTATATTGCATGCTTCATTGATATATTCATCTATACATGAATCTTACATGCCCTTGCATTGCATATGTTACATACATACATTGATCAATATATACATTAATATTATCACATATTATCCACATGATCAAATGATATCATAGGATGCTATCTTTATACATGACATGATATGGTTAAATCTTCCTTTGAGATGAATGACTTATAAGATACATTCCTCAACATAAAATGAGGGGATTAAAATGGGCTTGGCATAGAGACATAAGCCTAAATGATTATAAAATAAGACCAAATTAATTTTTTTAGTGATTCAGAAAGGTTCAAATACATGACATATATTGGCACATTGATAAAAATTACATAGACATATGCCATGCATATGCATTCACTATAAAAACACTTGAGCATAGATCTATACATATTTGGGTGCATATACATATTTTATAGGAATACAAACTATATGTATTCAAATGAAAATACATTTATGATACTGGTGTAGATACTAAAATTTGGTCTTTGGTACTTGATAATGAAAAACTTGATACACATTTACCATGCATGACTTGAGTGCACAAACGAGGTCTTAGTTTACCATTCTCTCACACTTGTTGATGATATACTATGAGTTAAACTTTCCTTTCTACTATTATACATATACATAAACCTCATTGTCTATTTATAATCTAATAAATGTCCTCCATAGACATCTATAAACTCATACTTTAGTCCATTTGTACATAGGTTAGTTTCTCTAGATTCAGTCAGTATAACTAGTTGATATTGATTTGATTTCATTGGTATTGATAAACTCCCACCAATGAATACTTAAAAAAATCAAACCTCTCCTTAGGGTTAGCCCATTCACCTAAGATGTTGGTGGTATGATAAATTATCTAATTGGACTCATATAAAAGAAAATCAAAGTCTCCTTCAAATGGGACTTGACACTTATCTAGAACACATATATACACTATAACACATTGAGAAAATTTATTGCATTTTTTTCTAAATTATGAATCGATCACTAGGATCAATCATAAGATAAGTTTTAAGAATCCTAATTCTAAGTAAAATAAAACATTGATAAGTATCAAAACCCAAATCATTATATTTATACATATACAAAAGGAACACACTTAAACAATCACATTAGGTGGAAAAACTACATGTGGCTTGATTTTCCTCCTTAGAGTATAAGATATGTAGGAAACAATCAATCATCAAACATGGGTGATTGGGATTATCTCAACCCATTAAAATTTCCCCATTTTTGCATGTATATATCCATCAAAAATAAACCTAGGGTTTAAAGGTAAATAAGACTAATTTTCTAGGCTACACACATCATTATGGTTTAGGATTGCAAACATAGAGTAGGTAAAGACATGTGTAGGTGGGGTAGATTAACTGTGCCCTACTTATGCATAGCTCAATATCAACCGATATGTCAATATAAACTTGTGATATTGATCTATAACAACATAACTAACTGAACATAAATAGAAAATCAATTATATAACTGAATGACCTTAAGCCCTGATTTATCCTCATTTTAACTTCTATAATCTAGTCATATCTAGATAGTAAAAAAAATCTAAATATTCATCCCTTTATTATACTCACTATATTTAAATATGTTATTTTTAAAATTAAAAGAATCAATATTAGTATTTTCTATTTAGATGTATGATTGAATGATATATCTGAATTACATTTCAAACTTCTATCTTAGTTAGATCAAGTAATTCACCTTAATCCAAACTAGGGTAAAACATATTTGTGAATCATTATACATGAAATAATGAAAAACCTTAGATATTTATTTGGATTTCATCCTTCCAAAGTTTAATATTTTTTTTCTTAGGGTTTCAAATTCATTTATTATCTCCTCACACATGAAAATATATCTCATATTTCCCCCCTAGGGTTTCATTGTTCTAATTTTTTATTTCCATACACAAATAATATTTTCAACTTTTTTGATAGCTTCCTATATGCTTTCATGATCCCAGCCTATGCCATATAATAAGGTTAGTTCCATTTTACCTCTAAGACACAATGATAGATTATTTGGACCTATATAGAGCATCATTAGATTAATCCCACTTTAGATAAAATGGATACAATGAATGTTTATTCTTCTTTTGATAATGAAATTATTCATGAATATGTGAAAACATATGATTATGTTTATATGCCTCCATTGGAACATGATAATAAAGATAATCAAAATGAACATAATGTTCAAGATAATTATGAGGACATAGATAAAATTTATCTTAATGAATTATATGGGGTAGATCATGACCAAGTTAAAGTCTTATTTAATTTTCATCAAGGACGTGATCAATGTCCTAAAAATGTGGGTAGATTTTTTAGATTGATGCTAACATATAAGGATACAAACCAAACTAATATTTATAAATCTCAATTACCCTAATAAGAGAAATTTACCATTATTAGCCAATCCTTTCAATTTAGTGCTTCCACATCAGGTATTTAAACCACTACTATTAGTATTATGCCTATGCCTACATTTCTAGTAATCATGTGATATCCACCCAAAATTTGGGGGGAATTGAGGCATTAAATAGATTTATATACTTATTCATACATAGGAAACCTTTACCCCTCCCATGATGACTACACATGTTCCATCACCAACCTATCCTACTACTCATCCCTTTGAGTAGGCTATTCTAGATCTACATCCTAAGATGTTGTAGCTACCATAAGGTGCATCAAGAACTAGTCATTCCATGGATTCACGCACTTTTATCCATAACCCATTAGCCCCTAAAATAATAACCTATCATTTAACGATAGGTTTTATGGCTTCCAATCTCCTATTATACAAAGGCAAATGTGATCCCAAACAACATCTTAGATCATTCCATGAAATATGTCTAGATTATGAATACAATGATAAGATATCAAAAAAGTTATTTTCAATAAGACTTAATGACTATGCCTTGTGATGGGTCTATGATATCCCTATCCAATATTAAGAGAATTCAACCCCTTTTCCTACTAATTCCTAGTGCCTTTTTCCATAAAAATCAATGAGAAGTTATCCTATGTAAACATTTCCAATCTCAAGTAAGGATCTTATGAACCAATTAGTGACTATGTACTTATATACAAGACCATGCTAACCAAGATGACCAAATTTATGGTTGACAGTGAATTAAAATACATATTTAAACAGAAATTTCCATCACCTCTCCATGAATCAATTATATCCAAGAGATTCAAATCATTTGATGAGCTATGACATACCTTTAGGTATATATAAGTCATATTAATTGATTTGAATAAACTTAAGTATTAATCAAATCCTAAAACTACATCAACAATGAAGTTTCAAAGCAAACCAAGTTACAAGGTCAAACCAAATGATGAAAAGAATGAGGCAAAGATTATAATCAATGCAATGTCACAACCTACAAACTAGTTATAATTGATAACTCCAAAAAATAAATAGTTTTAAATATTACCATCACCTCGTCATTTGTTATTAAATAATTTACATGAAAATAGATTTAACACACTCCTTCCTCCACAAGAATTATATCTAAATAGGCCTAAACCAAGTAAATATGATGATAATGCATATTGTGATTATCATCATATCATGGGACATTTAATGAACAAATATTTTAAGCTAAGACATAAGATACATGAGCTTATAGATGACAAAATTAATAATTTTTAAACTCCTATAGATGAATCGAGACCGCTGCATAATGGAAATAAAAATTGAATATATTTAGTGATCATTTTCCTAAACATGAAACAATATAAACTAATGAAGTTTTTAAGGTACATTATACATAAAACACGCATCCTCACCAAAAATGTATGATCATCTACTAGATGCTATCATTGACACTTAGTGATATTCCACCTCAAGAGTCTATTATCACATTTGATGATAGCGAGATAGTCGATGAAAATTAAAATTTTCACATGCTTTTAATACAATCCTACGTTGATGAACAATCCATACACACTGTGATAATTGGAAATGGTTCAAGTGAGAACATTTGCATGGTGACACTTTTCCACTCCGTTGGGTACACATGAAAAGATTTAAAAAATACATAAAAATTAGTTAAGGGATGATAAAAACATAAAAAAAATACTTGGGATGAGTATTATTACCTCTTCAGGTGGACTCAACTATATTATGTAAATAATTCCTTATTTTATATAATTATAAGGTCTTTGACATGTTGTTAGGACACCCTTGGATGAAAAGACTTTATGTAGTCCCATCCATAGTGCATTGATGCTTAAATTACATACACTACAACATATTAATCACAGTTCCAAGTGTATGGTATAAGTATTCTCTACAAGTAGAGATATCTTCTCCAAACCACCATTGTGATTGGTTGATATACATATTCATGATCATTAATTAGAGATGGTTGATACACTTATTCAAGATCAATATTCAGAGATGGATGATACACATTTATATGATCATTATAGAGCGATGATTACTAGAAATATAAAGGATCTATTTATACAACCAATTGTTCAGTGTTGAGCACATCAAATAATTACTCATATACCACAAAGGTTACTATCTCCTATAGTACATATTCAATTAGAACTAAAAATAATTTAGAGTGTTACAAAGTGAAAATATGTGTCAAGAAACCCTGCTACTATACAATGAATACCATAGAGTCCACAACCATCTATATCAACTCATCATATGCTGAGATACATGCACATTGATCATGAAAACTATGGTACACCATGACTCCTTATCAAATCTTGATCCAACCATAATTTTTACCTCACATCCATGATAGAAGACCCTTCCACCATTAGATGTAGGCACTTACCATGATCCTCCCATTGATAGGATGATTAGTTAGCTTTTCTAAATCTTAAATATTCTAAAAAAATAAAATAATAAAAAAAACATAAAAACATTCAAATAGTAAAAAAAATAAAAAAATAGGACCTTAGTATGACACGATTATTAAATTAATATATATATAATTTATCATGTGTTTGGTAGATTGTATATTATTTACATATACACATGTATTTTATACTACATAAGTCTTATGGATAACTTACATGTTACTTATGGATGTACAAATGTTAGACTTTCCTTTACCCAATGGCTATGCCAATATAGGGGGCATCTTGTTCCACATGCTTCACTATTACAGACTATATCTCTCTATGTATGATGTTGAGCTACCTATATTTCTTACACATGCCTTAGTAGTTACTCATATCTTACATAGTGATAAATAAATATATTATTGTACTATGATGTGGTATTGATACATATTATTGGTGTAGATTAGTTCCCTTATTCTAAGTTCCATTGATGTTGTTACTCTATTACATGATAAGCTACTTTATGCTTGACTATTGTGTGTGTCCCTTGGGCCTTTCTTGGTGCGACATCCTTGATGTCCCTTATTTTCAATATTTTTTATGTTCCCTTGCATATGGACCTTGGCCTTATTTTTTGTGACATAATTATGTCCCTTGTATGTGGATCTTAGCCTTATGTGTGACACTAATACTTTCACTTTTTGAGATTTATAAAATTGAGTGGTGCCATGATATATATCATGTAATTTTATTGCATAGTCATATTTAGAGATCCTTATAATGTGTGCTTAATTGATACATATATCTAGATATAACACTTACATGCCTTAGATTAAATATGTTATATACATATTTTGATCGATATAAATATTATTATGATGCCTTATTATCCACATGTTCACATGATATTACATGATGTTATCATTATACATGACATGATATAGTTAAATCTTTTTTTGAGATTAGTGATTTACATGACACATCCCTCATCTCAAAAAAGAGGCATTATAATGGGCTTGTCATAGAGACAAAATTCTACATGAGAATAAAATCAAATACAAGTATAGATTTTAGAGATTTATAATGATTTATATATCAAATGGTTCAAATACATGATATTTATTGGCACATTGAGATAGATTATGGGGGCATATGGCATGCATATAAAATAAATTCAATGAGACTTGAACATAGATTCATACACACTTAAGTTCATATGAATGGGCATAGACACATAATTCACATGAACAAGAGTTACAAATTTTTATATACATATACATTTTAGATATATGTTCTCAAATTCAGCATATAGGTGCATATAATTTTTTAACAATTGGTACAAATTCATGAGGCATTGATATTGATTCATACACACATACACACAATAACAAAATTAACAATTAAATTTAAAATGGTTGTCATTCCACTTAACACTTATTAGATCTATGGTAATGATGGGGGATTGAATATTATTCATTATATTTAGATCATCCATTTTATTATACATTGAGAAAAACTACATAATAATAAATATGCATTCTCGATGGGGGCATGAACATTATTCATTCTTTTTTGATCATGCCTTTTTTTTACATGGAGAAAACTTGAGTGAAACTATATAATTTAATCTATAATCCATATGTAATGGTTTATTTATTTTATTTTAATGAACTCGAGTTGATGGTTCTTTCTTTAGTTGTGTAGTTATTTATGTCATTCCATTACAGTTTTCATATTTTTATAGGTTTCTAACCCTCACAATCACATCTAGGGTTTTAAGGCAAAGGAGTATGATTTATGGGGATATGTGCATCATCAAGGTTTGAGATTACAAAAATTAAGCAAGTAAAGATAGATGTAGGTGGCTATAAAGTCACTATGCCCTACCTTATGCGTAGGTTAGTATCATATAACAAGTCAATATCAACCAATGATACTAACCTAGATTGGTGGAACCAACACATAATAAATAAAGAATAAGATCCAAAACCAAAAAAACCACTTGCCTATTTTATTTTGATTTTTATTTCTAGAATATAGTCATAGTCATACAGTCAATAAAAAAAACTAAGTATTCATCCCTTTTTTGTAAATACTATGCCTATCACACACATTTTACACTCAAATATATGCTTGAATGCCATATATTAATATTAATTACATTTTTAAGTTATATATTAAATTATAGGTTCTAAAATTTAGCATATACATGCATAACAATTTATATCAGTTGGCATGGATTCAGGGGGCATGATACTGCTTCATGCACACATACACAATAATATAATTTATAATTTAATGAAAATTAATTTTTTTTCACTTCACACTTATCAAATCTATAGTCATGATGGGGGCATGAACATTGTTCATTATTTTTTAGTCATGCATTCTATTCCACATTGAGTGAAACTACACAATCAAATACACATTCATGATAGGGGCATGAACATTGTTCATTCTCTTTTGATCATAATTTTTTTGGAATAGAGAAAACTTGAATGAACTTAAGAGAAATAATCAAATTGATTATATAAGCCATATACACTGGTTGATTCACTTTATTTGAGTGAAACTAGTTTGATGCATCTCTCTTTTACCTACTTGGTTATTTTGGGTTATTACATTATGTAATTTTCTCCACATTCATTAGTGTTGGGGCATGTTGCCTCCCCAACCCAAGAACCTATATAGTTATACAAATTTGGGGCACAATCACCCCAACTCTCCATGTGCTTCAACAAAAAAACATAATCTTATCCAATTATTTACAAAGGAATCATAATATCCATCAAGATTCAAGGATAAAATGGTTTCCACCAACACAAGATTTTATTATAACCCTTGTTCTTTCAAAAATCAAAAAAATATAGTTCCATATTAAAATAGTCAATCTATGGACATTGACTGCATATGATTGTAGGTTTTTCTATTTAGTGACTTACAAAATTGGATCTTCATACTAGATACAAAGTGTGATGTATACCCTCAAGTATATTTTATCCTTTTAATCTAGTAAATTTAATTACTATAATAAAAGGGGAGGAATTTTTAGATACTATAACCTAGTCTTCCTTATTTTCAATGACAAGCTTAACACACATTTACCACATAGAACTTAAGCACTTAAATAAGGTTATAATATACCATTATCTCATACTTGCATGCTATCTTATGATTCAACCATTTCATTATAATGTTAGACACCTACACAAATCTCACTATCAATTTCAAACTTACTAAATATCTTTCATAAACATATCTAGACTCTTAGTTTAGTTTAATTGTAGATAGGTTCATTTCACTAGATTCAGTCAGTATCACTAGTTGATATTGACCTAATCTGGTCAGTACCAACCCACTCCTAGAAAAAACTATTATATAAGATCAAACCTTTCCCTCGATTTGACCCATTTGCCTTACATGTCAGTGTCATAAAAAAATAATCAATTAGACTTATATATAAACAAATCAAAGTCATTCAAAAGGGACTTAGATCTTATCTAGAATAAATCTATACACTATTGCACTTAAGAAAATCTTCTCTATTTTTTCTAAATTATAAACTGATCATTAGGAGTGGTCATAAACCAAGTCTAAATAACTCTAAAGATGAGTAAAAGCAATAAAATTGTCAGGTATCAAAATCTAAATCATTAGTTTCATACATTTAATAAAGGATCATAATTGCATAATCACACTAGGTGGTAGAAATATGTGTAGCTTGATTTCCCTCCTCATAGTATCAGATATGTAGGACATATTCAATCATCAAATATGGGTGATTGAGGTTAACTCAACCCATTATGTTTTCCCCATTTTGTAGGTTTCTAGCCCTCACAAGAACTCCCAAGTTTTCAAGGCAAATGAGATTGATTTATAGATATACGTGCATCATTAGGGTTTGGGAGCATGAATATAACAGAAACAAAGCCAAGTGCAGGGGACCATATAGTCAATATGCCCTAATTTTTTGAAGGTTAGTATTCACTAATAGATTAATATTGATTATAAATATTGACCCAATGTAGATAAAAACTAGTTTTAGAATTGAATGAACCACATGCCTAATTTATCTTTATTTTTACTCTCAAAATATAATCATAGTCATATTGTCAACTAAAAATCTAACTTTTCATCCCTTTGTTGTACTTAATACATTTAGGTCATGCTACTTGTCAAGTCAAAAGATTCAATCTCAGTTTTTTACTTTCAGGTGTATGCTTGAATGTCATATCTCAATATTTGATTTATATTTCAAAGTATATCTTAGTTAGATTAATTAATTCACCTTAATTAAAATTTGGGTAAAATAGTATACTAGCTAGTTACTCTAAAATCTTGTCTTAGTATTTTGAAGGATATTTTTATAATCATACCCACACACTGAACTCATGAAGCAGTTATTTTGAAGCATTGAATTTTGGTGACTAACACCTCATGAATAAATACACATTCTTGAAAAACTAGGGCCCTCTTTTGAATACTCATTCTCCATCCTCATTTTTTTTAAAGTTATATGAATAAAACATTGTGCTAAAAAATTGATATCGGCCCTAGTGAAAATTTCTCTGTTATCCCGTATCTATTGGCTCAAGGAGACCACACTTGACCATATTCTAATGAATCAAAAAATTAGGGAATTTTTTGAATATCCATGAATAATAAGGTCCAATACTAGCTCATAGATGTTTAAGATAGGCATTTATACTGTTACCTAATTATAGTCTCCATATTCTATTAAAATCCTCTTACACTTTCCCATTTCCTTTCCATTTACCCTGAGTCCTTCCTTCACCTCATCAATATTAACCATAACACAAACTTAATTTCTCTTAAAAAATATTTATCATGTTTGGGGCATCTTGGGTGGTGCCCCCACTATTCACCATACCAATTTTTTTTCCTTCCTCCTTATCTTTTTGTTTGACATGGCTTTGTGATGTAGAATCATCAGGTTTCACTTGCAATGCTGTATCAACCAAAAATATGTTAGATTGGGAAAATTAGACAAGTCTAGTTTTTCTCAGGTTTTTGATTGTATATAAGTCTTTGTTTGTAAGTTTTTCACAAGTTTTTTGATGCACATAATTATTGGATTAATTTGAATAAGCTTGTGAATCTTTGTGCAAGAAGGTTTGTTAGGTATTTTGATCAAACATAATAATGTAGAGATATATGAATTATTTATAAATTTCTATGGTATCTTTTCGAGCATTAGAGAATTCACTAGAGTAACCATATAGTTTTTTTTTCATAAGAAAAATAGTGTTAAAAAAGGTCTTGGAGGACTTGTATCACCACCACATAAGTACTGCAATGGGTTGTGGTAACTTTGGAGAATGAAATTAACATTAGGAGTTGGTCTAGCATCAACACACTTAATTTAAAGCCTTTATATTTGGCATAACATTATTATACATACCAATCCAGTTGGAAACCTTGTGGTGATGTGCAATATGACTCATGATAGATACAAGGTTTATGATAACACAACATGTTTATTTAATATTATTCTACTTATTAATTAAACCACATCACTTATGGATCCATTTAATGGTCAAAGTGATCTAATGTATGGAAAAAGGGTCTAATTATCATCTATCTAACCATTTCTTGTTGGGGAGGTAGTTTTAGAAATAGCTTAAGGGGATACCACATTTCTTATGATGTGTTATAGTGAATCAATTTTTTTATTATGTAATACACTCTATTGTGATGTATTATCCTCGGGACAATGTTAAACATTTAATGTTGTTGGTGGGTTTATAAGAAATTTAAAAAGTAAGTTTGTAGCTTTCGTGCATATATAAACATGCCCCTATAATCATCTTAGGAGGGAGAAGAGTGAGAGGAACAATTAATTGATCAAATCGATCCTTTCTATATATTTGAATAGGTCATATAAACTTAAGATTAAAATTAAAATTTTAATATATAATTTTTTTTAAAGGTTTAGGCATGAATATATATATATATATATATATATATATATATATATATATATATATATATATATATATATATATTTGAGACTAAAACTAATTATATCGAGAGGCATTTTACAATGGGAGAGGGGGAAAGGAAAGAGCTTGATTTCGTGCTTGTATAAAGAAAAATAGATGACATCTTTTTTTTTCAAACATAAGAATTACTATAAAAAGAACTGACACAATATAATAATAAATATGAAATATTAATATATAAAAATAATACATTAAAAATAAATAAATCAAAACATAATAAAATAATGATTGAAAGACATAGAAGAAAAATAAAAATAAAAATAAATAAATTAAAGTGTAACAATCAAAATATAAAGATTTAGCAGAATAAGTAAATTACATAAATTTTTATATTATAGACTTGAATCACTGAATGATTTTTTAATTATATATTTAATGCTATCCAAATATTCCTATTTTATCTTATCAACTAGTGTGTTTGGGATACAAATTAAAAGGATTTCCTTTGTGGTAGGTTGAAATATAATTTCCTTGTTCAAATACGCTTCTCCAAAGCACTTCACCACATTCGATTTGAGTAGGCTAGGAAATTCATCTAACAATCAATACATAATGGGTTTTGTTTCCACCATAATACAAAATATCCCTAACATAAACATAATGGGAATAAGAATGATTCATCTAGACGTGGTTATGGGAGGAGTGGTGCCCCTTCTTATCCACCTCAGAGCTTCTGAAATAATGTTACACCAATTGAGATGTTTGGAAAACCAAAACAAAATGATTTGAATCCCACTAACAATATGTGACTTAAAAAACAATTAATAACCTTTACCAGATGAATTTCATAGTCCTCATCAATTTATGAATGCATACCAAAAATCATTACCAATTAACACTAAACTCAAAACCTCCTACACTACCTATTCACAAACCTTTCCTTGTCACCCAAAGCTTATGAAGAGATTAATTTTAGAAAAATGGTGACCACCATGAAATTCTCTGATGCATTGCTTTTCTAACTTTGACACATCATTCATTCATATTCTAATTGCAGAACTTTTTTATCATTTTGGTTAACACACACAAAGTAAAAAAAAATATTGAACGCCGACCTCTATGCCTTCTACTCTAACCATCCTTCAATATTCTCCAGATGCATAGATTAATGATGGTAAAGTGTTTATAAGATTTATATATAATTTTTCTTTCTTTAAATTTAATGCAAATTTCTTTTTAAGAAGACTCTAAATTTAACTCTACTCCTGTCAAAACGTGCAAGTTATTCCCTCATAATATAAAAACTTAATTCATAATTTTTCATATATATATATATATATATATATATATATATATAATTTCAAATTTATAAAGATTCGGTTTTTAATTTTATTTATTTTCATAATATTATATTTATTATAAATTTTTTAAATTGATTATTAAAATTATATTTTATCTAATATATTGTTTATATTTAATATAATATATATTAACTGAATTAATTATTATATTTTAATATTTATAATTTTATTTAATATATTTAAAATATATATTTTAATTTACTTAAAAATTGTGTAGATATGGCTTGACCAAAATTGAAATTTAAAAATGAAGAAGAATGAAGAGAATATCAAAGAGAATAACAAAGAGAATATCAAAGACAATATCATAGAGGAAGATATCAACAAATGATAATTGTATAAAAAGAGGAAGAAATCAAAAATCAAAATGATAATGATAGACCAAGATTTTAAGAACATAGGGATCAATTGATCGCTGAGCAATTAGATGTAGAAAAGAAGAAACATGTAGATAAGATGAAAGACATTCGAGCACAAAAATCTCAAGATGAGTAATATGTATTAAGAATAAAATTAAAAAGACAAATGCATTCAGATCAATTAACTGAGGTAGAAAAACAATATAAATAAGAACTTATTCCTGAAGCATCTCAAAGGCACTACCAATGATCGATTCATAATGTTGACATCAATTCTCAAAAATCAAACCCAATATCGATAAATCGTGTGCTCCAAACACTAAATAATCCATTTCAAGTTACAATGGATGTCGATGTTACAAATATTGTAAAAAATAAAGATATATAAGAGCAAACATCTTAACCTACAAGAAGAAGATGAATGAAAAATAATGATTTAGAAGAAGAGTCAACTTTGCAACCTAAAAGAAGAAGAAAAATACAAGATACAAAAATTGAAAGAGAAAAATATAACTGATCCCAATGGAATGGTTGGGATAGATTTAAAAACATTTCAAATGATTTTTTGACATGGCTTAGATAATATTGCTTCACCAAGCATGTGCTATATTTGTCAAGAAAATTATATCAAAATAAATATTTCTTGAACCCTTGAAGGCATTGTATGTAATATATGTCGATAAAATAAAGGTCATCATCAATTTTTAGCATCAAATAAAATGGACCCTGGAACACAACCATCAAAACTTGCAAACTTAACACAAGTTTAGGAAATGTTAATAGCATATGGATAATATACCCCACTTCCATCTAGTAGATTGATTGATGTTGTTTAGAACCTCATTGAGGGGTACAAGGTCATATTGGGAAAAATGTCATGATGAATTAGTGGACATGTTTCATTAAATTAGATCACCTACCATTTTCTTCACATTGACTGCAATTGACATGTATTAGCCTGATCTATATGCATTCATGCAAAGAACCCCATTGAAATATCTAAGAGAAGACCAAAATTGGTGAAGATAAAATATTATTGATTATCCTCATATAGTGGCACATTATATGCACTTGTGACATTCAATTTTTCATAAGCAGATATTGTCAAAATGAATGAAAGTAAAAGATTACCGGTTTAGATATGAATGGCAACATAGAGGTTCACCACATGTGCATGGATTCAAATGGTTAGATGGAGCACCAAATATGGATAACCTTTATTATAAAAATTATTTTGAATGAATTTTTTTGAGAATTACTTTCATTATATTATTCATGCTTAGAATTATCGAGAAGATCCACACTAATGGAACATATAGGTATGCTATCAATCATCAGGTAATCTATGTTTTATGTAATATCTATATTTGTTATTTTAAATAAAAAATTATTATACATCATTAATTTTTAGGCATGTCAAAATTTTGTGCAACATCCATGTCTTCAAAATACAAGACAACTTACATAGGTGGATATGGAGCGTGATTATGAAGAGCTACTTAATTGTGTAGAACAATGTAAAATGTGTAGAAAGGGTGATTGCCTATGTAATAAAAGAGGAAAAATGGTTTTTAGGTAAGATTTACAATCATATAAATTTTTGTATAAAAATTCTACATAACATTTGTAAAATAACTAACAATTGAGTTGTGATTTCTTCAAGGTATGATGCACCGTGGCCATTGAATCTTAATGGATCAAAATTATATGAAGACTTAGACATAGGAGATAAAATTTTTGAGACTATAATAAATTATGATATATTAAATACACATAATCATTGTATATTACAAATATGGAGAGTAAATGTAGATTGACAACCTATTCTTTCCAAACACGCCATGGTCAAATACGTTGCTAAGTATGCAACAAAGGCAAAGAAGAGTTATGAAACTTATCATCAAATGTTGATGAAACTTTATTAAATTGAAAACCTTGATGAATTAGCAATAAAATCATATATAAGACTTCTAACTGAGACAATTATTGAAAGAGACACTGGGTACAAGAAACATGTCACATGTTGTTAGACATTCTATTAGTAAAGAGTAGTAGAGTATTTATGAGATTGAATGTTTTGCATTAGGTGTTCAAACCTATAGAAAAAAATGAAGAAGATGATTATAAAGAGAGTACAATGGATTTCATTTGTGGATATGAGACTATGCCCTTTTTCATGGAAAGACCATCACTTATTGAAGCAGTGAGATCTTGGACATATAATCCAAGGTAGAAAAAGACAACAAATGGGAGGCAAGGAATATTTCAGCTAGAGTGAGAGTATTTCCAAGGTTTTCCTTCATTCCTATACATGAATAAAATAAATGGATTGATTTATATTGGTTAGAGTTATTAATTTACAAGCTATTTTATGATTTGCAAAGAGATATTGAAATTGATGATGAAGAAATAATATCAAATTAGGATTCATTCAATTATAACTATTGGCATGTGGAGAGAAGAATAATTCCAGAAGATGTTGAAAGTTGTGGTGATAATAAAGATGAGGATAATCAACCTATTCAATAAAACATAGTGGATTATGAGTGGGAAATCATATCCAGGCTACAACTAGCCAAGTTGTGGAAGTGAGTGAGATACATATGTTGGGAAGAAGAGATATTGATAGACAAGAATTTTGGGATAATTAATATAGAGGTGAAGAATACACAAATAAAACAATCAAATTTATAAGCACCATGACAGATAATAGATTTTTTTATAGATGATGATATAACACCATAGATTAATTATGAAACTTTAGGTGCCAAACAAAAAAAACACTTGATATGGTTATGTCACATTTTCAAGGAGGTCAAAATACTTTTCCCTTACACATGATAGTCCAAGGAATAATATAAATAGGTAAATCATATTTGATAGGTTCCATTCATCAAGTTCTTCAAGATGAAACATTCCCAGAGTGATCTCCACTTTTATTTCTTGCACCAACTGGAGTTACAGCATTCAATATTGGTACCTCAACTATCCATGCACAACTTTAAATCCTAATTGTGGATTTTTTTGAGTTATAAGGAATAAGACTTACAAGTTTCTAAGAGGATATCCACCACGTAAAATACATATTGATTAATGAAATGAGCTTATTGGGAAAAATTTTCTATAGAACATAGACTCTAGATTTCATCAAGCATTTCCTAAAAAATGCAAACATGAGTTTTGGTGGTATATATCTTATTTTGGTTGGAGATTTGGGTCAACTTCCTCCTGTTAGTGATAGAGCACCACACGATAGAAATAGATGAGATAAAATATTATGGGAAGAATTTAAAATATTTATTACTTTGGATAAGATATTTAGATAGGAAGGAAATCTTATATGAGTACTGCAAATCTTATAATTGTCTCAGTTAGAACTCTTAATCGGTGGCTCTATTTATTCTAACATTTGTTTTAGTCATCAATATCTTCTAATCATCTATTGTTAGGTTTGCAGTACTTAGATTGATCCTTTCTATAATTTAAATAAGTTTTATAAACTTAAGATTAAAATTAAAAATTTAATATGTAACTAAGTTTAAGGGTTAAGACTTTGAAAAGATAGTTAAGATATATTTATCCATCATATAATTTATTTTTAATTATTAATTATATATAAATGAATATATTTTTATATTTTTCTTTTATAAGACTAAAATTAATCAAAAGATGTTTTTATTATTTAATAAATATTGAAATTTTAAAATTAAATAACGATTATCATTTATAAATTAAATTATTTTAAGTATAAATTTATAAATAAAATATAAATAAATAAATAAAAAAGTAAGATATCAAAATAAAAATTAAGAATATATTGAACATTTGTGCCAATATTTTTATAATTAAATAAATTATCCATTCCATACTACTATGATTTACACATTAAGTCATTCCAAACATAGATCTATAAATTTAATGTACATAAAAAAATAAAATAAAAAATGTAAGATATCAAAATAAAAATTTAAAATATATTGAATGTGATAAACCTAAAAATAAATAAAAATTAGAAATATATTAAGCACGTGTGCCAATATTTTTATTATTAAATAATTTATCCACACCATATAATTATGATTCACACATTAAATCATTTTAACTATAAACCTACAAATTTTTTTATAATACATTATATATATATATATATATATATATATATATATATATATATATATATATATATATATATATATATATATATATATATATATATATATAAAATTAATTTTGTAGGTTTATAGTTAAAATGATTTAATGTGATATATATATAGGTTTATAGTTAAAATGATTTAATGTGATATATATATATATATATATATATATATATATATATATATATATATATATATATATATATATATCACATTAAATCATTTTAACTATAAACCTACAAAATTAATTTTATATATATATATATAATCAAAATAAAAATTAGAAATATATTGAGTACATGTGCCAATATTTTTATAATTAAATAAATTATCCACACTATATAACTATGATTCACACATTAAATCATTTTAAATATAAACTACAAAATTTTCCATACATAAAAAAAAATGTAAGATATCAAAATAAAAATTAGAAATACGATTATGATTCACACATTAAATCATTCTAAATATAAACTTACAAATTTTTATGTACAAAATAAAAAAATGTAAATTATAAAAAATAACTAGAAATATATTGAGCACATGTGCCAATATTTTTATTATTAAATAAATTATCCACACCATAAGACTGTGATTCACATATTAAATCATTCTAAATATTAACTTACATTTTTTCCATATATAAATAAAAAAATAAAAATAAACTAATAATTTTTTTCAAATATAAATAAAAAATAAAAAATGTAAGATATCAAAATAAAAATTAGAAATATATTGAGCATGTGACCCAATATTTTTATTATTAAATAAATTATCTATATTAGAGACTATGATTCATACATTAAATCATTCTAAATATAAACTTATAATTTTTTCTATACATAATAAAAAAATAAAAAATGTAAGATGTCAAAATAAAAATTAGAAATATATTTAGAACGTATTCTAATATTTTTATTATTAAATAATTTATCTACACCATACAACTATAATTCATACATTAAATCATTCTAAATATAAATCTATATTTAAATAAAAAATAAAATATCAAAATAAAAATTAGAAATATATTGAGCACATGTACCAATATTAACCCACAAATTTAATACATAAAAAAAGGATAAAATATACAATAAACAATGAAATAGATATTAGAGAACCCAAAAAACTCTCTATTCATTAAGAAGTTTGTAGAAAGGATATATAAATATATCTATTACTAAAATTGATAGATCTATCACCAAAATGATCTTCATAAATAATCATTATTTAAATAATATTTGAATAATAATTATTTATAGAGAGTTTTTGAATAAATAATTAAAATTATATTTTTTAATTAATAAAAAAATATAAGATTTCAAAATAAAAATTAGAAATATATTGAGCATGTGTGCTGATATTTTTATTATAAAATAATTCACACATTAAATCATTCTAAATATAAATTTATAAATTTTTCAGTACATTAATAAAAAAAATGTAAGATATCAAAATTAAAATTAGAAATGTATTAAGCACGTGTGCCAATATTTTTTTTATTAAATAATTAATCCACACCATATGACTATGATTCACACATTAAATCATTGTAAATATAAACTTACAAATTTTCCCTTTACATAAATAAAAAAATGTAAAATGTAAGATATTAAAATATAAATTATAAATATATTAAGTAGGTGTGCCAATATTTATATTATTAAATAATTTATCTACACTATATGACTATGATTCACACATTAAATCATTCTAAATATAAACCTACAAATTTTTCCATACATAAATTTAAAAAAAAAAAAGTAAGATATTAAAATAAAAATTAGAAATATATTAAGCACTTGTACCAATTATTTTATTATTAAATAATTTATCCACACCATACTACTGTGATTCACACATCAAATCATTCTAAATATAAACTTACGAAATTTTCCCTACACAAAAAAAATAAAATAAAAAAATAAAAAAAATAAAAAATAAAAATAAACTATCAAAATAAAGATTAGAAATATATTGAACAAGAGTGTCAATATTTTTATTATTAAATAGTTTATTCACACCATTTGACTATGATTCACACATTAAATCATTCTAAATATAAACCTACAAATTTTTCCCTACATAAATAAAAAATAAAAAAAATATAAGATATCAAAATAAAAATTAGAAATATATTGAACACGTATGCTATTTTTATTATTAAATAATTTATCCACACCATATAATTATAATTCACACATTAAATCATTCTATATATAAATCTACAATTTTTTTCGTACATAAAAAAATAAAAAATAAAAAGTAAAATATCAAAATAAAAATTAGAAATATATTGAGCACATGTGCCACTATTTTTATTATTAAATAATTTATCCATACTATATCATTATGATTCACACATTAAATCATTTCAAATATAAATCTATAATTTTTTCCATACATAAATAAAAAATAAAAAATATCAAAATAAAATGAGAGGAAGTGTAGGAGCGATGGCTGTGCGCAAGGAAGGGCACGGAGGAGACCAGCGGCTAAGCGACCCGCCTACAGCTCCCAGCTTGGGTGGAGAGGGCGTGGGAGGGCGAGATGCAGCGAAGACTGCGTTCTATTCTGGCGAAAGGGTTAAATTGAATAAGGTAAATGGCTGTTTGCTCAGAAGGCAGGATAGACCAGTTTTAATTATTCCACAGGAAACAATTCAGGAGGATATTGAATATCTCTCCTCACATACTTTAATTTGCAAGTTTTTGGGAATTAGAATCCCCCAGCCAGCCTTGGAAGCTTGGATCAGGCGCTCCTGGGCAGTTGAGGGAGATTTCGACATTATGTTGGCAGCAAACAACTACTTTTTGGTGAGTTTCTCCTCTGTAGCGGATCGTAATCGGATTTTCGAAGGAGGGCCTTATTTCTATGAACGGGTAGGCCTCTTTCTTAAGCCTTGGCATGTGGGTTTCAACACGGTTGAGGAAATCCCAGCGTGTGTCCCGGTTTGGGTGAGGCTACCCCGGCTGCCGTTGGAATTCTGGAGGGAAGACATTCTTAAACAAATAGCAGCTCTGCTGGGAACCCCAACAGCAATAGCCCATCAATCCCTTGACAAGAAAGTTATCACATATGCTCGGGTGTGTGTGGACATGGATTTATCAAAACCTCTTCCTGATTCCCTGGAGATTTGTTTGGGTTCCCTGACATGGATTCAACAGATTGACTATGAGTCCATTCCTTTCAGGTGCAGAATATGTCATGTTTACGGACACCTCCATAGACAATGCCCTCTGGCTGCCAAAGATAAAGGACCAAGGACAGAGAGCTCAAAGCCTTCTTCAGTACCTGCTGATAAGTTTCCTGGGAGTGTGGCTCAGCTTCAAAAAACAAAATCTCTTCAGGACAGCATGAGTAAAGGTAAAAATCTTGTTGCTGGAATTGGGGCGCAGGACTCTGCTGATCCCTTTAATAGCGGAGTGGAGGAGTTTACTCCAGTCAGAAAGCGGGCTAGAGGCCGTGGAACTAGGAGAGGGGCTGTGGATAGGCATTTGGAGCAGAGTTTTAACAAATTCGACGCCCTGGATAATATGGTTGAGGAAGAGGGGTTTCCCTCTCAGGCCCTTGGGGAAGCTTCAGGGCAGCAACTGCATTGTCCTGAACCTATGGAAGACCAAGATAGTATGGATCAAACACTCCCAGCTGGACCTCTAGGCCTAGAGGAAGGACAACTGATGCATGACATTGAGAATAAGGAGAAAGAAGTCAAATGGGCTGATTTGGTGAAGGAGGGCGATGCTTGGAAAAAAGACAAAAATTCTGTTCTGGCACTTGGGCTAAGTCAAAAACTTTTCAAAAAAGCCACATCCTCTGGTGCTCCCAAGGCTGGAAGGAGGAAAGACCAGGATAAACTCAAAATTACAGGTGATCATTTGGTGGAATCTGGGGCGGTTAAGACCATGGAAGAGCACTTCCCCCAAACCACCCAATGATAGTGCTATCTTGGAATGTTCGGGGTTTGAATAGCTACCCCAGGCAAAAAGCTATTCGCAGTTTGGTTTGGGATCACTCTCCAGACATTTTTTGTATCTAGGAGATGAAACTTTCTGTTGACTCGTTTATTGCTTGTATGCCAAATTTTTGGCAGAATGGGCAATGGCAATGTGTGGGAGCTAAAGGCAGCTCGGGAGGGCTTGCTATGGGATGGGACCAAAGGAAAATTTTGCCACAACACTGGATCTCTTGTCTCTCGGCCTTGTCAATGGTGGCATCTTCTCTGGAGACCGGGGAGTTATGCTTGGTTACCTCCGTCTACGCCCCTGTTGACATTGTTGGGCAGCAGCAGCTTTGGGCACATATCCGGTACATCAGGCAATGCTTTCCCTTTCTACCATGGATACTAACTGGGGACTTTAATGCGGTGATTAGCCTGGAGGAGAAGCGTGGGGGACTAAGCCGCTTAGGCTCCTCTTCTGAGTGCCTGCGCCATCATATGGAGATGCTTCGTATTTCCGATGTGAAACTGTCCAACGGACTTTTTACTTGGAGTAACCGAAGAACAGGTAATGAGGCAATTTCTGAACGTCTTGATAGATTTTTAGTCTCCTCTTTCTGGCAATCCAGTGCTTTCACTCTCACTTGTGAGATCTTAGATTGGAGGGGCTCGGACCATTGGCCTATTAAACTTTCCATAGGCCAGATTGGGGGTCCTAAAAAACCTCCTTTCAAATTCCAGTTGATGTGGTTGCGGGATTCTTCCCTTTATGATCTCATAGGTCAATGGTGGAGACAGGGAAGCCCGCCTTATGGCACTGCCATGTTCTCCTTCATGAAAAAGCTTCAGTTTGTTAAAAGGAAATTACAGATTTGGAACAGGACTTGTTTTGGAAATCTGCAGAGTCAGAAGAAGCTTGCACAAGACCAGTTGGACGGCATCACCAGGCAGATAAGAGAGTTTGGACTCTCGGAAGACCTTCGCCTCCGCGAAGGCAGAGCGGCCTCTTTGCTGGCGGAATGGGATCTTAGGGAGGAGATCTATTGGAAGCAGAAGGCGAGAATTGATTGGCTTCAGGAAGGAGATAAGAATACGGCCTTTTTTCATAAGTCTGTACAAGGGAGGCGCAATGGTAATTTTATTACTTCTCTTATTACTCAGGATGGAACTCACCTCTCCTCCTCTCAGGATATTAGTAGAGAAGCTGTCCGGTATTTCTCCGATCTTTTTGACAGTAACACATTGATAGATGAAGGGGCAGAAAATGAAGTGCTGTCCTGTATTCCGTCCTTGGTGGATGATAGAATGAATGAAGATCTTTTGCATCCGATTGGTATAGCTGAAGTGGAGGAAGCTTTGTTCAGTATGAAGAGAGGTAAAGCCCCTGGTCCGGATGGATTTCCTGCTGATTTTTTCCAAGACTTCTGGGATATTATTAAGCATGACCTGGTAAGTGTTATACAGGAGTCCTATGCTAACAAAGAAATGTTGCGGGCTTTGAATGCTACCTTCCTGGTGTTAATACCAAAGAAGGAGTAGGCAAATAAGCTGGATATGTACAGACCTATTGCGCTTTGTAATGTTGTCTATAAAGTGATTACTAAGCTCATAGCGCAAAGGATGAAAGGGCTCCTTCCCAATCTTATTTCGGAGGAACAAGGAGGCTTTGTGGCAGGTAAGCAAATTATTGACGGAGTTGTGATAGCTTCGGAGGCTATTCATTCCATGAAAAGATCTCATGAGAAGGCTATGTTTATCAAGCTTGATCTTGCTAAAGCCTATGACAGGGTTAGCTGGAGGTTGGTGCAGAAGGTTCTTTCTGCTTTTGGGTTCAAACAGGATTGGATTAGGTGGGTGTTAAGCTGTATCACTACGCCTTCCTTTTCTGTTCTGGTCAATGGAGCGCCAACGGAGCTTTTTGGAGCTTCTAGAGGGCTTCGGCAAGGGGACCCAATTTCTCCTTACTTGTTTATCCTTATGGCGGAAGGGCTGGGCAGGTTTTTTAAACACAGAGTCTCTCAGAATGCTATTCAGGGATGGAAGTGGGAGGGCAGAATATCCACCTTATCCCACCTTCAATTTGTTGATGACACTATCTTGGTTGGTGAAGCTAGGATCAAAGAAGCCAAGGCTGTCCGCATCACTCTTGATAAGTATTTGGCGGCTTCTGGACAGCAAATCAATGAGCATAAATCTTCTATTTACTTTTTCAACACGCCTGAATCTATCCAGGCAAGAATAGCTACTATTCTTCGTTTTCAGATTCAGACCCTCCCTGTGATTTATCTAGGCGTTCCTATTGTTGTGGGACGTCAACCTAGGCTATTTTGGCAGAACATTCTGGACAAGCTGAGACAGAAGGTAAGCCACTGGACTTATAGATGGTTATCTACTGCAGGTAGGGTGATTTTGTTGCAATCGGTTATTCAGGCTTTACCAATATATAGGAGCATGGTTCAGTGTGCCCCAGCCTACTTTCTTGAAGAATATGATGCTCTGTCCAGGAAATTTTTGTGGAGTGGTAATCTGCAATCTTCTAAATGGAGTCTCGTCAATTGGGACTTGGTGTGTAGACCTAAGCAGGAAGGTGGTCTGGGCCTTCGCTCGGCTAGTGTGGCTAGCATTGCTCTTGCTGCCAAGCTTTATTGGAGGTGGTGCACTAATCATTCGGCCTGGTGGGCACGTATTCTGACAGCCAAGTACTTTCCGGACACTCATATTCATGATATTGCCAGATTTCCTCTTGAGGGGAGAGGGTCTATGATATGGGAGACCCTCAAGCGTGGTGCGCATTTGGTTAAGCAAGGCTTATTCTGGATGTGCCGCAGTGGTTCTGAGGCTTTATTCTGGATGGACTCTTGGGATGGGTTTCCCCCACTTTTACAGTCCCACCCGCACCTCCAAACCATGGCGAACTCTTTTCATCAGGTTGGGTGGAGTGAGGTGAAGCATTACAAAGAACCTTATAACATAGGAGTTACTATTGGTTTCAGGTGGAAACATTCCTCGGATTGGCCGCCTGGAGGCTCGCAGGAGGAGAGAGAAGAATTAGCCCTTATCCTGAAGAATAGAAGGTGTGGAGCGTTGCATGGATGTGATGAATTGGCTTGGAGTGGGGACTCAACAGGAAGGTACTCTGTTGCTGCTGGCTACAAAACTTTGCTTAAGCAAACAAGAGAGTTTGGGCAGTTTCAATGGGGAACGAAAGTGTGGAATCGAATGGCGTGGCCCAAATGTAATTTTTTCCTCTGGCTCCTCACGCACAATAGATGTCTCACCTGGGATAATCTGTGTCGGAGAGGATTTCAGGGACCGTCTATTTGTGTGCTGTGTTTTAGCAATGAGGAGACAGTGGCCCATATGTTCTTTCAGTGTTCGTTTGCTCAACAGGTTTGGCACCTGTGGTGGAGCGCGTGGAGAACCCCTTGTAGACATGTCTCCTCTGTTAATGAATTTTGGGCCCGATTGGGCTAGGCTCCTCTTAAAAATTCCTTGCTGCAGGCGGCTTGGGCGGTGGGGCCATCCTTCATATTTTGGAATTTATGGCTGGAGAGGAATAGGCGCATCTTCAGGGGAGCGTGGATGGATTTCAGGCAGCTGTGGAACAAGATTGTTGTTGCGCTGCAGGAAACGTGCTTGGCCAAGTCTGCGCTTGAAGTCAATGTGGAACAAGCGGCTGCGGACTTGCTTGGACGCCTGGGAATTGATGTCCCCAGCGATGGCGTGGGAAGGAAACACTCTGGTCTACCAAAGGGAAGGCGCCAGTTGGCGCGACCAGTCAACAGAGCTGGGCATTGGACGCCCCCAGACAAAGACTGCATCAAAATTAACACAGATGGGTCTTCCCGTGGGAACCCAGGAGCTGCGGGTATTGGGGGAATTGCTCGGGACAGTCTTGGTAACATTAAATTTTTGTTTTCTATTTACAGAGGCTGTTATACTAACAACCAGATGGAAGCTGAAGCCATTCTTGAGGCGGTTGAAAGTTGTTGTCGGGAGCGCCATCGCAATGTCATCTGTGAATCGGATTCACAAGTTGTTGTTAATTTACTAAATAACAGCAATTCTGGTAATATTGATTGGAGTTTACAAGTTATTATCCAGCATATTAAATTTTTTAGTTCGTCTTTGAATGAGATTTCTTTTCAACACATTCCGCGGGAATGGAATGAGGTTGCAGATTGCTTAGCTAAGTGGGCCTCGGAGAATGGGGCAGATTGGAGAATTACGGAGGAGAATCTCCTTCCGCTGAATTTGTATCAAAAGCTGGTCCATTTGGTGGATTAGGAGAAAAACTTGTAATTGGCTTTGCCTGGTTTACTCAATAAATTTTTACCCCCGTTTTAGTTATTAAAAAAAAAAATATATCAAAATAAAAATTAAAAATATATTGAATACGTTTATCAATATTTTTATTATTAAATAATGTATCCATACCATACAATTATAATTCACAAATTAAATCATTTTAAATATAAATTTACAAATTTTTCCGTATATTAAAAAAAAGAAAAGAAGATATCAAAATAAAAATTAGAAATATATTCAACACGTATACCAATATAAACAGACAAGTTTAATAAACAGAGACAAGGAAAAAACATATAATAAACCATGAAACAGATATTAGAGAACCCAAGAAACCCTCAATTCGTTAAGAAGATTGTAGAAAGGATATATAAATAGATCTATCACCAAAATTGATAGATCTATCACCAAAATTGTATAAAAATATATCAATCTAGAAGCTTTTGATTGTTAATTACCCTTTATAAGAGAGTTGGGGTATCATAAAAAGCCTTAAATTTCAAGCCAGGGGTCTACAGAATCACTATCCTTATCAATTGGACTTGGATCCTGGCTGAGCTGAGGAAGAACACTCTACTATTGCTGGTGTATTCAAGTAAGAAGGATGACTAAGTCTAAGAACAGGAGTAAAAGGTTGAATCACTGGAAAACTCTCAAAGGTAAGATGCAAAACATAGAAAACTTGCCCGAATCTCTTAATGTCTAGATCTTAAACCCTAAAATTGATTGCGTAGATCTTAAAGAGAGTTTCGTTGAGCGATATGATTATTTATTTTGCAGTTGGAAATACCGGTCTGATTCGCCCTCATTATCCCAAGGATCCTCCTTATGTAGCGCAAGTGAAGGGGACCGAAAGTAAACGAGATGGGTTACAATGAATGTGAAGTGGTATTACAGGCCTGAGGATACAGACGATGGTAGGCTTTCATTCCATGGCGAGAAAGAGTTGTTCCTCTCTTAGGATTTGGACAAGCTGAGTGTGGAGAACATCATAGTGAAATGCACCGTGCATTCCTTCAAACGATACACAAATCTGGAAAGCGCAGGCCCGCAAGACTATTTCCGCTGTCTCAAGTATAACAGTACTAAAAAGTCATTCACTCCAGCTAAGCTCCGTGTGTAAGAAAAATTATTTCAGAATCATTCCAACTTGTGGCCATGTTTTCAATTCCCTAGAATTTTCTTTTCATTTCTTCCTTGCTCTAATTTTTATCCATTTCTGTAACTTCGTCTTTCAATCATTTTCTCAGCCACTGCAACTGTCAAACTCCAAGCAATCCGTATGAACTGATGGTCCAATGGGAAGACACCGAGTGCGAAAATGAGTGGTAGGGTTTCATTCTTTTCTGTCATATATATATGGGTACAATAGTTATTTTAGGTCAACTTTCAAGCCAGATGGTGGAGTATGAGAAATTTATTCAGGCTTCATGGGGGTCTATAATTAGGTTATTTTCTTACTTCTGAGAGATTTATTCCTTGAGATATACTATTTAATGCTGGCATTGGATATAGATTTCAGACTTTGTATTTAATGCTGGCATTGGATATAGATTTCAGACTTTGTGCTTCAGCCTTGCATTGCTCATTTTTCAAAAATAATTTCATTTTTTTTAATGACATTATTGCAGGTTTCATCCTGAATGTTTGAATCTAAGTACAGAAGAAGTAAATGCCATGGAGCATTTCTATTGTCCGGATTGCTCCAACAAACAAAAACATTCTTCCATGAGAATGTGTAAATGTGATGGAGCTTTTTCAAATTTGTTTTGTTAGTGCAGTACAGATTTATTGTATAAAAGTGGTTTCTGTTTTTTTTCATAATTTGGGGGATGTTTTGATAAACCAAGGGTGTTTCATCCCAACGAAATGAATTTGTTTTTGGGGTCTAATTATATTTTAGGGTATACAAGGACAAATTTGTAAGAAAATTATTGAATTCTTTTCTTAAAATTTAGTATGGTATTTTGGTTGTATATGTGTTTTATTTATTTATTTATTTATTTTTTATGAGTTGAAATATGTTAAATTTTATATAAAATAAAGTCTATTTTTATTTGTATTTTTTTTTTAAATTAAAAAAAAACAAAAAAACAAAATCAGTGTATTTTTATTAATGAGAAATAATAAGATTTTTCCTTTTTTTTTAAATTCATTAAAAAGTAGAGATGTATTAGTAGTAAATTTTGTATTTTTTCTTTATACATTATTTTTTCATTTGAAAAATTTGTCTATTATTTTAATGAGTTAGTTATTATTAAATTATAAACCATTTAATCTTAAAATAAAAAATGATTTATAAGACACTACCCACTTCGATTTAAAAAAAAAAAATTAGATTATAAACTATTTAATGTTTAACACATAAAGAATGATTTATAAGACACTACCCACTTCAAAAGATTTTCTCACATGAAAATAGATTAGAAGAGACTATTTTTTATATATTATTGGGTTATGCCAAGGTTATAACTCCAAAGTTGTGGATTACATATATTGTTCCTCCACCAAACTAACCATTCTCCCATAAGTAGGAGATTACAAAATGCTAAGTTTCCTTTGATTATGTTGTTAACACGAAGTTTTATTTGACTTAAGTAGGGGGTTTTCCTTTGACTAAGTAGAAGATTACAATGTCCAAATTTATTTTGATTAAGTTTCTAATTGTAGTCACCTAATTTTGATATGATGGTAGTTATTAGTTTTAGAATTATATTATTCTAGGATATTTATGTGTTTTTTGATTATTAGTTCATATTACGCTCTTATTAACACAATTTTCCTGTATTTTTGAATCTGCCCATCTTCCTTTTCCTCTTCCTCTCCTCTTCTCTCTTTCATTCCTTATTTTTTATGTCTTGGTCTAGAACCTTACATTTAATAGTTTTGGTGCGAGCCATTATGACACCTTATTTTGGGTCTCCTGTATTATTTGCTCCTAAATTGTCAACATTTCCCGCTTGTTGTGAGTTGGCTTGCATGCCAATGTTAAGGTCTTAATTTGAATTTGAGAAATCTATAAATACATAGGTTCATTAATTATCCATACACAACATGAAATGCTTGAACAAGTTAAAAAATATTTAATTCAATCATTTAGGGTAAAATATAAGAATCATATGAATCCTACTTATAGTAACTTTTCTATTTCAGTTTTCACAATGTCTTTTAAGGCAAGATTAATTCTTCTATGAGGTTGGCTTATTGGTTTAATGTTCTCTGTATAGATATGGTGGGTGCATACACTTGAATATATTCCCTTCATTTATTAATATTCCCAAGCAAAATATTGAGTATGATCTCTGAGTACATCAAAAACTTTCACTCCTTTATCATCTGTTAACCAACTATTTATGTTGAGGTGCAAATATGATTTGATTAGTGCCTAGGTGGAAAGAATCTATTTGTTTGAATTCACTAATCAAAGAGTTGAGAAGACAAAGATGTTTCAACAACATATGGAATGTGACAATATCTCTAACAAATTTATCTTCTATAGAAATCCCTCCAGCTAAAATACAATAGAAGGCTATTAAGAATGAGTTTTGACCTTCACGTGCCCATTGCATAACACTTTGTTGAATGCCTCTATGGTCATATAACATGCTAGAAGAGGTGGGAAAGGATGTGCATTCAGAAGGATAGTAAATTCTATCATGATAGGATAATCTATAAAAATCTATAGTTAAACTAACAAGATCTATCACTGGACTATCAAGATCCATAGTTGGACTATCAAAATCCGTAGCAGTTCTAATACTTCTTGATAACTCATCCTTAACTTCTTCCACATGATCAGTGATTGTGACCATATCCATAAAAGATATACTATCATGTTTTTATTCAAGTTGATCTACCTATAATTATTTGATAATATTGATTTATGGTTGAGTAGGTGGATATAAATAAATGCATTTTGCTTTAAGACCATTCGAGATGGTCATATCCCCTTATCAAAAATTAGTAAATGCTACCAGTATTTTTAACCAAGGCCTTCCTAGAATCAATGGGCATCCAATTTGATTATTTTAAGGCTAGAGAACAATAAAATCAATAGGGTATTCCCATGAATCGATAGTTAATGTTATATCCTCAATGACACTTCTTTGACATGATAAATGATTGTGACCATATCTAGAGAAGTGATACTATCACATTTTTTTTATGGTTGATCTACCCATAATTATTTGATAAGATTGATTGATGGTTGAGTAGGTGGATATAAATAAATACATTTTACTTTAAAACCATTTGAAATGGTCATATCCCCTGATCTGAAATTAATCAATCCTATCACTATTGTTAACCAAGGCCTTCTTAGAACCAATGGGTATCTAATTTTTTTGTTTTTAGGCTAGAAAACAATAAAATCAATAGGGTATTCCCATGACTCTATAATCAATGTTATATCCTCAATGACACCTTTTGGTTTGGTAGTGAAATGATCTATCATCTATAAGATTATGGTAGTGGGTTGCATATCTATTAGAGAGAGAGTTTACATGGTGTCTATTGTCATTACATTAATAGTAGCTCCCAATTCTATTAATACATTTGGTATATCCTTCTTTATAATCTTTATATAAATGATAGGACTCCCTGGATATCCATATTTGAGTAAAAGTAGCTTACCTACTAATAAATCAACAAACTTGCCATCTACCTATATAGTCTTAGGATATTATTTGTCCATGCTAGATGTCTTAATTCATAGACTTTTGATCACCTAATTTAGTTTTGGAATGTCTTTAATATCTTGTAATAATGGAAATTCTATGTTGAGTTTTTTGAGTTCTTGAATCAACTTAGATTCCTTTTTGTCTTCCACTTCCTTTAATTGTTCTAAAAAATAAATAGATGGAGGAGTTATGGTGACTTTCTCTTATTTTATAGGTTTCTGTCTTAACTCTTTTTCTTTCTCTAATTGAGTCTATTGAATTAATTTTTCATGAGGCATTTATATGATTATGATTTGAGGTTATTGTAATATTTTTCTTGATTGGAGATGTATGTCTACACATTCAATAACACTTACCCCTATGGTTCCACCTTGTTTATTTACATAGACCTATCTATTATTTAGATTTTCCATTGGCTAGGTAGGTAACTGAGGTTGGTTTACTTGTTCTATAAGAGGTGTTTTATTTCATTAAAGATCCATCAATGCTTGTTATTTTGGAAACCTTTTTTTTTATGGTTGGTTATAGTTTGGACCAGGATTCCAAAGTTGGTTTTTTCATGGCTACTGATGACCTTGGGGTAACCAAGTTTATTGAAAAGGTTTAGGCATCATCCATTATTAAAGCATCCACTCTTGAGTGCCCCACTATGGTGGTACTACCCACACTTGTGGAGGTGCATGCCATTGTGGAAAAGGAATCCTTAAGCCAAATTATTGTGGTTGATTTTGTTGGAAGTTATTACCTTGTATTTGAACATAGTTTATTTCTTATATGGTTTGTATATTCTATTTGAACTGGTTCGTAAGAGTAGGATTGTGACTACAATTTTTTTTGTCATGATTCTGAGCATCACATATTCCATAGATTTCTATTTTATCTAGAGGACAGTCCTTGTGTGCATGTTTTAATCTACACTTTAGACAATAGATTTCCAGTGGTTCAGTGTTAGATTTATCCTTAGCTTACAATCCATATAATGTTGTGTTTAGTTGAATTAGTATATCTATTTTGAAATTTTCTAGTTCTTCCATGAGTTGGCTTACATCACTAGATTTCCCTAGTTTCCCTCTCCTACTATTAGGTTTTGTCTTAGAGTAGATACATAAACACGTTATCTATTGGAAGTCTAGTTTGGTAATATCTCCCTTTTCTATGAGATTCAAATAATCTATGAAGGAGTCATCCAATCCTTTAAGTAAAATAGTTTTCATCACTTCCTTAGATAACTCATATCCATACCTATTGTGGGTAAAAATAAATTGATCTAGGTAGTCTTCAATGTTTTCATCTTTATTTTGATTTATTTTGAAAAATTATCCTTTTCTATCCTTGACCCTACATTAATCTTGGTATTTTTTTAGGAATATTATTTTTATTTCTCTCTAAGAGCTGATAGAGTTTCCTGCTAGTCCCATAAACCACCTCATTGCTCTTTCCTTCAAAGTAGAAGCAAAGAGCTTCAACTTTTGATTATCTAAAGTGTAATCATAGGTTTGAAAGTGAAATTTAAACTAAAAAATAAATTGATTTGGGTCTTAAATGAATATAACTCTAAAGGTAGGTAAATTAGATGGGAAAGTAATTTTCATTATTGTTCAGTCATCATTCTCAAAGATAATAAGATAAGAGAAAGTCCTCTCAGGAGGATTTCTGCAAGAGTCTTCTACATGGTCTATATTTTCTCCCATTGTAAATAGAGTTATATTGAGAGGAGGAAATCCTTCAAGGTCCCCTAGTTGTTTAGTGTTTGAAAGTTTAAATTT
This sequence comes from Torreya grandis, assembly GCA_037957365.1. Lineage (NCBI taxonomy): Eukaryota > Viridiplantae > Streptophyta > Pinopsida > Cupressales > Taxaceae > Torreya > Torreya grandis. The sequence continues at coordinate 2,477,234 of JARHVA010000709.1, read as the reverse complement.
TATAGAGAAAGATTCCTCTAGATCCTAGGAGGTACTTCTAAAAGACTCATTTATTTATATGAACTTTCTATCTTTTCTAAAAGTACTTTGATTTTCTCTTCCAAAAGACAAGGATATTTTGGAACAAATCTTCCTTGTGAATCCCTTTTCCTAATCATATACTTGTATTTGACAAGAGAGTAACTTATTCTATATTTTTTTATGTTTTTACTGTTGACTTTAGTATTTTATCTTACTAATTTTTTGTAAGAAGTCCATGGCAATGACACAAAAATGATGGGTGTCATTTTTACCCCTTTATTTAACCAATATGTGTTGGTGTCAATTCTTACCAAGGCCAGTATCGAGGGTTGTTTGCAGTGAGGTATTTATTGATGCCAACTAATATTTTTGTTTGAAGGTTTTGTGTGTTATACTATCCTAAGTTTCTACTTATAAAGTCTAAACTAATTTTTCAAATAAACACACTTACTAGAAATATAAACACATGAAAATACTAAATTAAATAATTTGAAATAAATCATACAGTGCTGTAAATTAAACACACTAAAATCAAATCTCAAATCCACACTTTTAAATGAAGTTGTAAAATAAATATTGCTAGAATTAAAGGAATGATACGTGCTTATTCAAATTCAAAAGTAAACACACCAACATCTATTTTATCCTACAGGTTATGAATTTGATCACACAGAGAATTTATATTAATTCTAATTGAAAATAAATAATAAATAAACTTATAGATACCAAAAATAATTTCTCCTATCTCTTTGGGGTGTGGGCCCTTTCTCACCCTTGGATTTAAGGTTAATTCAACGTAGTCTTTAAAACACTATCTTTAACACATAGAATGAAAGAGAATTCTAATGTAATGTATTTTTGTATTCAAAATAACAAAATTTAAAATATATATCTTTTTGTATAGATCAAGAATAGATCTAACCTTTTATTATATGCAAAATAAACTAACTATTATAGAAACTAGGTAATAACTCAATTAACTTAGAATAAGAAAATATTAAAAGAAACTAGTTTGTATAGTCAAAATAGATAAAAGCATTGCAATAAGATATAAATAAAATCAAAAATATCCATGTGAGATTACAATTACTATGTCTAGCCATATCTATCCACTAAATCTTTACATATAATATATCCATATCTTCTGATTCTAGAGTTGTAGTCTATGACTATAAACTTCCATAAATGGAAAACTATACATGAAAAGGAATATGTAGATAGACATGTATAAAAATATAAGGTATCAAAAGGAGTCTTAAATCATCATGGAATAGATGAAAGAGCTGTTGGAATGTTTTGGGACATACTGTGGGCGAGCTGTGAGAATATAGAGCACAACTATCATAATCTGTAGCTAACTATTGTAATTCATAGCTGACTATTATAATTCATAGCTCACTGATAGAATCTATAATTGACTAAATTTTTTTATAGCTTTGTTCAAATGATAAATTCTTGGTCATGGCACTTCTTTATCTTCATGAAATCTTAGAAAAACTCTTATTAGATTCTATTATACCTATACATATAAAAATATGGAAGACTAAAGATGCAAATGGTTAAAACATCATGAAAAGAATGCTAACTTAACTCATATGAGCTTAGAGAGATAAAAACATCAATTTTATACATTAAATTAGATATAAATCCTAATAATACATGCAATGCTCAACTCAAATGGCATGTTTATGGCTATAAATAAATATATATCATACAATAATGAGTCATAGTGTGAACTCATCACTAAGGCAACACTTATCACACAAGACTAAAAGAGAGGGTTCCAAATATCCTACACAAATAATATAATGCAATAATACAAATAATCATTTTAATGCATATAATGAAATCTAATCTAGTGTTATAAAAGCTTATAACATAAAGTGGGTGGTTTAAAATAAATAAAACAAATAAAGGGATCATGGTAGGTAAATGGGAGCCTAGATCACCTAAGATGGAAGATGAAAAGCCTATAAAACCTTATAACTACACTAGGTTTAAGTGTAGAGGTAATATAGATTAATCTATATAGATTTAAATCTATTACTTTATGAAATATCTATCAAATGAAATAACAAAGGTTAGAGATACTTACCTTTGAATGAACCTGTCAAGTCTCAATCTCCCCCCTTGGCCGATGGTGTTTTTAAAGAGATTATTGTGACTTTGTAAAGATCACACTATATAAATTGGATCTAGGCTAAATGACTTCTACTTACATCCAAAACTTTTCATAAGACAAGTTATCTTTCCTTCAAGGCAAACCCTATCCTATGGCTTCTTCAAATGTAGTTGTAAAAGAATTATAAGATATTATAATGAAAAAAATGGAATGTTCCTCTCCAATAGATTGAAATAAAGGTTGTATTTATAGTAATAGATAGGTTCTAACCCTTATGAATTTTTATCTGAAAAGGTTATCCACCACAATCAATTTAAAAAAAGTTATTGTTAGGCCTCAAACTATGTCAACTAGGTCAACCTAGTTGCGTAACCTATAATGTAACTTTCATAACTAGGTCGACCAAGATGACTTAGTATAAAAAATGGTTATTTGCTTAGTTATGTGCTATTTAAGAGGAGAATTACTTAAGGATTTAGATAAGTAGGATTTGTTTTCTTAGTGAATTGGATAAGCATGATTTATTTACTTGAGGAGTTAGATAAATGAGACTTATAATGGGTTTATGTATGATAGAGTTAAACAAAAATATTGCAAATCATTAATGGTCTACCCACTCATTTTCTAATCCACATTTTAAATCATGCACTTAGGGAGATTGAAACTCGATAGGTTCTTATAAGAGAGACAACATCAACAAATATTAAAGTTTAAAAATATTATGTATATAGTAGGTGAGCTCTTAAAATTCCATGTCCAACTATAATCTAAACCTAGTTTAGTCTAGTAGTTTATAGACATTCAAGTGGTGAAAATATTGAAATATTATGTGATGTTTCTTAGCAGGGATTAGTCCAAGACCCTAAATGGGTATATGGATACAAACTTCTCTCATATGTGGCTACCTTGGAGAGGTGTGGCTAATCAAATTAATTATGATAGAGAGCCTATGATGAAACATATGATCACATAATACAATGAACTTAATGAGAAGATAAACATAGTATCCTTTGACATAGGCATTTATAAACTATCTATAGAATGATAAAAAGACAACTTTGAAGAGGATTCTTAGTCATTAGGTTCATGGTCTATGTACTTTGATGGGGCCTATTCCAAATAAGGTTCTGGTGATGGGATCTTATTGAGTGAAATGCAAGGGAAATTAACTTTAGACATCTATAGGTTATAATTTCCTTACATAAAAAACCTCATGGAGTATGAAGCCTTGATCTAAGGTCTGTATTTATTCTTAAATCACTACATAAAAAAGTTAGATGTGATTGGGGATTCTAATTAGTAGTAAATAAAATTATAAGTAAGTTATAGTGTAGATTATCTTACTTAAGAAAATATAAACATAGTGTGTGGGTCTTGATAAAAACACTTGTTACATTTAATTTCATTCTTAACCCTAGAAAAGAGAACTAGGTTATGGATTCTCTAGCATCTTTAGCTATGAATGTAACTCCTTCAAATGACTCAAAACTATAAAACTTTTCCATAGATCTCATACCCTACCCATAAATCCTAGATAATGTTTATAACTTCTAGGTTTTTGATGATGATCACCATGTACTAGATTTTTTAAATAGTTCTTGGGTCTTTAATGCTTAGATTATATATAGGAAAGACAAAGATAATCCCCTTAGTAAAATTGTAGGAGCCTATAATAGCTTAAAATCTTTCTATGAAAATGGGTACTTATAAAACTAACTTAAGCAAACATGTATAAAAATATACTTTCTATAATAATAAAAAAATATAAAAGGGATAAAAACTTGGAGACTCCGTTAATGGTAGCCATCCAAGGATGAGGAAGGAGAAGATGAATGACTATGGACAAGTCATCCTCCAAAACCTCATTTCTCTTTCCTAAAATATAAAATTTGAAACATAAAGATTGAGATGAAACCTTTATTTCCTTCCATAATGATTTCTAATATTTCCTCATCATTAACTAAATCTGATGATCAAGTTAGAAAGGATCCAATGACTAAGATAGAGTGCTCCATCCTTAGGGACCTAATCCTTTAGACCCATTTTGAGGTCATATGAAGATTATGCATCTTCATTTAAAATATTTTTTCTGAAGAGATAAGTCAACTTGAAAACAGTTTCAAGTTGCAAATTTCAATGTAAATTGAACCCTGTGATTGACCGAAATCACTCAGGATCCCTCTTTAACCCTGTTGAGAATTAGGATGAATCATTCAAGATAGTGATTGATAAAACCAAATTATTTTTATTTGTGCATCTTTATTAGACCTTGGGTCCATAGAGCTTGTTGGGATCACTCATAAATTTATTTGAAAATTTTTAGGCTAAATATAACGAGTGGGGCCTACAAGGTTGCATAGCAATCGTTCTTACACTTGTGGATTGACATCCATGTCATTTAGGAATGTGAGTTTTTTTGGACTCATTTCATGTCTCATGTCATTAAAATGGCTAGCCAATGGGAAATGTACTTGTTTAGAATGTGCATTGTACATTAAAAAAAAAGGCCATGTTTGTGTGTGGTTTTAGTGATGCAAAATTTTGGACATGAAAAATAGAAATGACCCTATAGATACGTACAATTCAAAAATTCATAACCAAAAAAATGTAGGCCCTACATTCATGAAAAAAAAGCCAATGGATCTAGAAAATGGAAAAAAATTATATAAAATTGGTTTGCGCACTCTTATACATCGTTGCATGTGAATCAAAATTACACAAAGCATAAGTACATTATAAAAGAAACTAAGTAATTTAAGTACTTCAAATTTAAAAACTCATACAATTAAAAAATATGTCTAAAAATTAAATCATAAAATGCAATATAACATCGAGTATTCCTGTTTTTCATTAAATTTGAAATTGGAAAAAATTGAGACATATGAAATTTTATAAAAATTATTTAATTAAACGTAGCCTTTCTTGGGCTTATTTAAGTCCATTCAAATGAGAATTTGAAACAAGGTTTTAAATTTATTTTTCATAAAATGTGAAAAACACAAATGATATTGTTCATAAAAAATTATTATTTGATTCAAAGCATAAAAATGATATTTCGTTACATTTACTCTTTATTATTTCAATTAACCTTTAATAAAAAACTAATGTGTGAATGCTCACAACCATTGCAACAATTTTTTTTCTTCCCTTTATTTCACATTTATTACAATAAAATATTACATAAAAATAGCTTAAAACTATCTAATACTCATTTTATTATCATTTATATTTTTAAAGCCATGAAGAAAAGGTAGACTCCAAGCAAGCTCCCAAGTGTAACTACAAGGCCAAAATAAGGAGTGGTTTTCCTCCCATCTTATTTCCATCATTGAATGACTTCCCTAGAGACCCCTAAACCAATGAATCTGAAATATGATCATGTAGATTACTATCCAAGTTTTTTAAGTTATAAAATAAGGATGTTCATTTTAAAAGGAAAGGTATAATAGGTATTACCTCTAGTTTTGTGCCTCATCCTACAAAATAGGAAACACCTCCTATGTTTGTCCAAAAACACACATCTGTACAAAGGAAAAACACTTCCAATGGGACATACTCAAATAATTTTAAATAATACACATAACACTCATGCACAATTATTCACTAAAAACTTCCAAGGAATGAAAGGAGGATGGGTTAAGGAAAATCACTCACCCTTACTCGTCTTACCATAGTGCTCAAGCCCATGTGAGAAACATAACTCTAAAATTTTAAAAATTAAAAATGACATTAAAAAAATAATATAAAATCAAAGAAAAACCTTCCCAATAAACCCTTACATGTTTAAAAAAATACATGGCCTTAAGCGCAAACCATACACAAAGCAAGAGAAGGTTTATAGGCCATAAGGCCTTGTCAATCAATAAGTGGTTTTAAACATTTCAAGGAGGTAACAAGGGATTATTTTAAAATAAAAAAATTAATAAGGTGTAAAAATTTTCCCCACCTCAATTTATCTATTGTTTAACATATACCATTCTTCTAGGATGAAACTCCTAACTAGCCTCCTTCTCCCAAGATCTCTTCTTCATTACTCCATGCTTAAGCTCCAAATCCATTTTCAAAATTGCTAAAATTTAAGCACGAGAGTGGCTTCCCACTTAATTATAGATAAAGCCCTAAATATTTAGATAAGGGGAAGATGATACTTGTTCCTTCCCATGTCTTTGTCTCACAAAAGTATTCTATGAGGTTTGTTATTTCTTTCATGATTGAGGGAAAGTTTGGATCACTCATACTAAATAAATAATCAAGTTATTCTAGTGACATTATTGATTAGATGAGTTTTACTAAAAGTATTTTTGGGATGCTTCCCATACATCCATATTGGTCAAATGACTTTAATTTCAACACAAAATGCCACAAAATCACTTTCAGTGAGCCTACAATGATGGTTTTTCAATTCCATTCAAGTTTTACAAGTGGTGACATCATGTTGGCTCCCTTATCAAACTCATGACCTTATAAAGAGTTAAATAAATATCTAAGGTATGGGTAAGGTGTGCATGAATAGTGCTATTTAGTATAAAAATTCCAAAATTAAAACACATGAATAGAACACATTTAAAAAAAGAAAAGGATAGGTGTCAACTAGGGACAACACATATAGTGAATGATAAAATACATGACCAACATAGCCTAAGGTCCCTTAATTGGATAAATTTAATCCTGCACATCATTGCACATATTAAAACTCTGTATCTTAAGATAACTGAAGCAACTGAAGTTGCAACAACCTCAAGTAACATGTACAAACACACATTGTATACACAAAAACATTAAAAACATAATATTATCTCAACATACTAACACCAATATATTTACAATATCGAATCAAATAAAAAAATAGTATTAGCTCAACTAATAAGCTAATGTAGTATGCATCTAAATAATAAAAATAAAAACAACTATCACTAGCATCTGAATCATAATCATGTAAACAAAACTTAAAGGCATCGAGTACCTAACCCAATGTTTCAGTAGTAATGTAATAAAGATATAAGAAAACATTAAGTAACTTAAATAATATAAGGAAAATACCACATCATGACATGTATAATAAAAAAAAAGGTCCAATAGAATTAACATTCTGATAAATGGGGCCTCACAAACAAGCTAAGATATGTTGATGCCAATCCCAATGAATTTATCTAGTTATAAATTTATGACCCTAAAACTAAAATATACTAAAAATACAAAAAAAATTAAAAAAATCTAAAATTAGGACTTGAGAATAACATGATAGCAATATTACAATGTTTAAATATGTTTGTTATATTAAATATTCCTTATATACGCATGAATTTCATGGTATATAAGTGATATTCAAGACATACAAGTTACACATGGACATACAAATTTTGGACTTTCCTCTACCCAGGGGTCATGTTGATATTTGGGGTATCTTGTTGCATATGTTTCCTATTATACGTTATATCTTTATATGAAACTTTGTACAATGTTGAGATACCTATATTGTATACACATGTATTGATAGTTACTCATTTCTTACCTAGTGATACATAGATGTGCCATTATATTGTAACTTGACCTAGTTTACTTGTTCTATGATCCATTAATGTTGTTACTTTATTACATTAAAATCTACTTTGTGATTAAATATTATATATGGCCCTTGGCCTTATTTTATGCAACATAATTGATGTCTCATGTTTGCATGGTTAAAACATAATAGTGTGTCCTACTTTTTGGTACAAAGCTGACACAAAAAATGAAAATGGCAATAATGACTAAATCATATACATTTGAAAATTATGTTATCTAATGAAATGTTTCATTTTAAGTTTAAATTACATTTATATTTTTAATTTGTGTGTGTGTGTGCGCGCGCGTGAGTGCACACGCGTGCGGTGTCTATGCATGTGCATACACACACGTGTGTGTTGCTTAAATACACAGTGTGTATGTTTTATGTATATAAATTTATATTGAGTGGTTGATCTCCCCTCATTATAACTTTTTCAAAATGTAATGTTTTTTCAATATTTCTTGGACAAATATCCTAGAGACATGGACATAACATAATTTTTTTAAATTTTTGATAAATATAAATTTATTTATTTATTTTTAATTATCAAATCAAGAAATAATACACTTATGATATCCCCTCCCACACACACACACAGATATATATATATATATATATATATATATATATATATATATATATATATATATATATATATATATATATATATATATATATATATATATATATATATATATATATGTCAAAATGGACTATTTTATTCACCATTATAATGAGGACTTTGAAGTCAAGTACAATGATTTATTTTAATTTTTTTTGGACACACTCTCATAGGTTTTTAGTGATAATAAAAGATGATAATTTATTTTAAAAATAATTATATTTGATTGAATAAATAAAAAAAATTAAATATTAATTAATTTTAAAAAATATATATATTATTATAAATATCACAAATAGAACTATTTACATATGGAGCCACATGTTTTTATTTGATTTTTTCACCCTTTCTATAGCCATATGAAGTGGCATTTTGAATCCAATAGGAGACTTCAATTTTGATGGTTTATTATTTGGTGGCACATGGAATTAGAATGAATGAGAATAAAATGAAACCCTACGTTATAACTCCAACTGGCAATAGACACTAATGAAAAATCACGTTTAAGGTTTAATATTTAGGTAGGGTTTATAATTAAGCCCTTTTGTTCTAAGGTGATTAAAAAAAAACACATTCATTTTAAGCCCACATATGGGGGTTAGAACGAAGGTAATTCATTCGAATCCCATTAGACTAAAGGGGATTCATTATAAACCCATTTTTAATTTGCCAAGGATCCTTGAGTTGGCCACCTTGTGGGACTCATTTATATGATTTAAATTTGTGTATTTTTTATGTCCACTTGTGTGTGGTCCTTAGACTTATTGTTTGTGACAATTTTATGTCCCTTGTATATGATTCTTGGCCTTATGTGTGACACTAACACTTGTGCTTGTTGAGATTACTGATGTTGAGTGGTGCCATGATCTATATCATGAAATTTTACTACATAAGTTTATTAAAATATCATTATATTGCATGCTTCATTGATATATTCATTTATACATGACTCTTACATGCCCTTGCATTGCATATTTTACATACATACATTGATCAATTTATACATTAATATTATCACATATTATCCACATGATCAAATGATATCATATGATGTTATCTTTATACATGACATGATATAGTTAAATCTTCCTTTGAGATGAATTACTTATAATATACATTCCTCAACATAAAATGAGGGGATTAAAATGGGCTTGGCATAGAGACATAAGCCTTAATGATTATAAAATAAGACCAAATTACAAATTTTAGAGATTCAAAAAGGTTAAAATACATGACATATAGTGGTAAATTGATAAGAATTACAGAGACATATGCCATGTATATGCATTCACTTTATAAACACTTGAGCATAGATCTATACATATTTGGGTGCATATACATATTTTATAGGAATACAAATTATAAGTATTCACATACAAATACATTTGTTATACTAGTGAATATACTAAAATTTGGTCTTTGGTACTTTACAATGATAAAATTGATACATATTTACCACACATGACTTGAGCGCACAAACAAGGTCCTAATTTACCATTCTCTCAAACTTGTTGATGAAATATTATGAGTCAACCTTTCCTTTCTACTATTATACACATATAAATCTCATTGTCTTTTTGAAATATACTAAATGTCCTCCATATAAATCTACAAACTCATATTTTAGTCCATTTATACATAGGTTAGTTTCTCCAGATTCAGTCAATACAACTAGTTGATATTAATTTGATCTAGTTGGTGTTGACAAACTCCCACCAATAAATACTTAAAAAAACAAATCCTCTCCTTAGGGTTATCCCATTCACCTAACATGTTGATGGTATGATAAATGATCTAATTGGACTCATATATAAAAAATCAAAGTCTCCTTCAAATGGGACTTGACACTTATCTAGAACACATATATACACTATAACACATTGAGAGAATTTATTGCATTTTTTTTAAAATTATGAATCGATCACTAAGATCAATCATAAGATAAGTTTTAAGAATCTTAATTCCAAGTCAAAGAAAACATTGTCAAGTATCAAAACCTAAATCATTAGATTCATACATATACAAAAGGAACACACTTAAACAGTCACATTAGGTGGGAAAACTACATGTGGCTTGATTGCCTTCCTCAGAGAATCAAATATGTAGGATACAATCAATTATCAAACATGGGTGATTGTGCTTATCTCAACACATTACAATTTCACCAATTTTGCACATAAAGAGCCATCACAATTAAACCTAGGGTTTAAAGGTAAATAAGACTAATTTTATAGGATACACACATCATTATGGTTCAGTATTTTAAACATAGAGCAGGAAAAGACATGTGTAGGTGGGGTAAATTAATTATGCCCTACTTATGCATAGGTCAATATCAACTGATATGTCAATATCAACCTATGATACTGATCTAGATCAACATAACTAACTTGACATAAATATATAATCAATTATATAACTAAATGAACTTAAGGCCTGATTTATCCTCATTTTCACTTCTAGAATCTAGTCATATCTAGATAGTAAAAAAAAATCTAAATGTTCATCTTTTTATTGTACTTATTATATTTTAAAATGTTATTTTTAAAATTAAAAGAATCAATATTAGTATTTTCTATTTATATGTATGCTTAAATGATATATCTAAATTACATTTCAAACTTCTATCTTAGTTAGATCAAGTAATTCACCTTAATCCAAATTAAGGTAAAACATATTTGTGAATCCTTACACAAGAAATAATGAAAAACCTTAGATATTTATTAGGATTTCGTCCTTCCAAAGTTTCATATTTTTTGTCTTAGGGTTTCAAATTTCATTTCTTATCTCCTCACATATAAAAATATATCTCATATTTTTTCCCTAAGGTTTCATTGATCTAATTTTTTATTTCCATACACATATAATATTTTCAATTTTTTTGATAGTTTCCTATGTAATTGCAACATCCTATCCTATGTCATATAATAATTTTAGTTCCATTTTACGTCTAAGACACAATTATAGATTAATTAGACCTATATAGAGCATTATTAGATCAATCCCACTTCAGCTAAAATGGATACAATGAGTATTTATTCTTTTTTTGATAATGAGATTATTCATGAATACTTGAAAACATATTATTATGTTTATATGCCTCCATTGGAACATGATAATCAAGATAATCAAAATGACAACACAGATCAGGATAATTATGAGGGCATAAATAAAATTTATCCTAATGAATTATATGGGGTAGATCGTGACCAAGTTAAAGTCTTATTCAATTTTCATCAAGGACGTGATCAATGTCCTAAAAATGTGGTTAGATTTTTTAGATTGATGATAACATATAAGGATACACACCAAACTAACATTTATAAATCTCAATCACCCTAGTAAGAGAAATTTACCATTATTAGAAAATCCTTTCAATCTAGTGCTTCCACATCACGTATTTAAACCACTACTATTAGTATTATGCCTATGCCTACATTTCTAGTAATCCTGTGACATACACCCAAAATTTAGGGGGAATTGAGGCATTCAATAGATTTATATACTTATTCATACATAAGAAATCTTTACCCCTCCCATGATGACTACACACATTCCATCACCAACCTATCCTACTACACATCCCTTTGAGTAGACTATTCTAGCTCTACATCCTAAGGTGTTGCAACTAGCATAATGTGCATCAAGAGCTAGTCATTCCATGGATTCACACACTTTGATCCATAACCCATTAACCCCTAAAATAGTAACCTATCATTTATTGATAGGTTTTATAGCTTCTAATATCCCATTATATGAAGGCAAAGGTGATCCCAAGCAACATCTTAGATCATTCCATGAAATATGCCTGGATTATGAATAAAATGATAAGATATCAACCAAGTTATTTTAAATAAGACTTAATGAATATGCCTTGTTATGGGTCTATGATATCCCTCTCCAATATTAAGAGAATTCAACCCCTTTTCCTAATAATTCCTAGTGCTTTTTTCCATAAAAATCGATGATAAGTTATCCTTTGTAAAAATTTCCAAGCTTAAGTAAGGATCCAATGAAACAATTAGTGACTATGTACTTATATAAAAGACCATGCTAACCAAGATGGCCAATTTTATGGTTGACAGTGAATTAAAATACATATTTAAACAAAAATTTCCATTGCCTCTCCATGAATCAATTATATCCAAGAGATTCAAATCATTTGATGAGCTATGAGATACCTTTAGGGATATAGACGTCATATTAATTCATTTGAATAAATTTAAGTATTAATTAAATCCTAAAACTACATCAACAATGAATTTTCAAAGCAAACCAAGTTACAAGGTCAAACCAAATGATGAAAATAATGAGGCAAAGATTATAATCAATGCAATGTCACAACCTACAAATTGGTTATAATTGATAGATCCACCAAAGTGATAGTTTAAAATATTAATATCATCTCCTCATTTGATACTAAATAATTTACTTGAATATACATTTATCACACTCCTTCCTCCACAAGAATTATATCCAAATAGGCCTAAACCAAGTAACTATGATGACAATGCATGTTGTGATTATCATCATATCATGGGACATTTAATGAACAAATATTTTAAGCGAAGACATAAGATACATGATCTTATAGATGACAAAATTAACAATTTTTAAACTCTTATAGATGAATCAAGACTACTGCATAATGGAAATAAAAATTTAATATATGTAGTGATCATTTTCCTAAACATGAAACAATATAAACTAATGAAGTTTTTTAGGTACATTATGCATAAAACATGCATCCTCCACCAAAAATGTATGATCATCTACTAGATGCTATCATTGGTACACTTAGTGGTATTCCACCTCAACAATCTATTATCACATTTGATGATAGAGAGATAGTTGATGAAAATTAAAAGTTTCATGTGCTTTTCATACAATCCTACATTGATGAACAATCCATACACACTGTGATGATTGGAAATGGTTCAAGTGAGAACATTTGCATGGTGATACTTTTCCACTCCATTGGGTACACATGAAAAGATTTAAAAAATACATAAAAATTAGTTAAGGGATGATAAAAACATAAAAAAAATACTTGGGATGAGTATTATTACCTCTTTAGGTGGAATGAGCTATATTATGTACATAATTCCTTGTTTTATATAATTATAAGGTCTTTGACATGTTGTTAGGACACCCTTGGATGAAAAGACTTCATGTAGTCCCATCCATAGTACATCGATGCTTAAATTACATACACTACAACATATTAATCACAGTTCCAAGTGTATAGTATAAGTATTCTCTACAACTAGATATATCTCATCCAAACCATCATCTTAAACCATCATCTTATCTTGGACTATAGCTCTCCCTTAAATGCATCTTTGCTTGGGATACATCTAATTCTTGTGGAATTTTAATCCTATTATCATCATGTTATGATTTATTCCCACTTGGGATGAATCGATAATCATGATACCCATCATCTTTACTCTTTGTGCACATGTTTTTGCTTGGGGCATCATCAATTTGTAGCTCACTGCTCAAGTCAAATTCTATTTCATCATCTATCTCACATCTAGCATCCCATCCCCTTATCTATGTATCATATCCCACCCCTTTTTTCTTATTTTGAGTGGCCATCCATCTCATTCTTCCCCACATGTCATTTTAAGGGGGCATCATATCCCTTAACATCATTTACTAACATTCATCTATGCAATGATTTTTATTTGAAAGACCATAACTCCTTCCACTTCTCTCTACTCGCAATGCCCTTTCAAAGAGGGGAGAACATATAAAATTATTCTCTTACATTATTGCCACTAATATTCCTATTAGTTGATACTAATTCCTCTCATCTCATTTATTCTAATTTATTCCCTTCTTATTCATTTATCTGACATCCCTCCATATTTTCTCATTCATTAATTTATTCTATCCAATCTCATCGTTAATTATTATTAATCCCTATTATCCTAATCTAATCCTACTTACCTATTACTTGATAATTTTAAATTTCCATGACCCCACCTACCCATCTACTAGCCTACACAGTAGCCTTTCTTACATCCTTATGAATCATAAACCTCATTAAAGCCTATCTAATCCCTTCCATTTATCCCTTAAACTAATTGACAAGCCTCTAGAACTAGAGAAGCTCCTCTAAAAATCTTTAAATTAGAGACTTTTAAATAATTTTAAATTCTATTAAAATTCCCTCCATTATTTTATAAAAGGCCATGCTTGGGCCATGACCAAACCATCTAGACTCTTCATGCCAAATCTATGTCCAAGCATCCTTGATTTGATCTGGTTGGTGTTGACAAAATCCCACCAATAAATACTTAAAAATATCAAACCTCTCCTTAGGGTTATCCCATTCGCCTAATATGTCAGTGGTATGATAAATTATCCAATTGGACTAATATAAAAAAATCAAAGTCTCCTTCAAATGGGACTTGACACTTATCTAGAACACATATAGACACTATAACACATTGAGAAAATTTATTGCATTTTTTTCTAAATTATTAATCGATCATTAGGATCAATCATAAGATAAGTTTTAATAATCCTAATTCCAAGTCAAAGAAAACATTGATAAGTATCAAAACCCAAATCATTAGATTTATACATATATAAAAGGAACACACTTAAAAAATCACATTAGGTGTAAAAACTACATGTGGCTTGCTTTTCCTCCTTAGAGTACCAGATATGTAGGAAAGTTTTAATAATCAAACATGGGTGATTGGGATTAACTCAACCCATTAAAATTTCCCCATTTTTTCATGTTTATATCCATCAAAAATAAACCTAGGGTTAAAAGGTAAATAAGACTAATTTTTTAGGCTACACACATCATTATGGTTTATGATTGCAAACATAGAGTAGGCAAAGACATGTGTAGATGGGGTAGATTAACTGTGCCCTACTTATTCATAGGTCAATATCAACTGATATGTCAATATCAACTTGTGATATTGATCTAGATATACATAACTAACTATACATAAATAGAGAATCAATTATATAACTGAATGACCTTAAGCCCTGATTTATCCTCATTTTTACTTCTAGAATCTAGTCATATCTAGAGAGTAAAAAAAATCTAAATATTCATTTCTTTATTATACTTACTATATTTAAATATGTTGTTTTTAAAATTAAAAGAATCAATATTAGTATTTTATATTTAGATGTATGCTTGAATGATATATCTGAATTACATTTCCAACTTTTATCTTAGTTAGATCAAGTAATTCACCTTAATCCAAATTAGGGTAAAACATATTTGTGAATCCTTATACATGAAATAATGAAAAAACTTAGATGTTTATTCGGATTTCATCCATCCAAAGTTTCATATTTTTTGTCTTAGGGTTTCAATTTCATTTCTTATCTCCTCACACATAAAAATATATCTCATATTTTCCCCATAGGGTTTCATTGTTCTAATTTTTTATTTCCATACACAAATAATATTTTAAATTTTTTTGATAGCTTCCTATATACTTGCATGATCCCATCCTATGCCATATAATAAGGTTAGTTCCATTTTACCTCTAAGACACAATGATAGATTAATTGGACCTATATAGAGCATCATTAGATTAATCCCACTTTAGCTAAAATGGAAACAATGAATGTTTATTCTTTTTTTGATAATGAAATTATTCATGAATCTGAGAAAACATATGATTATGTTTATATGCCTCCATTGGAACATGATAATAAATATAATCAAAATGAACACAATGATCAAGATAATTATGAGGACATAGATAAAATTTATCCTAATGAATTATATGGGGTAGATCGTGACCAAGTTAAAGTCTTATTTAATTTTCATCAAGGATGTGATCAATGTCCTAAAAATGTGGGTAGATTTTTTAGATTGATGTTAACATATAAGGATACACACCAAACTAATATTTATAAATCTCAATTACCCTAATAAGAGAAATTTACCATTATTAGCCAATCCTTTCAATTTAGTGCTTCCACATTAGGTATTTAAACCACTTCTATTAGTATTATGCCTATGCCTATATTTCTAGTAATCATGTGACATCTACCCAAAATTTTGGGGGAATTGAGGCATTCAATAGATTTATATACATATTCATACATAGGAAACCTTTACCCCTCCCATGATGACTACACATGTTCCATCACCAATCTATCATACTACTCATCCCTTTGAGTAGACTATTCTATATCTACATCCTAAGATGTTGTAGCTAGCATAAGGTGCATCAAGATCTAGTCATTCTATGGATTCACACACTTTTATCCATAACCCATTAGCCCCTAAAATAATAACCTATCATTTACTGATAAGTTTTATAGCTTCCAAGCTCCCATTAACAAAGGCAAAGGTGATCCCAAGAAACATCTTAGATCATTCCATGAAATACATCTAGATTATGAATACAATGATAAGATATCAACCAAGTTATTTTCAATAAGACTTAATGACTATGCCTTGTGATGGGTCTATGATATCCCTCTCCAATATTAAGAGAATTCAACCCCTTTTCCTATTAATTCCTAGTGCTTTTTGCCATAAAAATCGATAAGTTATCCTATGTAAAAATTTCCAATCTTAAGTAAGGATCCAATGAACCAATTAGTGACTATGTACTTATATAAAAGACCATGCTAACCAAGATGGCCAATTTTATGGTTGATAGTGATTTAAAATACATATTTAAACAAAAATTTCTATCACCTCTCCATGAATCAATTAATTCCGAAGGATTTAAATAATTTGATGAGCTATGAGATACCTTTAGGGATATAGAAGTCATATTAATTGATTTGAATAAACTTACGTATTAATCAAATCCTAAAACTACATCAACAATGAAGTTTCAAAGCAAACCAAGTTACAAGGTCAAACCAAATGATGAAAAGAATGAGGCAAAGATTATAATCAATGCAATGTCACAACCTACAAATTGGTTATAATTGATAGATCCACCAAAGAGGTAGTTTAAAATATTAATATCACCTCCTCATTTGATACTAAACAATTTACTTGAATATACATTTATCACACTCCTTCCTCCACAAGAATTATATCCAAATAGGCCTAAACCAAGTAACTATGATGACAATGCACGTTGTGATTATCATCATATTATGCGACATTTAATGAACAAATATTTTAAGCTAAGACATAAGATACATGATCTTATAGATGACAAAATTAACAATTTTTAAACTCCTATAGATAAATCTAGACCGTTGCATAATGGAAATAAAAAATGAATATATTTAGTGATCCTTTTCCTAAACATGAAACAATATAAACTAATGAAGTTTTATAGGTACATTATGCATGCAACATGCATCCTCCACCAAAAATGTATGATCATCTACTAGATTCTATCATTGGTACACTTAGTGATATTCCACCTCAACAGTCTATTATCGCATTTGATGATAGTGAGATAGTTGATGAAAATTAGAAGTTTCATGTACTTTTCATATAATCCTACATTTATGAACAATCCATACACAATTTGATGATTGGAAGTGGTTTAAGTGAGAACATTTGCATGGCGACACTTTTCCACTCTGTTGGGTACACATGACAAGATTTAAAAAATACATACAAACTAGTTAAGAAATGATACAAACATAAAAAAGCTTGGGATGAGTATTATTACCTCTTTAGGTGGACTCAACTATATTATGTACACAATTACTTATTTTATATAATTACAAGGTCTTTGACATATTGTTAGGACACCCTTGGATGAAAAGACTTCATGTAGTCCCATCCATAGTGCATCAATGCTTAACTTACATAAACTACAACATATTAATCGTAGTTCTAAGTGTATAGTATAATTATTCTCTACAAGTAGAGATATCTCCTCCAAACCCACCACTATTGTGATTTGTTGATATACACATTCATGATCATTAATCAGATATGGTTGATACACTTATTCAAGATCAATATTCAGAGATGGCTGATAAATATATTTAGGATCATTATAGAGAGATGATTACTAGACATATAAAGGATCTATCTACACAACCAATTATTTAGTGTTGAGCACATCAAATAATTAGTCATATACCATAAAAGATCACTATCTCCTATAGTACATATTTCGTTAGAACCAAAAATAATTCAGAGTGTTATAGAGTGAAAATATGCATTAAAAAACCATGCTACTATACAGTGAACACCATAGAGTCCACAACCATCTATATTTACTCATCATACACTAAGATACATGATAATTGATCATGACAAATATGTTACACCATGATTCCTTATCAAATCCTGATCCAACCATAATTTTTACCTCCTATCCATGATAGAGGACCCTTCCACCATTAGATATAGGAACTTACCATGATCCTTCCATTGATAGGATGATTAGTTAGCTCTTCCAAATCCTAAATATTCAAAAAAAATAAAAATATAAAATAATCAAAAAACACAAAAACATTCAAATAGTAAAAAAATAAAATAATAGGACCTTAGTATGACATGATTATTAATTTACGATATATATATATATATATATATATATATATATATATATATATCATGTTTTTGTTAGATTGTATATTATTTACATTCACATGCATTTCACACTACATAAGTCTTATGCATAACTTACATGATACTTATGGATGTAAAAATGCTAGACTTTCCTTTACCCAATGGCCATGCCAATATAGGGGGCATCTTGTTCCACATGTTTCACTATTACAGACTATATCTCTCTATGTATGATGTTGAGCTACCTATATTTCTTACACATGCCTTAGTAGTTACTCATATCTTACATAGTGATACATAAATATATTATTATAATATGATGTGATATTGATACATATGATTGGTGTAGATTAGTTCCCTTATTCTACGTTCCATTAATGTTATTACTCTATTACATGATAAGCTACTTTGTGCTTGACTATTGTGTGTGTCCCTTGGGCCTTGCTTGGTGTGACATCCTTGATGTCCTTTATTTTAAATATTTTTTATTTTCCCTTGCATATGGCTCTTGGCTTTATATTTTGTGACACAACTATGTCCCTTGTATGTAGATCTTGGCATTATGTGTGACACTAATACTTTCACTTTTTGAGATTTCTAACATTGAGTGGTGTCATGATCTATATCATGTACTTTTATTGCATAGTCATATTTAGAGATCCTTATAATGTGTGCATAATTGATACATCTATCTAGATATAACACTTACATGCCTTGCATTAAATATGTTATATACATACTTTGATTGATATAAACATTCCTATGATGACATATTATCCACATGTTCACATGATATTACATAATTTTATAATTATACATGACATGATATAATTAACTCTTTTTTTGAAATGAGTGATTTACATGACACATCTCTCATCCCCCAAAAAAGGCATTATAATGGACTTGTCATAGAGACATAATTTTACATGAGAATAAAATCAAATACGAGTATAGATTTTAGAGATTCATAATGGTTTATATATCAAATGGTTCAAATAATGATAGATATTGGCACATTGAGATAGATTATGGGGTCATATGACATGCATATAAAATCAATTTAAAGAGACATGAACATAGATTCATACACACTTAAATGCATATGAATGGGTATATACACATAGTTCACAGGAATAAGAGTTATAAGTTTCTATATACATATACATGTTCTCAAATTTAGCATATAGGTTCATATAATTTTCTAACATTTGGTACAAATTCATGAGGCATTGATACTAATTCATACACACATATACACAACAACACAATTAACAATTAAATTTAAAATGATTGTCATTCCACTTAACACTTATTAGATCTGTGGTCATGATGGGGGATTGAGTATTACTATTTATATTTATATCATGCATTTTTTTATACATTGAGAAAAATTACATAATAATAAACATGCATTCTTGATGGGGGCATGAACATTGTTCATTATTTTTTGATCATGCCTTTTTTTTACATGGAGCAAACTTGAGTGAAACTATACAATTGAATCTATAATCCATATGTAATGGTTGATTCATTTTTTTTGAATGAACTCAAGATGATGGTTCTCTCTTTAGTTGTGTAGTTATTTATGTTAGTCCATTACATTTTTCATATTTTTTTAGGTTTCTAACCCTCACAATCACACATAGGGTTTCAAGGAAAATGACTATGATTTATAGGGATATGTGCATCATCAAGGTTTGAGATTACAAAAATTGAGCAAGTAAAGATAGATGTAGGTGATCATAAAGTCACTATGCCCTACATTATGCATAGGTTAGTACCATCTAACAAGTCGATATCAACCAATGATAATAACCGAGATTGGTGGAACCGACACATAATAAATAAAGAATAAGCTCTAAAACCAAACAAACCACTTGCCTATTTTATTTTTATTTTCACTTCTAGAATATAACCACAGTCAGACTGTCAATCAAAAAAGTTAAGTATTCATCCCTTTTTTGTACTTACTATGCCTATCATACACATTTTACACTCAAATGTATGCTTGAATGCCATATATTAATATTAATCACATTTTAAAGCTATATATTAAATTATAGGTTCTAAAATTTAACATATAAATGCATAACATTCTATATCAGTTGGCATGGATTCAGGGGGCATGATACTGAGTCATGCACACATATACAATAACATAATTTATAATTGAATGAAAAATAATTTTGTTCCACTTCACACTTATCAGATTTGTAGTCATGATGGGGGCATGAACATTTTTCATTTTTTTTAGTCATGCATTCTATTTCACATTGAGTGAAACTACACAATCAAATGCACATTCATGATTGGGGCATGAACATTGTTCATTCTCTTTTGATCATACTTTTTTTTTCATGAAGATAAATTGAATGAACTTAAGAAAAATAATCAAATTGATTATATAAGCCATCTATAATGTTGATTCACTTTATTTGAGTGAAACTAGTTTGACGTGTCTCTCTTTTACCTCCTTAGTTATTTTGGGTTATTATATTAGGTAATTTTCTCCACATTCATTAGTGTTGGGGCATGTTTCCTTCCCAACCCAAGAACGTGCATAGTTATACAAATTTGGGGCACAATCACCTCAAATCTCCATGTGCTTCAACAAGGAAACATAATTTTATCCAATGATTCACAAAGGAATCACAATCTCCAACAAGATTCAAGGATAACATGGTTTCCAACAACACACAATTTTATTATAACCCTTATTTTTTAAAAATTTAAAAAATTTAGTTTCAGATTAAAATAGTCAATCTATAGACATTGACTACATATGATTGCAAGTTTCACTATTGAGTGACATGCAGAATTGGATCTTCATACTAGATACAAAGTGTGATGTGAAACCTCAAGTATATTTTATCCTTTTAATCTAGTAAATTTAATTACTATAATAAAAGGGGGAATTTTTAGATACTATAACCTAGTCTTCCTTATTTTCAATGACAAGCTTAACACACATTTACCACATAAAACTTAAGCACTCAAATAAGATTATAATATACCATTATATCATATTTGCATGCTATCTTATGATTCAACCATTTCATTCTAGTTTTAGACATCTACACGAATCTCACTATCTATTTCAAACCTACTAAATATCCTCCACAAATGTCTCTAGACTCTCAATTCAGTTTGATTGTAGATAGGTTCATTTCACTAGATTCAGTCAGTATCACCAGTTGATATTGACCTAATCTAGTCAATACCAACCCACTCCTAGAAATAAATATTATATAAGATCAAACCTCTCCCTAGGCTTGACCCATTTGCCTTACTTGTTGGTGGTATAAAAAATTAATCAATTAGACTTATATATAAACAAATCAAAGTCATTCAAAAGGGACTTGGCACTTATCTAAAATAAATATATACACTATTGCACATTAAGAAAATCTTCCCTATTCTTCCCAAATTACAAATTGATCATTAGGAGTGGTCATAAACCAAGTCTAAATAACTCTAAAGGCAAGTAAAAGGAAGCAAATTGTCAAGTATCAAAATCTAAATCATTAGTTACATACATTTAATAAAGGATCATAATTACACAATCACACTAGGTGGTAGAAATATGTGTTGCTTGATTTACCTCCTCATAGTATCAGATACATAAGACATAGTCAATCATCAAATATGGGTGATTGAGGTTAACTCAACCCATTATGTTTTCCCCATTTCGTCGGTTTCTAGCTCTCACAAGAACTCCTAGGTTTTCAAGGCAAATGAGATTGATTTATAGATATACATGCATCATTAGGGTTTGGAATCATTAATATAACACAAATAAAGACAAGTTTAGGTGACCATATAGTCAATATGCCCTAATTTTTTGAAGGTTATTATTGATTAATAGATTAATATTGATTAGAAATGTTGACCCAACATAGATAAAGAATTAGTTCTAGAACTGAACGAACCACATGCTTATTTTATCTTTATTTTTACTCTCAAAATATAATCATAGTCATATAGTCAACTAAAAATCTAAATTTTTATCCCTTTGTTGTATTTAATACATTTAGGTTATGCTACTTGTCAAGTTAAAAGATTCAATCTCAAATTTTTACTTTAAGGTGTATGCTTGAATGTCATATCTCAATATTTGATTTATATTTCAAAGTATATCTTAATTAGATTAATTAATTCACCTTAATTAAAATTTGGTTAAAATAGTATACTAGCCCGTTACTCTAAAATCATCTTGTCTTAGTATTTTGAAGGATGTTTTTATAATCATACCCGCCCACTGACCTCATGTAGTAGTTCTCTTGAAGCATTAAATTTTAGTGACTAACACCTCATGAATAAACCCACATTCTTGAAAAACTAGGGCCATATTTTGAATACTCTTTCTCTATCCTCATTTTTAAAAATTAATATGAATAAAAATTTATGCCAAAAATTGATATCGGCCCTAGGGAAAATTTCTCTGTTATCCCGTATCCATTGGCTCAGGGAGACCATACTTGACCATGTTCTAATGAATAAAAAAATTAGGGCATTTTTTGAATATCCATGATTAATAATGTCCATTAATAGCTCGTAGATGTGTAAGATAGGGATTTATACTACTACCTAATTACAGTCTCCATATTCTATCACAATCCTCTTACACTTTCCCATTTCCTTTCCATTTAGCCTGAGTCCTTCCTTTACCTCATCAATATTAACCATAACACAAACTTAATTGTTCTTGAACAATATTTAGCATGTTTGGTATCTTGGGTGGTGTCCCCACTATTCACCATACACAAACATTTTCCTTCCTCCTTATCTCTTTGTTTGACATGGCTTTGTGATGTAGAATCATCAGGGTTCACATACAATCTTGTATCAACCAAAAATATTTTAGATTGGGAAAATTAGCTAAGTCTAGTTTTTCTCAAGTTTTTAATTGTATATAAGTCTTTGTTTTTAAGTTTTTCACAAGTTTTGTGATGCACACAATTACTGGCTTAGTTTGAATAAGCTTGTGAATCTTTGTGCAAGAAGGTTTGTTAGGTATTTTGATCAAACATATTAATGCATAGATATATGAATTATTTATAAATGTCTATGATATCTTTTCAAACATTAGAGAATTCACTAGAGTCACCATATAGTTTATTTATTTTTTTCATAAGAAAAATAGTGTTACAAAAGGTCTTGGAGGACTTGTATCACCAACACATAAGTACTACAATGGGTTGTGGTAACTTTGGAGAATGACATTGACATTAGGAGCTAGTATAGCATCAACACACCTAATTTAAAGCGTTTATATTTGGCATGACATTATTACACATATCAAGCCACTAGGGAATATTGTGGTGATGTGGGATAAGACTCATGATAGATATAAGGTTTATGATAACACAACATGTTTAGTTAATATTATTCTACCTATTGATTAAACCACATCACTTATGGATCCATTTAATGGTCAAAGTTATCTAATGTATGGGAAAATGGTCTAATTATCATCTATTTAACCATTTATTTTTGGGCAGGTAGTATTAGAAATAGCCTAAGGGGATACCACATTTATTATGATGTGCTAGAGTGAATCAAGTTTTGTTATTATGTAATACACTCTATTGTGATGTATTATCCTTGGGACCATGTTAAAAATTTAATGTTGTTGGTGGGTTTATAAGCACTTTAAAAAGTAAGTTTGTGGCCTTCGTGCATATATAAACATGCCCCTATAATCATCTTAGGAGGGAGAAGAGTGAGAGGAACAATTAATTGATCAAATTGATCCTTTCTATATATTTGAATAGGTCATATAAACTTAAGATTAAAATTAAAATTTTAATATATAACAAATTTTAAAGGTCAAGGCATGAAAAAAAATAAAAAATAATATATATATATATATATATATATATATATATATATATATATATATATATATATATATATATATATATATATATATATATATATATATATATATATATATATATATATATATATATTGAGGCTAAAATTAATTATATCAAGAGGAGTTTTACAATGGGATAGAGGGAAAAGAAATAGCTTGATGTCATGCCCGTATAAAGAAAAATGGCCGACATCATTTTTTTTCAAACATAAAAATTACTACAAAAAGAGCCGACATAATATAATAATAAATATGAAATACTAATATATACAAATAATACATTAAAAATAAATAAGTCAAAACATAATAAAATAATGATTGAAAGACATAGAAGCAAAATAAAAATAAAAATAAATAAATTAAAGTGTAACAATCAAAAGATAAAGATTTAGCAAAGTAAATAAATTACATAAATTTTTATATTATAAAATTGAATCATTGAATTATTTTTTAATTATATATTTAATGCTATCAAAATATTCCTATTTCATCTTATCAACTAGAGTGCCTGGGATACAAATTAAGAGGATTTCCTTTGTGGTAGGTAGACATATAATTTCCTTGTTCATATAGACTTCTCCAAAGCACTTCACCACATTCAATTTGAGTAGGCTAGGAAATTCATCTAACAATCAGTACAAAAAGGGTTTTGTTGCCACCATAACATAAAATATCCTTGACATAAACATAATAGGAATAAGAATGGTTCATCTAGATGTGGCTGTAGGAGGAGTGGTGCCCCTTCATATCCACCTCAGAGCCTTTGAAATAATGTTACACCAATTGAGATGTCTGGAAAACCAAAACAAAATGATTTGAATCCTACTGATAATATGAAACTTACAAAATAATTAATAGCCTTTATCGGATGAATTTAATAGTACTCATAAATTTATGAATGCATACCAGAAATCATTACCAATTAACACTAACATCAAAACCTCCTACACCGCCTATTCACAATCCTTTCCTTATCACCCAAAGCTTATGAAGAGATTAATTTTAGAAAAATGGTGATTGGCATGAAATTATCTGATGCATTGCCTTTCTAACTTTGACACATCATTCATTCATATTATAATTGTAACACTTTTATAACATTCTAGTTAACACACACACAAATTATATTGAAGTAAAAAAAGTTTTTGAACGCCCACCTCTATGGCTTCTGCTCTAACCATCCTTCAAGATTTTCCAACTGCATAGATCAATGATGGTGAAGTGTTTGTAAGATTTATATATAATTTTTATTTATTTAAATTTAATTCAATTTTTTTTAAGAAGACTCTAAATTTAACTCTATTCCTGTCAAAATGTGCAAGTTATTCCCTCATAATATAAAAACTTAATCCATACTTTTTCATATATATATATATATATATAAATATATATATCAATGATGGTGAAGTGTTTGTAAGATTTATATATAATTTTTCTTTATTTAAATTTAATTCAATTTTTTTTAAGAAGACTCTAAATTTAACTCTATTCCTGTCAAAATGTGCAAGTTATTCCCTCATAATATAAAAACTTAATCCATACTTTTTCATATATATATATATATATATATATATATATATATATATATATATATATATATATATATATATATATATATTTTCAAATTTATAAATATTCAATTTTCAATTTTATTTATTTTCATAATATTATATTTATTATAAATTTTTTAAATTGATTATTAAAATTATATTTTATCTAATATATTGTTTATATTTAATTTAATATACATATTTTGAATTAATTATTATATTTTAATATTTATAATTTTATTTAATATATTTAAAATATATATTTTTAATCTACTTAAAAAATATGTAGATATGGCTTGACCAAAATTGAAATTTGCAAATGAATAAGAATGAAGAGAATATCAAAGAGAAAAACAAAGAGAATATCAAAGACAATATGGTAGAGGAAGATAGCAACAAATGACAATTGTATAAAAAAAGGAGGAAATCAAAAATCAAAATGATAATGACAAGCCAAGATTTCAAGAACATAGGGATGAATTGACTCCTGAACAATTAGAAGTAGAAAAGAGGAAATATGTAGATAAGATGAAAGACATTAGAGCACAAACATCTCAAGATGAGCAATATGTATTAAGAATAAAATTAGAAAGACAAATGAGTTCAGATCAATAAACTGAGGTAGAAAAAAAATATAAACAAGAACTTATTCTTGAAGCATCTCAAAGGCACTACCAATGATCAATTCATAGTGTTGACATCAATTCTAAAGAAGCAAACCCAATATCGATAGATAGTGTGCTCCAAATACCAAATAATGCATTTCAAGTTACAATGGATGGTGATGTTATAAATACTATAAAAAATGAATATATACAAGATCAAACATCTTAACCTACAAGAAGAAGATGAATGAAAAATAATGATTTAGAAGAAGAGTCAAATTTGCAACCTAAAAGAAGAAGAAAAATGCATGATACAAAAATTGAGAGAGAAAAATATAACTAATCCTAGTGGAATGGTTGGGACAAATTTGAAAACATTTCAAATGATTTTTTGACATGGCTTAGATAATATTGCTTTACCAAGAATGTGTTATATTTGTCAAGAAAATTATATCAAAATAAATATTTCTTGAACCCTTGAAGGCCCTGTATGTAATAGATGTCGACAAGAGAAAGGTCATCATCTATTTTCAACATTGAATAGTATGGATCCTGGAACACAACCATAAAAACTTGCAAACTTAACACAAGTTGAGCAAATGTTAATAGCATATTGAGAATATACCCCACTTTCATCTAGCAGATTGTTTGATGTTGTTTGGAACCTCATTGAGGGGTACAAGGTCATATTGGGTAAAATGTCATGGTGAATTAATGGACATGTTGCATTAAATTAGATCACCTACCATTTTCTTCACATTGAGTGCAACTGACATGTATTGGACTCATCTACATGCATTGATGCCAAGAACCCCATTGAAAGGTCTAAGAGAAGCCCAAAATTGGTGAAGATAGAATATTATTGATTATCCTCATATAGTGGCACATTATATGCACTTGTGACATTAAATTTTTTGTAAGCAGATATTGTAAAAAAGAATGGAAGTAAAAGATTACCGGTCTAGATATGAATGGAAACATAGAGGTTCACCACATGTGCATAGATTCATATGGTTATATGGAGCAAAAAATATGGATAACCTTGATTATAAAAATTATTCTGAGTGAGTTTTTTTGAGAATTACTTCCATTCTATTATTCATTATTAGAATTATCGAGAAGATCCACACTAATGTATCATACATGTATGCTATAAATCATCAAGTAATCTATGTTTTATACAATATCTATATTTATTAGTTTAAATAAAAAATTGTTATACATCATTAATTTTTAGGCATTTCAAAAATTTATGCAACATTCATGTCTTCAAAATACAAGACAACTTACATAAGTGGATATGGAGCATGATTATGAAGAGCTACTTAATTGTGTAGAATGACATATAATGTGTAGAGAGGGTGCTTGCCTATGTAATAAAAGAGGAAAAATGGTTTGTAGGTGAGATTTATAATCATATAAATTGTTGTATAAACATTATACATAACATTTTAAAAATAACTAACAACTGAGTTGTTATTTCTTCTAGGTATGGTGCACCATGGCCATTGAATCTTAATGGATCAAAATTATTTGAAGACTTAGACATAGGAGATAAATTTTTTGAGACTATAAGAAATGATGATAGAGTAAATACACATAATCAATATATATTACAACTATAGAGAAAAAATGTAGATTGGCAACTTGTTCTTTCCAAACACGTAGTGGTCAAATACATTGCTAAGTATGCAACGAAGGCAAATAAGAGTTTTGAAACTTATCATCAAATGTTGATGCAACTTGGAAAAATTGAAAACCTTGATGAATTAACAGGAAAATCATATAGAAGTCTTCTAGCTGAGATAATTATTGAAAGAGACACTAGGGTGAAAGAAACATGTCACATATTATTAGAGATTCTATTAGTAGAGAGTAGTAGAGTATTTTTGAGCCGAATGTGTTGCGTCAAGTGTTCAAACCTATAGACAAAAAGGAAGAAGATGATTTTAAAGAGAATACAATGTCTTTCATTTATGGATATGAGAATAGGCCTTTTTTCATGGAAAGCACATCACTTATTAAATCAGTGAGATCTTGGACATATAATCCAAGGCAAAAAAAGATAACAAATGGGAGGCAAGGAATATTGTAGCTATAGTGAGAGTATTTCCAAGGTTTTCCTTCATCACTATGCATGAATAAAATAAATGGATTTATTTCTATTGGTTAGAGTTATTACTTTACAAGCCATTTTATGATATACAAAGAGATATTGAAATTTATGATGAAGAAATAATATCAAATTATGATTAATTCAATTACAATTGTTGGTATGTCGAGAGAAGAAAAATTCTAGAAGATGTTGAAAGTAATGGTGATACTAAAGATGAGGATAATCAACCTGTTCAACAAAACACAGTGGAATATGAGTGGGAAATCATATCCAGGCTACAACATGGCCAAGTTATTGAAGTGAGTGAGATAGATATGTTGGGAAGAAGAGATATTGACATACAAGAATTTTGGAATAATTAATATAGAGGTGTATAATACACAAATAAAGTAATCAAATTTATGAGCACCATGAAAGATAATGGATTTTTTATAGATGTTGATATAACACCAGAGATTATTTATGAAACTTTGGGTGCCAAACAAAAAATCACTTGATATGGTTATGGCACATTATCATGGAGGTCAAAATACTTTGCCCTAACATATGATAGTCCAAGGAATAATAAAAATAGGAAAATCATATTTGATAGGTGCCATTCATCAAAGTCTTCAAGATGCAAATTCCCAGAGCGATCTCCACTTTTATTACTTGCACTAACTAGAGTTGCAACATTCAATATTGGTGCCTCAACTATCCATGCACAACTTCAAATCC
The DNA here is from genome assembly GCA_037957365.1 of Torreya grandis. Lineage (NCBI taxonomy): Eukaryota > Viridiplantae > Streptophyta > Pinopsida > Cupressales > Taxaceae > Torreya > Torreya grandis. The sequence continues at coordinate 2,447,563 of JARHVA010000709.1, read as the reverse complement.
TAATTGTGGATTTTGTTAGATTAAAAGGAATAAGACTTACAAGTTTTCAAGAGGATATCCACCACATAAAATACATATTGATTGATGAAATGAGCTTCATTGGGAAAAATTTGCTATAGAACATAGACTCTATACTTCATCAAGCATTTCCTAAAAAATGCAAACATGAGTTTTGGTGGTATATCTCTTATTTTGGTTGGAGACTTGGGTCAACTTCCTCCTATTAGTGATAGACCACCACATGATAGAAATAGATGAGATAAACTATTATGGGAAGAATTCAAAATAGTTATCACTTTGGACAAGATATTTAGACAGGAAGGAGAAAGTGATGACCAACAAAGGTTTTGTTGACTACTCATAAATCTAAGTGATGCAAATCCAATAATAGATGATTGGAAGCTATTGATGACTAAAACAAATGTTAGAATAAATAGAGCCACTAATTAAGAGTTTGACAATTGTATTTATTGTTTTCCACAAATGATAATATGCATAACCACAATAACATAAAATTATATTCATTAAAAAGACCGGTTGCATGTAACATTGCAACTAAGGTAGGAAGTGACAATGCACCAACGAGAGCTCCAAATGATGAACTGGATGTGGAGTTACTGATTGCTATTGATGCAAGAGTCATGTTAAATTCAAATATTTGGATTGAACATAGGTATTGTAAATGGATCTCTAGGGTATATTAGAAGTATAATCTACATACCCAAGAGTGATCCACTAGAACCACCAACATATGTTATGGTTGAGTTTGACAGTTACTCAGGAATACAATTTAAAAATGAAACTCCATATACAATTCTAATTATTCCAATACAAAGGGGATGCACAACCCAATTATCCTTAGGGTTGGCTTGGGCATTAATAATACACAAATCATAAGGTTTGACCCTTTCAAAAGCCACAATTGATATAGGTCAAAGAGAAAGAGCATGATTAACATTTATGGCTATATCTCATGTAAAGTCCTTGAAATGACTAAGAATATTACCTCCATTTACATAAAATTACTATGAAAAGCTAAATAATGGAAAAAAAATTTCTAAATGGAATGCTAAAGAAGAGAGATTGAAACTCTTAGAGAAAAAATAATTTAATGTAATTATGAAAAAATTCATGTACTTATTCATTATTTGACATTTTATGTGATATGTATGGTATATTGTGATGAGTACTAAATAACTATTTAGATTAATAATATTAAATTATGTAAGTTAAATTAATTTGCATTATAATTCTGTATTATTTAATATAATGTATAATATACATTTCAAATTTTATGTCAAATAAATACATAAAACACATAGTTGCTACTAGCATACCTATCTTAGATAAACTTATGTAAAAGAATGATATCTCTCGACGTATTTTACATAGATTTATCTCATATAAATATACTAGTTATAAAGATATTTTTATTATTAAATAAATTTTAAATTTTTAAAATTAAATATTGATTATAATTCATAAATTAAATTATTTTAAATGTAAATTTATAAATTTAATTTATATATATATATATATATATATAAAAGAAGTAAGGTATTAAATTAAAAATTAAAAATGTATCAAGTATATGTGCTAATATTTTTATTATTAAATAATTTCTTTATATAATATTTTATAATTTAAAAAATTGCTTTGTATAAAATATATATACTAATATACAAATCTTAAATAAAATTATATAAAACATACGGAACATATCATTTTTAAAATTTTTATATTAATTTTTTTAATATCAATAAAATAAGTACCTCTCACACACATACACACACACACATATATATATATATACACACCTTGAGCTAGTTATATTTATCATACAAAGTAAAAAAGATAGAACACTATTTATATTTATGCTAGTGTGTTTATTAACAAAGTTGAAAAATCTTTGAAATGATATCTCTACAAATATCCTCCTGAACTAAAATGAGTTAGAAATGCTTATTTTGTTTATTAATTTCTTTTGAAATACTAATAAGGTATGCAAGCGAAGGTGGTTAAGTTTGTTTATTATAACAGATATCAATTAAGGTGGTTAGATTTGTTTCTTATAAAAAATACCATGTGTCTTATAACAAATACCAATGAAGATGCTTATTTATTCCTCTTTGTTGGATTTTAAAAGATATCTTTTATATATAGAATTATATTTATTGTAATTTTTTTATTTTATTTCAAACTTTATAATTATATATATTTTAATTATTTATTTAAATAATTTTCATAAATAATTATTATTTAAATAATAATTATTTATAAAAATATTTTAAATAAATAATTAAAATTATATCTTTTAATTATAAAAATTAAAAGTACATATAAAGCATTAGTCAAATTGATCCTCTTTATAATTTAAATAGGTTTTATAAATTTAAGATAAAAATGAAAAAATTAATATGTAACAAAGTTTAAAGGTTAAGACTTTGAAAAGATAGTTAAAATATATTTATCCATCATATAATTTTATTTTAATAATTATATATAAATGAATATATTTTTATATTTTTTTATAAGACTAAAATCAATCAAGAAAGATGTTTTCATTATTTAATAGATATTAAAATGTTAAAATTAAATATCTATTATGATTCATACATTAAATCATTTTAAATTAACCTTATAAATAAAATATATATAAGTAAAAAATAAAAAAAAGTAAGATACCAACATAAAAATTAAGAATATATTGAACATGTATGTCAATATTTTTATTATTAAATAAAATATTCATTCCATATGACTATGATTTATACATTAAGTCATCCCAAATATAAACCTACAAATTTAATGTACATAAATAAAAAATTAAAAAAATGTAAGATATCAAAATAAAAAATAAAAATATATTGAGTAGGTGTACCAATATTTTTTTATTAAATAAATTATCTAGACCATAGGATTATGATAAACCTAAAAATAAATAAAAATTAGAAATATATTGAGCACGTGTGTCAATATTTTTATTATTAAACAATTTAACCACACAGTACAACTATGAATTTTTCCGTACATAAATTAAAAAAATTAAAAAATGTAAGATATCAAAATAAAAATTAGAAATATATTGAGTACATGTGACAATATTTTTATAATTAAATAAATTATTTACACCATACAACTATGATTCACAAATTAAATCATTTTAAATATAAATTTACAAATTTTTCCATACATTTAAAAATAAATAAAAAATAAGATATCAAAATAAAAATTAGAAATATGACTATGATTCACACATTAAATCATTCTAAATATAAAATTACAAATTTTTCCTTAAAAATAAAATAAAATAAATGTAAGATATCAAAAAAAAAAAGAAATATATTGAGCACATGTGCCATTATTTTTATTATTAAATAAATTATCCACACCATAAGACTATGATTCACATATTAAATTATTTTAAATATAAACTTACAAATTTTAAGTACATAAATAAAAAAATAAACCTACAAATTTTTTAGAATATAAATAAAAAATAAAAAATGTAAGATATCAAAATAAAAATTAGAAATATATTAAGCATGTGTGCCAAATTTTTTATTATTAAATAAATTATCCACACCATAAGACTATGATTCACATATTAAATTATTTTAAATATAAACTTATAAATTTTAACTACATAAATAAAAAAATAAACCTACAAATTTTTTCGAATATAAATAAAAAATAAAAAATGTAAGATATCAAAATAAAAATTAGAAATATATTAAGCATGTGTGCCAATATTTTTATTATTAAATAAATTATCTATATTATAAACTATGACTCATACATTAAATCATTCTAAATATAAACTTATAATTTTTTCCATACATAAATAAAAAATATAAGATGCCAAAATAAAAATTAGAAATATATTGAGAATATATGCCAATATTTTTATTAATAAATAATTTATCCACACCATACAACTAGAATTCATACATTAAATCATTCTAAATATAAATTTATAAATTTTTTTTGGTACATAAATAAAAAATGAAAAAATGTAAAATATCAAAATAAAAATTAGAAATATATTGAGCACATGTGTCATTATTAACTCATAAATTTAATACATAAAAACAAGAAGAAAACATATAATAAACAATGAAACAGATATTAGAGAACCGAAGAAACCCTCAATTCGTTAAGAAGTTTGTAAAAAGGATATATAAATAGATCTATCACCAAAACTGATAGATCTATCATCAAAATGATCTTCATAAATAATCACTACTTAAATAATATCTGAATAATAATTATTTATAGAGAGATTTGAATAAATAATTAAAATTATATCTTTTAAACAATAAAAATATATAAGATATCAAAATAAAAATTAGAAATATATTGAGCATGTGTGCCAATATTTTTATTATTAAATAATTCACACATTAAATCATTTTAAATATAAAACCTACAAATTTTTACGTACATAAATAAAAAATATGATTCACACATTAAATCATTCTAAATATAAACCTATAAATTTTTCAATACATTAAAAAAAAAAAAAAGATAAGATATCAAAATTAAAATTATAAATATATTGAGTACATGTGACAATATTTTTATTATTAAATAATTTATCCACACTATATAACTATGATTCACACATTAAATCAGCCTATATATAAACCTAGAATTTTTTATGTACATAAATAAAAAATGTAAGATATCAAAATAAAAATTAGAAATATATTGAGCACTTGTGCCAATATTTCTATTATTAAATAACTTATCCACACTATATGACTATGATTCACACATTAAATCAGTCTAAATATAAACCTACATTTTTTTCTATACATAAATTTAAAAAAAAATGTAAGATATCAAAATAAAAATTAGAAATATATTGAGCACTTGTGCCAATATTTTTATTATTAAATAATTTATCCACACCATATGACTATGATTCACATATTAAATCATTCTAAATATAAACCTACACATTTTTCCCTACATAAATAAAAAATAAAAAATTATATAATATCAAAATAAAAATTAGAAATATATTGAACACTTATGCCAATATTTTTATTATTAAATAGTTTGATAAAAATTAGAAATATATCAAGCACATGTGCTATTTTTATTATTAAATAATTTATCCACACCATACAATTATAATTCACACATTAAATCATTCTAAATATAAATCTACAAATTTTTCTCTACATAAATAAAAAAAGATAAGATATCAAAATAAAAATTAGAAATATATTGAGCACGTGTGCCAATATTTTTATTATTGAATAATTTATCCATGACATACCATTATGATTCACACATTAAATCATTTTAAATATAAACCTATAAATTTTTCCACACACACACACATATGTCAAAATAAAAGTTAGAAATATATTAAACGCATGTGCTGATATTTTATTATTTAATAATTTGATTAAAATTAGAAATATATTGAGTACATGTGCTATTTTTATTATTAAATAATTTATCCACGCCATACAATTATAATTCACATATTAAATCATTCTAAATATATATCTACAAATTTTTCCGTACATTAAAAAAGAAGAAGAGATAAGTTATAGAGTTGCAGTCAACGTTACCATTCAAGTCATTTGGCTGCAACACTTCTTAACCGAGCTTGGTATCCTCTTTCATCATATGACTGTCATTTGGTGTGACAATCATAGTACATTGGAGGTTTGTAGAGATCCCATACAATGGCAGTGGACCAAACACATCGAGATCCACATGCACTTCATCTATGAATTGATACGTGATGGAGTCATCGACTTGCAGTACTATGTCACTTATGAACAAATTGCTGACATCTTCACGAAGACATTCACTAAACAAAAGTTTCATTTTCTATGAGACCTTCTTGGGGTGAAGGACATTGCACCACAATAGCTGCCATGTGCAGTTAGTGTCTCTTTTGAGGGGGGGTTTTGTTCCCATAGGGTTTTCCCTCTTTCCTCTTTTCCATTCCCTTTTCTGTCTCCTTAGTTAGACTTAAGGGGTGGGGGGGGGGGGGGGGGGGGGGGGTGTTAGCGCTACTTATTTCCAGTTATCTCCATTCTTAGTTCTGGTTATCTCCGTTGTGCATGATCTCAGATGATCTAATTATTGCATGCTAAATTAATGGATGATCTAACTATTGCATGCTTGTGAGTTAAGCTAACAAAGAAGGCTTACTTATTGTAAGATCAATGTATTCCTTTAAGTCCACAACAAAAAAGGGTTTTAGTTGGTTTTTTTTAAATCAACGGTGCTATTTTTGTCTTCTCTATTTTTTTCTTTAATCTACAAGTTTTCAATCTAATCCTGCTTTTCTAGCCAGATCTATAATTTATTTTGTAGGTTTAGCTACAATTCTACATGGTATCAGAGCCTGGTTGCCAAAAAGAAGAAATGCAATATTTTATTTTGCAGATATAGAAAATCATAGCTAAAAAATGGAATGTTCACCCTCTACCATTCTCACACCATACAACTATTTTGATTGGAAGCCAAAGATTCTACTTAAACTCATAAGTAGAGGCCTCTATCGGATAGTTATGAATACAAAGGTTGAACCCAATCCAGCAGTTGAAAAATATAAATATAAATTGTTGCATGCTAAATTAATGGATGATCTAACTGTTGCATGCTTGTGAGTTAAGCTAACAAAGAAGGCTTACTTATTGTAAGATCAACGTATTCCTTTAAGTCCATAACAAAAAAGGATTTTAGTTGGTTTTTTTTAAATCAACAGCGCTATTTTTTTCTTCTCTATTTTTTTCTTTAATCTACAAGTTTTCAATCTAATCCTGCTTTTCTAGCCAGATCTATAATTTATTTTGTAGGTTCAGCTACAATTCTACATGGTATCAGAGCCTGGTTGCCAAAAAGAAGAAATGCAGTATTTTATTTTGCAGATATAGAAGATCGGAGCTAAAAAATGGAATGTTCACCCTCTACCATTCTCACACCATACAACTATTTTGATTGGAAGCTAAAGATTATACTTAAACTCATAAGTAGAGGCCTCTAGCAGATAGTTATGAATACAGAGGTTGAACCCAATCCAGTAGTTGAAAAATATAAATACTTCAACTGCATGGATGAAGCATTTAGTTTGCTGTGCTTATCCATATCTCCATAATTGTTGTTTCATGTTGAGGCATGTGCAAATCCAAACCAAGTTTGAAATACATTGGAGACTCTTTTTGGAAAGCAAGATGAAATGCGATGTCATATCCTTGAAAATGAGCTCAACTCATTAGATCCAAGGAGTTTTGATAATATTCAAGATTTCTTCACAATGTTCAAGGCTTTATTGCTTCACCTCAAAAGATGTGGTATTGACAAATCCAAGGAAGAAATCAAATTAATCCTTGCTATTCTATCAAAGTTGGGTCTAGAATATGCAGTATTTGTCTCTACTTTCCACATAGTTAGGCTCACAATATGATCAACTTAGAAGATGCCCACACTGGATAACTTCATTGAGTCTCTAGTACATGAGCAGGATAAGCTTATAAAGATGGGCACATTGAAGAATTTCAAAGCTCATGCACTTGTTGTGCATGCAAGTGGGAGTAACAATTCTAAATCCAACCAACAATTCAAAGGCAAAGAGAAAAAGGATTCATGTCCAAGAAAGGAAGGCAATCCCAAACCTCTAGATGGATCTACATGCTCAAAAGAAAAGAAGGACAAAAAGGGCCAATCAAAGTGCAACTATTGTAATCATGGGTACCATCTAGAATCATCATGCATGAAGAAGACCATTGATCTCATGGCTTAGACACTTCAACAACATAATCTTGGTAGCCTTATCCCTGAGAGTGCCAAGAAGAAGTAGGAAGAAAAAGCACCTGAAATAAGAGACAATGCTCATGCATTGATTGATATTCATTCTTCTTCAGATGCATGGATCATAGACTCTGGAGATTCACACCACATGGAAGACATAAAAGATTATCTTTCTTCTTTGAAACCATATTCTAGTTCTCCTATTCTCATGGGAGATGGTTCTCCTATAGAGGCAATTTGAATAGGGAGGGTAGAGGTTGGAATTGGAAGTTTTGAGAATGTCTTACATATTCCAAAGCTTTATGTTAATCTTCTTTCTATGTATCAAATGACGCATACTGGAACTCGTAGGAGAGTTGAATTCACCCCTAATTTGGTGACCATATTTGACATGCAAGACAACTCCAAAATTGTTGTTGGTAAGGCAAATCATCAATCTCATTTGTACACTTTTTCTGATTTTGTTGCTAAATCAGATTCTAATTTAATTCTAACAAATGCAAATGATGAAAGTAGAATTTAGCATGAAAGATTTGGTCATGTAAATTTTAGATACATGCAGCAACTTAACAAACAGGGAGTGGTTAAAGGCTTGCAGCCATAGATTTTTTTGATGGAATTTGTGAAGGATGTGCTCTTGGAAAGCATCCACAAGAAAAGTTTCCAAAGGGGAATGCATGGAGAGCCTCTTCTCCTTTAGAGCTTGTTCACAATGATCTTATGGGTCCATTTCCTAAACCTTCCATGAGCAAATCTGGATATGTGCTAACATTCATTGATGATTGCACAAGATACACATGGGTGTATTTTCTCAAATTCAAATCTGAGGTGTTTGAGAATCTCAATATTTTCAAAGCCCATGCAGAGAAGCAGTCTGGGAAAATGATCAAGATCCTCCGCACAAATAATGGAGAGGAGTATGTCAAAAATGATGTCCAAGATCTTTGTGATGAAGTAGGAATACAATTGCAAAACATAGTTCCATACACTCCATAGCAAAATAGAGTAGCTGAGAGGAAGAACCGATCTTTGAAAGAGATGGCCAGCTGCATGTTGCATGCTAGGTCCCTTCCCTCTAAATTGTGGGCTGAAGCAATCAAATGTGCTTCATACATACAAAATAGATCTTCTCACAAATCTGTCATAGGACAAACACCTTTTGAATTATGGAGAGGCATGCAACCAGAAGTCACACATTTTTGCATCTTTGGATCTCGTGCTTGGGCACGCATTCCTACAGACAAGAGGAAGGCTTTGGAGACTCAAAGCAAAGAATGCTTCTTTGTTGGATATCCAAATGGTGTAAAGGGATACATACTACTAGATCTTTCCACAAAAACACTCTTCATTGAGAGGAGTGTCTACTTTGATGAAAGTCTTCCACATGCATCTCAGGAACAACATGCCACCACCTCTATGCTTCCTCATCTTATAGATCTCAGAGATACATGCAATCATTTTGATCTTATTTTAGATATTTTTGAATATGATTCAGAGAACATGAGCATGCATATGTTGATCCACAACCAATCATTGATTTGGATTCTAGTGATGATTCAGTATCCCATGTGGAAAATCAAAGAACAAGGAACTTAGCTGATATATATGAAGTCCCTTAACTCTTAGCTACTGAGCCCATCATGTTGATGCATGCCTATGTGGTTCTACCATCCGACCCTCAGAGTTATGCAGAAGCTACAAGGAATCCTCTTTGGGAAGCAGTGATGGATGAGGAGTACAACTCCCTCATTGCAAACCAAACTTGGGATTTGGTTCCACTTCCTACCAATTGCAATCTTGTCAGATGTAAGTGGGTCTATAGGACAAAGAAATTAGCAGATGGACATGTGAGCAGATACAAAGCATGGTTGGTCGCCAAAGGCTTTCAACAAATTCATGGCATTGACTATGATGAGACTTTTGCTCCAGTGGCAAAAATGGACTCCATTCGATTGGCTCTTGCCATTGCAGCATCAAGAAGGTGGGAGGTTCATCACATGGATGTGAAGAATGCATTTTTTCATGGTGATCTCGAGGAGGAGATCTACATGGAGCAGCCACAAGGGTATGTACTAAATTCCTCATTGGTATGTAGACTTAAGAAGTCACTCTATGGCCTCAAGCAGGCACCTAGAGCTTGATATGCTAAAATGGATTCTTTTCTTCTATCTCAAAATTTCATACAATGCAAATCTGATCTAAATGTTTATATGCTGAGAAAAACTGACTCTTTGTTGCTCATAGTACTCTATGTAGATGATCTACTAATAATAGGTGATTCACCCACCACCATTGCTGCAATTAAAACTGTTTTGCACGACAGATTTTATATGACAGACATGAGTCTCCTACATTTTTTTCTTGGCCTTGAAATTAGCCAAAATCAATCAGGAATCACAGTTGCTCAATCCCAGTATGCACGAGATCTCTTGGTTCGGTTTCATATGACTGAATGCAAGCCAGTTGTCACACCTTTTCTATCTAGGGTCAAGCTTGAAGATGGCAAAGATACACCATTGGTTGATTGCACACACTACCATCAACTTGTGGGGGATCTTCTTTATCTCACTCACACTCATCCAGATCTCTCATATGCAGTGGGGGTTGTTTCTAGATACATGCAAGAGCCGCATGAGCTACATTGGAAGGCTGCCAAGCATATACTTTGCTATGTCCAAGGAACCATTTGTTATGGGATTCATTATTCAGCAGGTTGTGTTTTGGATCTCATTGGCTACACTGATTCTGACTGCACTGGTGATAACATTGATCTCAAGTCCACTTCAGGATATGTTCTTAGTTTTGGATTAGGTCCCCTTTGTTGGTCAAGTAAGAAGCAATCTACCATTGCTTTATCATCAACAAAGGCTAAATATAGAGGTGCAGTCAACGTTACCATTCAAGTCATTTGGCTGCAACACTTCTTAACTAAGCTTGGTATCCTCTTTCATTGTCCAACTATCATTTGGTGTGATAATCAGAGTACATTGAAGGTTTGTAGAGATCCCATACAACGGCAGCTGACCAAACACATCGAGATCCACATGCATTTCATCCATGAATTGATACGTGGAGTCATCGATTTACAGTATTGTGTCACTTATGAACAGATTGCTGACATCTTCACAAAGACATTCACTAAACAAAAGTTTCATTTTCTACGAGACCTTTTCGGGGTGAAGGACACTACACCACAATAGCTGCCATGTGCAGTTAGTGTCTCTTTTGAGGGGGGGGTTTGTTCCTATAGGGTTTTCCCTCTTTCCTCTTTTCCTTTCCCTTTTCTGTCTCCTTAGTTAGACTTAAGGGGGGGTGTTAGCGCTGCTTATTTCCAGTATCTCCGTTCTTAGTTCTGGTTATCTCCGCTGTGCATGATCTCAGATGATCTAATTGTTGCATGCTAAATTAACAGATGATCTAACTGTTGCATGCTTGTGAATTAAGCTAACAAAGAAGGCTTACTTATTGTAAGATCAACGCATTCATTTAAGTCAATAACAAAAAAGGGTTTTAGTTGGTTTTTTTTCAATCAGCTGGGCTGTTTTTTTTCTTCTCTGTTTTTTTTCTTTAATCTGCAAGTTTTCAATCTAATCCTTCTTTTCCAGCGAGATCTCTGATTTATTTTGCAGGTTCAGCTGCAATTCTACACAAGGATCCTCCTTATGTAGCGCAAGTGAAGGGGATCGAAAGTAAAAGAGATGGGCAGAAGAATGTTACAGTGAATGTGAAGTGGTATTACAGGCCTGAGGATACAGATGGTGGTAGGCTCTCATTCCATGGAGAGAAAGAGTTGTTCCTCTCTCAGGATTTGGACGAGCTGAGTGTGGAGACCATCATAGAGAAATGCACCGTGCATTCCTTCAAACGATACACAAATCTGGAAAGCGCAGGCCCGCGAGACTATTTCTGCCGTCTCAACTATAACAGCACTAAAAAGACTTTCACTCCAGCTATGCTCCGTGTGTAAGAACAAATATTTCAGATTATTCCCCCTTCTGGCCATGTTTTCAATTCCCTAGAATTTTCTTTTCATTTCTTCTTTGCTCTAATTTTTATCCATTTCTGTAACTTCATCTTTCAATCATTTTCTCAGCTACTGCAACTGTCAAACTCCAAGCAATCCGGATGAACTGATGGTCCAATGCGAAGACACCGAGTGCGAAAATGAGTGGTGGGTTTCATTTTTTTCTGTCATATATATATGGGTACAATAGTTTTTTTAGGTCAACTTTCAAGTCTGATGGAGGAGTATGAGAGATTTATTCAGGCTTCATGGGGTCTTAATTAGGGTATTTTCTTACTTCTGAAAGATTTAATGCTGGCATTGGATATAGATTTCAGACTTTATGCTTCAGCCTTGCATTGATCATTTTTAAAAAATAGTTTCACTTTTTTGTATGACATTATTGCAGGTTTCATCCTGAATGTTTGAATCTAAGTACAGAAGAAGTAAATGACATGGAGCATTTCTATTGTCCGGATTGCTCCAACAAACAAAACCATTCTTTCATTGAGAATGTCTAAATGTCATGGAGCTTTTTCAAATTTGTTTTGTTAGTGCAGTACAGATTTATTGTATAAAAGTGGTTTCTAGTTTTTTTTCATAATTTGGGGGATGTTTTGATAAACCAAGGGTGTTTCATCCCAACCAAATGAATTTGTTTTTTTTTGGGGCAAATTATATTTTAGGGTATACAAGGACAAATTTGTAAGAAAATTATTGAATTCTTTTCTTAATATTTAGTATGGTATTTTTTTCTTAATATTTAGTATGGTTGTATATGTGTGTTTGTTTTTGTTTTGTTTTATTTATTTATTATTTATTTCCCTTTTTATGAGTTGAAATATGTTACATTTTATATACAATAAAGTCTATTTTTATTTATATTTAAAAAAAAATAATCAATGTATTTTTATTAATAAGAATTAGTAAGATTTTTCTTTTCTTTTTTTAAATGATTAAAAAGTAGAGATGTATTAGTAGTAAATTTTGAGTTTTTTTTAATACATTATTTTTTTATTTGAAAAATTTGTCTATTATTTTAATGAGTTATTTATTATTAAATTATAAACTATTTAATCTTAAAACAAAAAATGATTTATAAGGCACTAACCACCTAGAAATATTTTTTTTATTATTAGATTATAAACCATTTAATCTTTAAGACATAAAGAATGATTTATAAGACATTACCTATTTAAAAAGATTTTCTCATATAAAAATAGATTAGAAGAGGCTATTTGTTATATATTATTGGGTTATGCCAAGGTTATAACTCCAAATTTGTGGATTACATATATTGCTCCTCCACCAAACTAACCATTCTCCCATAAGTAGGAAATTACAAAATGCAAGTTTCATTTGATTATGTTGTTAACATGAAGTTTCATTTACCTTAAGTAGGGGATTTTCCTTTGACTAAGTAGAAGATTACAATGTCCAAATTTATTTTGATTAAGTTTCTAATTCTAGTCACCTAATTTTGAAATGATGGTAGTTATTAGTTGTAGAATTGCATAATTCTAGGATATTTGTTTGTTTGTTGATTATTAGTTTATGTTAAGCTGTTATTAACATAATTTTCCTATATTTTTGAATCTTCCCATCTTCCTTTTCCTCTTTCTCTCCTCTTCTCTCCTTCATTCCTTATTTTACGTGTCTTGGTCTAGAACCATTAATTTAATAGTTTTGGAGCGAGCCATTCTGACACCTTATTTTGGGTCTCTTGTATTTTTTACTCCTAAATTGTCAACATTTCCTACTTGTTGTGTATTGGATTGCATGCCAATGTTAAGGTCTTAATTTAAATTTGAGAAATCTATAAATACATAGGTGCATTAATTGTGCATACATGACATGAAGTGCTTGAAAAAGTTAAACAATATTTAATTCAATCATTTAAGGTAAAATATAAGAACCATACAAATCCTACTTATAGTAACTTTTCTATTTCAGTTTTCACAATGTCTTTTAAGGTAGGATTAATTCTTCTTTGAGGTTGGCTTACTAGTTTAATGTTCTCTGTATAGATGTGGTGGGTGCATACACTTGGATAGATTCCCTTCATTTCTTAATATTCCTAAGAAAAAGATTGAGTATGATCTCTGAGTACATAAAAAAAAATCACTTCTTGATCAGCTGTCAACCAACTATTTATGTTGAGGAGCAAATATGATTTGCTTAGTGCCTAGATGGGAAGAATCTATTTGTTTGAATTTACTCATCAAAGAGTTGAGAGGACAAAGATGTGTCAATAAAATATGGAATGTGACAGTATCTCTAACAAATTTATCTTTTATAGAAATCCATCCAACTAAAGGACAATAAAACGCTGTTAAGAATGAGTTTTGACCTTCATGTGCCCATTGCATAACACTTTGTTGAATACCTCCATGGTAATATAACATGCTAGAAGAGGTGGGAAACGATGTGCATTCAGAAGGAAGTAAATGCTATCATGATAGGATAATCTATTGAAATCTGTAGTTGGATTGACAAGATCCATAGATGGATTATCAAGATCCATAGTTGGATTATCAAGATTCGTAGTAGTTCCAATACTTCTTGATAACTCATCCTTAGCTTCTTCCACATGATCAGTGATTGTGACCATAGCCATAAAAGAGATACTATCATGGTTTTCTTCAAGTTGATCTACCTACAATTATTTGATAATATTGATTTATGGTTGAGTAGGTGGATATCAATAAATGCATTTTGCTTTAAGACCATTCGAGATGGTCATATCCCCTGATAAAAAATCAATCAATGCTACCACTATTTTTAACCAAGGCCTTCCTAGAATCAATGGGTATCCAATTTGATTTTTTTTAGGCTAGAGAACAATAAAATCAATAGGGTATTCCCATGAATCTATAGTTAATGTTATATCCTCAGTGACACTTCTTTGACATAATCAATGATTGTGATCATAGTCAAAGAAGAGATACTATCATATTTTCCTTTAGGTTGATCTACCTATAATTATTTGATAATATTGATTGATGGTTGAGCAAGTGGATATAAATAAATGCATTTTACTTTAAGACCATTCGAGATGGTCATATCCCCTGATCTGAAATCAATCAATGTTGTCACTGTTGTTAACCAAGGCCTTTCAGGAATCAATGGGTATCTAATTTATTTGTATTTAGGTCGGATAAAAATAAAATTAATAGGGTATTCCAATGAATCTATAGTCAATGTTATATCCTCAATGACACCTTCTGGTTTGGTAGTGGAATGATCTACCATCTATAAGATTATGGTAGCGGGTTGCATATCTATTAGAGAATTTTTTTACATGGTGTCTATTATCATTACATTAATAGCAGCTCCCAATTCCATCAATACATTTGGTATCTCCTTCTTTCTAATCTTTACAAAAATGATAGGACTCCTTGGATCTCCATAATTGGGTAAAAGTAGCTTACCTACTAATAAATCAATAAGCTTGCCATCTACCTATATAGTCTTAGGATATTGTCTTTCCCTGCTATATGTCTTAATACATAGACTTTTGATCACCTGATTTAGTTCTGGAATGTCTTTAATAGCTTGTAATAATGGAAATTCTATGTTGAGTTTTTTGAGTCCCTGAATCAACTCATATTTTGTTTTGTCTTCCACTTCCTTCAATCATTTTGAAAAAGGAATAGATGGAGGAGTTATGGTGACTTACTCTATTTTTCTAGGTTTCTGTCTTAACTCCTCTTCTTTCTCTGATTGAATCTATTGAATTAATTTTTCATGAGGCATTTCTATGATTAAGATTTGAGGTTATTGTAATATTTTTCTTGACTGGAGATGTATGTCTACACATTCAATAACACTTACCCCTATGGTTTCACCTTATTTATTTACATAAACTTATCTATTATTTAGATTTTCCACTGGCTAGGCAGGTAGCTGAGGTTGGTTTAATTATTCTATAGGAGGTGTTTGATTTCATTAAGGATCCATCAATGCTTTTTATTGTGAAAATCTTATTTGTTATGATTGGTTATAGTTTGGACTAGGATTCCAATGTTGATATGTCCATGGCTACTGATGACCTTGAGGTAACCAAGTTTATTGAAAAAGGTTTAGGCATCATCCATTGCTGCGACATCCACTCTTGGGTGCCCCACTATGGTGGTACTACCCACACTTGTGGAGGTGCATGCCATTATGGAAAAGGAATCCCTAAGCCAAATTGTTGTGTTTGATGTTGTTGGAAGTTATTACCTTGCATTTGAACATAATTTATTTCTTATATGGTTTGTATATTCTATTTGAACTAGTTCTTAACAGTAGGATTGTGACTACAATTTTTTATGTCATAATTCTAAGCATCACATATTCCACAGATTTCTATTTTATCTAGAGAACAGTCCTTGAGTGCATGTTTTGATCTACACTTTAGACAATATATTTTTAGTGGTTCAGTGTTATATATATCCTTATCTTAAAATCCATATAATGTTGTGTTTAGTTGAATTAGTATATCTATTTTAAAATTTGCTAGTTCTTCCATGAGTTGGCTTGCATCACTAGATTTCCTTAGTTTCCTTCTCCTACTACTAGGTTTTGTCTTAGAGTAGATACATAAACATGTTATCTATTGGAAGTATAGTTTGTTAATATCTCCCTTTTCTATGAGATTTAAATAATCCATGAAGGAGTCATCCAATCCTTTAAGAAAAATAGTTTTGATCACTTCCTTAGATAACTCATATCCATACCTTTTGTGGGCAAAAGTAAATTGATCTAGATAGTTTTAAAAGTTTTCATCTTCATTTTGATTTATTTTAAAAAAATCTTCTTTTCTATCCTTGAACCTATAGTAATCTTGATATTTGTTCAGGAATATTATTTTTATTTCTAAGTGCTAATAGAGTTTTTTGCTAGTCCCATAAACCATCTCATTGCTCCTTCCTTCAATGTAGAAGGAAAGAGCTTCAACTTTTGATTATCTGAAATGTAATCATAGGTTTGACGGTGAACTTTGAACTAAAAAATAAATTGATTTAGGTATTCAATGAATAGAACTCTAAAGGTAGGTAAATTGGATGGGAAAATACTTTTCATTATTGTTCGGTCATCATTCTCACAGATTAAAGATAAGATAAAGTCCTCTCAGGAGGATTCCTACGAGAGTATTCTACATGGCGTATGTTTTCTCCTATTGTAAATAGAGTTATATTGAGAGGAGGAAATCCTTCAAGGTCCTCTAGTTGTTCAATGTCTAAAAGTTTAACTTTTGTAGAGAAAGATTCCTCTAGATCCTAGGAGGTACTTTTAAAAGACTCATTTATTTATACAAACTTTCTATCTTTTCTAAAGTTACTTTAATTTTATCTTCCAAAGTAGAAGAATCTTTTAGAACAAACCTTCCTTGTGAATCCCTTTTCCTAATCATATACCTGTATTTGATAAGAGAGTAATTTATTCTATATTTTTTTAGTTTTTACTGTTAACTTTAATGTTGAATTTACTAATTTTATTTAAGAAGTCCTTGGCAATGACACAAAAATGATGGGTGTCATGGTTACCCCTTTATTTAACCAATATGTGTTGGTGTCAATTCTTAACATACTTTGAAAGAAATCATACAATGCTGTAAATTAAACACACCAAAATCAAATCTCAAATCCACACTTTTAAATGAAGTTGTAAAATAAATATTGATAGAATTAAAGGAATGATAAGTGCTTATTCAAATTCAAAAGTAAACACACCAACATCTATTTTATCCTACAGGTTGTGAATCTGATCAAATAGAGAATTTATATTAATTCTAATTTAAAAAAAAAAGAAAAACTTATAGATACCAAAAATAATGTCTCTTATCTCTTTTGGGTGTGGGCCCTTGCTCACCCTAGGATTCAGGGTTAATTCAACTTAGTCTTTAAAGCACTATCTTTAACACATAAAATGAAAGAGAATTCTACTAAAAAGTATTTTTTTAATTCAAAATAACAAAATTTACAATATATATCTTTCTCTATAGATCAAGCATGGATCTACCCTTTTATTATATGCAAAAGAAACTATCTTAGAAACTAGGTAATAACTCAACTAACATAGAATAAGAAAATATTCAAAGAAACTAGTTTGTATAATCAAAATAGATAAAAGCATTGCAATAAGATCTAAAAAAATAAAAAAGACCCATGCGAGATTACAATTACTATGTCTAGCCATATCTATCCACCAAATCTTTACATACAATATATCCATATCTTCTGATTCTAGAGTTGTAGCCTATGACAATAAACTTCCATAAATGGAAAACTATACATCAAAAGGAATATATATATATATATATATATATATATATATATATATATATATATATATATATATATATATATATATATATATATATATATATATATATATCAAAAGGAGTCTTAAATCATCATGGAATAGATGAAAGAGCTATTGGAATGTTTTGGGACATGCTATGGGTGAGCTGTGAGAATCTAGAGCACAACTATCATAATCTGTAGCTAACTATTGTAAATCATAGTTGATTGTTGTAATTTATATCTGTCTGACATAATCTATAGCTGACTAAAAAAAATTGTAGCTATACTCAAATGATCAATTATTGGTCATGGCACTTCCTTATCTTCATGAGATCCTAGAAAAACTCTTATTAGATTATATTATTCCTACACATATAAAAATATGGAAGATTAAACATGCAAATGGTTAAAACATCATGGAAAGAATGCTAACTTAGACTCACATTATCTTATAGAGATCAAAACATCAATTTTATACCTTAAACTAGTTATAAATCCTAATACTACATGCAATTCTCAACTCAAATGGCATGTTTACAGCTATAAAGAAGATATATCATGCAATAATGAGGCATAGTGTGAACTCATCACTAAGGCAATACTTATCACACAACACTAAAAGAGAGGGTTCTAAATACCCTACATAGATAATATAATGTAATAACCCAAATAGTTATTTTAATGCATAAAATAAAATCTAATCTAGTGTTATAAAAGCTTATAACATAAAGTGGGTGGTTTAAAATAAATAAAATAAATAAAGGGATCATGGTAGGTAAATAGGGGCCTAGATCACCTAAGATGGAAGATGAAAAGCCTATAAAACATTATTAATACACTAGGTTTAAGTGTAGAGGTAATATACATTAATATATATATATATATATATATATATATATATATATATATATATATATATATATATATATATATATATATATATATATATATATATATATATATATATATATATATATATATAAACCTATTACTTTATGCAATATCTATCAAATGAAATAGCAAAAGTTAGAGATACTTACCTTTAAATGAACTTGTCAAGTCTCAATCTCCCCCCTTGGCTGATGGTGCTTTGAAAGAGATTATTGTGACTATATAAAGATCACACTATATAAATTAGATCTAGGCTTAAGGACTCCTACTTGCATCCAAATTTTTTCATAAGTCAAGTTATCTTTCCTTCAAGGCAAACCCTATCCTATGGATTCTTCAAATGTAGCTGTAACATAATTATGAGATAGACTAATGAAAAAAATGGAATGTTCCTCTCTAATATATTTAAATAAGGGTTGTATTTATAGTAATAGATAGGTTCTAAACCTTATGATTTTTTAGCTGAAAAGGTCATCCACCGTAATCAAGTTTATAAAAGTTATTATTAGGCCTCAAACTAGGTCAACTTGGTCAACCTAGTTGGATAACCTATAACGTAACTTTCATAACTAGGTTGACTAGGATGACCTAGTAGGAAAAATGGTTATTTTCTTATTTATGTGTTATTTAAGAGGATAATTACTTAATAATTTAGATGAGTAGGATTTGTTTTATTGGTGAATTAGATAAGCATGATTTATTTACTTGAGGAGTTGGATATATGAGATTTATAATGGGTTTATGTATGATAGAGTTAAAAAAAATATTGTAAATCACTATTGGTCTACCCACCCATTTCCTAGTGCACCTTTTAAATCGCGCACTTATGGAGATTGAAACTCGGTAGGTTATTATAAGTGAGACAAAATCAATAAATATTAAAGTTCAAAAATATTATGTATATAGTAGGTGAGCTCTTAAATGTCCACATCCAACTAGAATCTAAACCTACTTTAGTCTAGTGGTTTATAGACATTCAAGAGGTGAAAATATTGAACGATTACGTGATGTTTCTTAGTAGGGATTAGTCCAAGACCCTAAATGGGTATATGGCTACAAACTTCTCTCATATGTGGCTACTTTGGAGAGGTGTGGCTAATAAAATTCATTTTGATAGAGAGCCTATGATGAAACATATGATCATATGTAATACAATGAAGTCAATGAGAAGATAAAAATAATATCCTTTGACATAGGCATTTATAACCTATCTATAGAATGATAAAAAGACAACTTTGAAGAGGATTCTTAGTCATTAGGTTTATGGTCTATGTGCTTTGATGGGGCCTATTCCAAATAAGGTTTTGGTGATGGGATATTGTTAAGTGAAATGCAAGGGAAATGAAATTTAGACATCTATAGGTTATAATTTCCTTACATAAAAAACCTCACAGAGTATGAAGCCTTGATCCAATGTCTGAAGTCCCTATATCACTACATCAGAAAGTTAAAGGTGTTTGGGGATTCTAATCAATAGTAAATCAAGTTATGAGTAAGTTATAGTGTAGGTTATCTTACTTAAGAAATATATATGCATAGAGTGTGGGTCTTGATAAAAATACTTGTTGCATTTAATAACATTCCTAACCATAGAAAAGAGAACTAGGTTATGGATTCTCTAGCATCTTTAGCTATGAATGTAGTTCCTTCAGATGACTCAAAACTGCATCACTTTTCCATAGAGCTCATACCATACCCATAAATCCCAGATAATTTTCATAAATTCTAGGTTTATGATGATGATCACCATGTACTATATTTTTCAAATAGTTCTTAGGTCTTTAATGCTTAGATCATAGATGGGAAAGACAAGATAATCCCCTTAGTAAAATTGTAGGAGTCTATAATAACTTGAAATATTTATAAGAAAATGGGTACCTATAAAACCAACTTAAGCATGCATGTATAAAAATATAATTTCTAAAATAATAAAAAAACATAAAAGGGCTAAAAACTTGGAGACTCCATTAATGGCAGTCATCCAAGGATGAGGAAGGAGAAGATGAATGGCTATGGATAAGTCATCCTCCAAAACATCTTTCCTCTTTCATAAAATATAAAATTGAAACATAAAGATTGAGATGAAACCTTTATTTCCCTCTGTAATTATTTCTAAGATTTCCTCATCATTGACTAAATCTGACGATCAAGTTAGAAAGGATCCAATGACTAAGATAGAGTGCTCCATCCTTAGGGACCTAATCAAAGATACTTTAGACCCATTTTGAGGTCACATGAAGCGTATACATCTTCCTTTAAAATATTTTTCATAAGAGATAAGTCAACTTGAAAATAGATTCATGTTGCAAATTTCAATGTAAATTGAACCCTGTGATTGACCGGAATCACTCAGGATCCCTCTTGAACCCCGTTGAGAATTAGGATGAATCATTTAAGCTAGTGATTGATAAAACCCAATTATTTTTAGTTGTGCATCTTTATTAAACCTTGGGGCCATAGATATTTTTAGGTTTACTCATAAAATTATAGGTTTATTTGAGAGTTTTTAGGTTAAATATAATGAGTGGGGCCTACAAGGTTGCATGGCAATTATTCTTCCACTTGTGGATTTACATCCATGTAATTTAGGCATTCAAGTGTGTTTGGAATCATTTCATGTCTCATCTCATGAAAATGGCTAGCCAATAGGAAATTTACTTGTTTAGAATTTGCATTGTACATTCTAGAAAAAAGGCCATGTTTGTGTGTGGTTTTAGTCATGCAAAATTTTGGGCATGAAAAATAGAAATGAACCTATAGATACATATAATTCAAAAATTCATAACCAAAAAATTGTAGGCCCTAAATTCATGAAAAAAACCAATGGATCTAAAAAATTGAAAAAAATTATATAAAATTGGTTTGCACACTCTTATACATCGTTGAATGTGAATAAAAATCACATAAATCATAAGTACATTATAAAATAAACTAAGCAATTTTAGTACTTTAAATTTAAAAACTCATACAATTAAAGAATATATCTAAAACTTAAATCATAAAATGTAATATAACATTAAGTATTCTTGTTTTTCATTAAATTTGAAATTGGAAAAAATTGAGACTTATGAAATTAAAAAAAAAAAGATTTACTTAAACGTAGCCTTTCTTGGGCTTATTTAAGTCAATTCAAATGAGAATTTGAAACAAGGTTTTAACTTTATTTTTGATAAAATGTGAAAAACACAAATGATATTGTTCATAAAAATTTATTATTTGATTCAAAGCATAAAAATGATCTTTCATTACATTTATTCTTTGTTATTTAAATTAACATTTAATTAAAAACTAATGTGTGAATGCTCACAACCATTGCATAAATTTTTTTCTTCCCTTTATTTCACATTTATTACAATAAAATATTACATAAAAATAGCTTAAAACTATCTAATACTCATTTTATTATCATTTATATTTATAAAGACATGAAGAAAAGGTAGACTCCAAGCAAGCTCCCAAGTGTAACTACAAGGCCAAAATAAGAAGTGGTTTTCCTCCCATATTATTTCCATCATTGAACAACTTCTCTAGACACCCCTAAGCCAATGAATCTGAAATATGATCATGTAGATTACTATCCAAGTTTTTTAAGTTATAAAATAAGGATGGTCATTTTAAAAGGAAAGGTATAATAGGTGTTACCTCTAGTTTTGTGCCTCATCCTAAAAAATAGGAAACACCTATTACATTTGTCGAAAAACACACATCTCTACAAAGGAAAAACACTTACAATGGGACATACTCAAATAATTTTAAATAATACACATAACACTCTTGGACAAGTATTCACTAATAACTTCCAAGGAATGAAAGGAGGATGGCTTAAGGAAAATTACTCACCCTTGCTTGTTTTACCATAGTGCTCAATCCCATGTGAGAAACATAACTCCAAAATTTTAAAACTAAAAAATGACATTAAAAAAATAATATAAAATGGGAGAAAAACTTTCCCAATAAACCCTTACATGTTTAAAAAAATACATGGCCTTAGTCGCAAACCATACACAAAGCAAGAGAAGGGTTATAGGTCATAAGGCCTTGTCAATCAATAACTCCTTTTAAACATTTCAAGGAGGTAACAAGGGATTATTATGAAAGAAAAAAATTAATAAGGTGTAAAAATTTCCCCCACCTCAATTTATCTGGTGTTTAAAAATATCATTCTTCTCAGATGAAGCTCCTAACTAGCTTCCTCCTCCCACTTAATTATAGAGAAAACTATAAATCCTTGAATAAGGGGAAGATGATACTTGTCCCTTCCCATGTCTTTGTCTCTCACAAAAGTATTCTATGGGGTTTGTTATTTCTTACATGATTGAGGGAATGTATGGATCAATAATACTAAATAAATGATAAAGTTATTCCAATGCCATTATTGATCAGATGAGTTGTACTAAAAGTATTTTTGGGATCCTTCCCATACATCCATATTGGTCAAATGACTCTAATTTCAACACAAAATGCCACAAAATCACTTTATGTGACCCTACAATGTTGGTTTTTCAATTCCGTTCAATTTTTACAAGTGGTGACATCATGTTAACTCCCTTATCAAAGTTATGACCTTATAAAGAGTTAAATAAATATCTAAGGTATGGGTAAAGTTTGCATGAATAGTTTTATTTAGTATAAAACTTCCAAAATTAAAACACATGGATAGAAAACATTTAAAAAAAGAAAAGGATAAGTGTCAACTAGGGACAATACATAAAGTGAATGATAAAATACATGACCAACATAGCCTAAGGTCCCTTACTTGGACAAATTTAATCCTTCGCATCATTGCACACAAAAACTATGTATCCTAGGATAACCAAAGCAATTGAAGTTGAAACGACCTCAAGTAACATGTACAAACACACATCGTATACATAGAAACATTAAAAAAATAATATTATCTCAACATACTAACATCAATATATTTGTAATATCAAATCAAATAATAAAATAATATTAGCTCAACTAATAAGCTAATGTCGTATGCATCTGAATAATAAAAATAAAAAAAACTATCACTAGCATCTAAATCATACTCTTGTAAACAAAAATTAAAATCATCGAGTACCAAACCCAATGTTTCATTACTAATGTAATAAACATCTAATAAAACATTGAGTAACTTAAATAATATAAGGAAAATGCCACATCATGACATGTATAATAACAAAAAGGTCCAATAGAATCAACATTGTGATAAATGGGGCCTCACAAACAAGCTAAGATATGTTGATGACAATCCCAATGAATTGATCTAGTTATATATTAATGACCCTAAACCTAAAATATACTAAAAATACAAATAAAAAACAATTATTCAAAAATCTAAAATTAGGACTTGAGCATAACATGATATAAAGATTACACTATTTACATATGTTTGTTAGATTGAATATTCCTCATATACACATTAATTTCATGGTAAATGAGTGATATTCAGGACATACAAGTTACACATGGATATACAAATTGTGGACTTTCCTCTACTTAGGGGCCATGTCGATATTAGGGTATCTTGTTGTATAAGTTTCCTATTATAGGTTATATCTTTCTATGACACTTTGTACCATGTTGAGATACCTATATTTCATAAACATGCATTGATAGTTACTCATTTCTTACCTAGTGATATATAGATATGCCATTATATTGTAACTTGACATAGTTTGCTTGTTTTATGCTCCATTAATGTTGTTACTTTATTACATTACAATCTACTTTGTGCTTAACTATTATGTATGGCCCTTTGCCTTATTTTATGAAACATAATTTATGTCCCTTATTTATGGGGTTAAAACATAATAGTGTGTACCACTTTTTGGTACAAAGCAGACAAAAAAATGAAAATGTGCACATTTCTCATTTTACATAGGCAATTATGACTAAATTGTATCAATTTGAAAATTATGCTAGCTAATTAAATGTTTCATTTTAAGTTTAAATTACATGTATATTTTTAATTTGAGTGCGTGCGTGCGTGTGCGTGCGTGTGCGTGTGTGTGTGTGTGTGTGTCTGTGTCTGTGTGTGTGTGTGTGTGTGTGTGTGTGTGTGTGTGTGTGTGTGTGTGTGTGTGTGTGTGTGTGTGTGTGTGTGTGTGTGCGTGCGTGCGTGCGTGCGCGCGCGCATGCATGTGGGTGTCCACGCATGCACATGCACACATATATGTGTGTGTGTTGATTAAATACATAGTGTGTATGTTTCATCTATATAAATTTGTATTGAGTGATTGATCTACCCTCATCCTAACTTTTTCAAAATGTAATGTTTTTTCAAGATTTTTTGGACAAATATCCTAGATACATGGACATAACATTATTTTTAAATTTTTTTTGATAAATATAAATTTATTCATTTACTTTTAATTATAAAATCAATAAATATATACCCTTATGATCTCCCCTCCCATTTATTTATTTATATATATGTCAAACTGTACTATTTTATTCAATATTATAATGAGGACTTTGGAATCAAGTACAGTGATTTATTTCAATTCTTTTGGGACACACTCATATTTTTTTATTGCTAAAAAAGATGATAATTTATTTTAAAAATAATTATATTTGATTGAATAAATTAAAAAATATTAAATATTATTTAATATAAAATATAAATATATATTATTATAAATATCACAAATAGAACTATTTACATATGGAGCCATATGTTTTTATTTGATTTTTTCACCCTTTATATAGCCATATGAAGTGGAATTTTGAATCCAATAGGAGACTCCCATTTGGATGGTTTAGTATTTGGTGCGACATGGAATTAGAATGAATGGGAATAAAATGAAACCCTATGTTCTAACTCCACGTGGTAATAGACACTAAATAAAAATCAAGTTTAAGGGTTAATATTTAGGTAGGGTTTAGAATGAAGCCCCTTTGTTCTAAGGTGATTAAAATAAACACATTAATTTTAAGACCACATATGGGGGTTAGAATGAAGGTAATTCATTCGAATCCCATTGGACTAAAGGGGATTCATTATAAACCCCTTTCTAATTTTCCAAGGATTCTCGAGTTGGCCACCTTGTGGGACTCATTTATATGATTTAAATTTATGGAATTTTTATGTCCACTTGTGTGTGGCCCTTAGCCTTATTGTTTGTGACAATTTTATGTCCCTTGTATATGATTCTTGGCCTTATATGTGACACTAATACTTGTGTTCTTTGAGATTACTGATGTTGAGTGGTGCCATGATCTATATCATGTACTTTTACTACATAAGTTTATTAAAATATCATTATATTGTATGTTTCATTGATATATTCATCTATACATGACTCTTACATGCCCTTGCATTGCATATGTTACATACATAATTTGATCAATATATAAATTAATATTATCACATATTATCCACATGATCAAATGATATCATAGGATGCTATCTTTATACATGACATGATATAGTTAAATCTTCCTTTGAGATGAATGACTTATAAGATACAGTCCTCAACATAAAATGAGGGGATTAAAATGGGCTTGTCATAGAGACATAAGCCTCAATGATGATAAAATAAGACAAAATTACAAATTTTAGAGATTCAGAAAGGTTTAAATACATGACATATTTGGCACATTGATAAAAATTACAGAGACATATGCCATGCATATGCATTCACTTTACAAACACTTGAGCATATATCTATACATATTTGGGTGCATATACATATTCTAAAAGAATAAAAATTATAGGTGTTCACATATAAATACATTTACAATATTTGTATAGATACTAAAATTTGGTCTTTGGTACTTTACATTGACAAACCTGATACACATTTACCACACATGACTTGAGTGCACAAACAAGGTCCTAATTTACCATTCTCTCACACTTGTTGATGATATATTATGATTCAGCCTTTCCTTTCTATTATTATAAACATACATAAACCTCATTTTCTATTTAAAATATACTAAATGTCCTCTATAGACATCTACAAACTCATAGTTTAGTCCATTTGTACATAGGTTAGTTTCTCCAAATTCGTTCAGTACAACTAGTTGATATTGATTTGATCTAGTTGGTGTTGACAAAATCCCATCGATAAATACTTAAAAAAATAAAACCTCTCCTTAGGGTTAGCCCATTCACCTAACATGTCATTGGTATGATAAATTATCCAATTGGACTCATATATAAAAAAATCAAAGTCTCCTTCAAATGGGACTTGACACTTATCTAGAACACATATATACACTATAACACATTGAGAAAATTTATTGCATTTTATTCTAAATTATGAATCGATCAATAGGATCAATCATAAGACAAGTTTTAAGAATCCTAATTACAAGTCAAAGAAGACATTGTCAAGTTTTAAAACCCAAACCATTAGATTCATATATATACAAAAGGAACACACTTAAACAATCACATTACATGGGAAACCTACATGTGGCTTGATTTTCCTCCTTAGAGTATCAAATATGTAGGAAATAATCAATCATCAAACATGAGTGATTGGGATTATCTCAATCCATTAAAATTTCCCTAATTTTGCACGTATACAACCATCACAAATAAACCTAGGGTTTCAAGGTAAATAAGACTAATTTTATAGGCTACACACATCATTATGGTTCAGGATTGCAAACATAGAGCAGACAAAGACATGTGTAGGTGGGGTAAATTAATTTTTCCCTACTTATGCATAGGTCAATATCAACTTGTGATATTGATCTAGATCGACATAACTAACTTGACATAAAGAGAGAATCAATTATATAACTAAATGAACTCAAGGCCTGATTTAACCTCATTTTCACTTCTAGAATCTAGTCATATCTAGATAGTAAAAAGAATCATAATATTCATCCCTTTATTATACTTAATATATTTTAAAATGTTATTTTTAAAATAAAAAGAATCAATATTAGTATTTTCTATTTAGATGTATGCTTGAATGATATATCTGAATTACATTTCAAACTTCGATCTTAGTTAGATAAAGTAATTCACCTTAAACTAAATTAGGGTAAAACATATTTGTGAATCCTTATACATGAAATAATGAAAAACCTTCTATATTTATTAGGATTTCATCCTTCCAAAGTTTTATATTTTTTTTGTCTTAGGGTTTCAAATTTCATTTCTCATA
The DNA here is from genome assembly GCA_037957365.1 of Torreya grandis. Taxonomy (NCBI): domain Eukaryota; kingdom Viridiplantae; phylum Streptophyta; class Pinopsida; order Cupressales; family Taxaceae; genus Torreya; species Torreya grandis. The sequence goes on along the minus strand of JARHVA010000709.1, from coordinate 2,419,484 downwards.
TCCTTACACAAATAAATATCTCATATTTTTTCCCTAGGGTTTCATTGATCTAATTTTTTATTTCCATACACAAATAATATTTTAAATTTTTTTGATAGCCTCCCTATATACTTGCATGATCCCATCCTATGCCATATAATAAGGTTAGTTCCATTTTGCCTCTAAGACACAATGATAGATTAATTGGACCTATATAGAGCATCATTAGATTAATCCCACTTTAGCTAAAATGGATACAATTAATGTTTATTCTTCTTTTGATAATGAAATTATTCATGAATATGTGAAAACATATGATTATGTTTATATGCCTCCATTGGAGCATGATAATCAAGATAATTAAAATGAACACAATGATCAAGATAATTATGAGGGCATGGATAAAATTTATCCTAATGAATTATTTGGGGTAGATCATGACCAAGTTAAAGTCTTATATTCAATTTTCATCAAGGACGTGATCAATGTCCTAAAAATGTGGGTAGATTTTTTACATTTATGCTAACATATAAGGATACACACCAAAATGATATTTATAAATCTCAATTACCCCAATAAGAGAAATTTACCATTATTAGCCAATCCCTTCAATCTAGTGCTTCCACATCAGGTATTTAAACCACTACTATTAGTATTATGCCTATGCCTACATTTATGGTAATCATGTGACATCCACCCAAAATTTAAGGGGAATTGAGGGATTCAATATATTTATATACTTATTCATACATAGGAAATCTTTACCCCTCCCATGATGATTACACATTTTCCATCACCAACCTATCCTACTACACATCCCTCTGAGTAGACTATTCTAGCTCTACATCCTAAGGTGTTGAAGCTAGCATAAGGTGCATCAAGAGCTAGTCATTACATGGTTTAACACACTTTGATCCATAACCCATTATCCCCTAAAATAGTAACCTATCATTTACTGATAGGTTTTATAGCTTCCAAGCTCCCATTATACGAAGGCAAAGTTGATCCCAAGCAACATCTTAGATCATTCCATGAAATATGCCTAGATTATAAATACAATGATAAGATATCAACCAAGTTATTTTCAATAAGACTTAATGATTATGCCTTGTGATGGGTCTATGATATCCCTCTCCAATATTAAGACAACTCAACAACTTTTCCCACTAATTCCTAGTGCTTTTTGTGATAAAAATCAATGAGAAGTTATCCTATGTAGAAATTTCTAAGCTTAAGTAAGGATACAATGAACCAATTAGTGACTATATAATTATATACAAGACCATGCTAACCAAGATGACCAATTTTATGGTTGACAGTGAATTAAAATACATATTTAAACAAAAATTTCCATCACCTCTCCATGAATCAATTATATCCAAGAGATTTAAATCATTTGATGAGCGATGACATACCTTTAGGGATATAGAAGTCACATTAATTGATTTGAATAAATTTAAGTATTAATCAAATCTTAAAACTACACCAACAATGAAGTTTTAAAGCAAACCAAGTCACAAGGTCAAACCAAATGATGAAAAGAATGAGGAAAATATTATAATCAATGCAATGTCACAACCTAAAAACCAGTTATAATTGATATTTCCAAACAAGAGGTAGTATTAAATATTACCATCACCTCCTCATTTATTACTAAATAATTTACTTGAATATAGATTTATCACACTCCTTCCTCCACAAGAATTATATCCAAATAGGCCTAAACGAAGTAACTATGATGACAATGCATATTGTGATTATCATCATATTGTGGGACATTTAATGAAAAAATATTTTAGGCTAAGACATAAGATACATGATCTTATAGATGAAAAAATTAACAATTTTAAAACTCTTATAGATGAATCTAGACCATTGCATAATGGAAATAAAAATTGAATATATTTAGTGATCCTTTTCCTAAACATGAAACAATATAAACGAATGAATTTTTATAGGTACATTATGCATACAACATGCATCATCCACCAAAAATGTATGATAATCTACTAGATGCTATCATTAGTACACTTAGTGATATTCCACCTCAATAGTCTATTATGACATTTGATGATAGTGAGATATTTGATGAAAATTAAAATTATCATGTACTTTTCATACAATCCTACATTGATGAATAATCCATACACACTATGATAATTGGAAATGGTTGAACTGAGAACATTTGCATGGCGACACTTTTCCACTCCGTTCGATACACATGACAAGATTTAAAAAATGCATAAAAAATAGTTAAGAGATGATACAAACATATAAAAAATACTTGGGATGAGTACTATTACCTCTTTAGGTGGACTCAACTATATTATGTACACAAATCATTGTTTTATATAATTACAAGGTTTTCGACATGTTGTAAGGACACCCTTGGATGAAAATACTTCATGAAGTCCCATCCATAGTGCATCAATGCTTAAATTACATACACTACAACATATTAATCATAGTTCTAAGAATATAGTATAAGTATTCTCTACAAGAAGAGATATCTCCTCCAAACCCACCACCATTGTGATTGGTTGATATATATATATATATATATATATATATATATATATATATATATATATATATATATATATATATATATATATATTCATGTTCATTAATTAGAGATGGTTGATACACTTATTTAGGATCAATATTCAGAGATGGTTGATACACATATTTAGGATCATTATAGAGAGATGGTTACTAGACATATAAAGGATTTATCTATACAACCAATTATTTAGTGTTGAGCACAGCAAATAATTACTTATATACCACAAAGGTCACCATCTCCTATAGTACATATTTAGTTAGAACAAAAAATAATTCAGAGTGTTACAGAGTGAAAATATGCATTAAAAGACCCTAATACTATAAATTAAACACCATAGAGTCCACATCCATCTATATTTACTCATCACACACTGAGATACATGAGCATTGATCATGACAAATATGGTACACCATGACTCCTTATCCAATCCTGATCCAACCATAATTTTTACCTCCCATCCATGAAAGAGGGCCCTTCCACCATTAGATATAGGCTCTTACCATGATCCTCCCATTTATATAATGATTATTTATCTTTTCCAATTAAATATTCTATATATATATATATAATCAAAAAACACAAAAACATTCAAATATTAAAAAAATTAAAAAATAGGACCTTAGTATGACATGATTATTATATATATATATATCCATTTGTTTTGTAGATAGTATATTATTTACATACACACATGCATTTCACACTACATAAGTCTTATGCATAACTTACATGTTATTTATGGATGTAAAAAAGTTAGACTTTACTTTACCAAATGGCCATGCCAATATAGGGGGCATCTTTTTCCACATGTTTCACTATTACAGACTATATCTCTCTATGTATGATGTTGAGCTACCTATATTGCTTACACATGCCTTAGTAGTTACTCATATCTTACATAGTGATACATAAATATATTATTATACTATGATGTGATATTGATACATATTATTGGTGTAGATTAGTTCCCTTATTATATGTTCCATTGATGTTATTACTCTATTACATGATAAGCTACTTTGTGCTTGACTATTGTGTGTGTCCCTTTGGCCTTGCTTGGTGAAACATCCTTGATGTCCCTTATTTTAAACATTTTTAATGTTCCCTCATATATAGACCTTGTCCTTATTTTTTGTGACACAATTATGTCCCTTGTATGTAGATATTGGCCTTATGTGTGACACTAATACTTTCACTTTTTGAGATTTCTAACATTGAGTGGTGCCATGATCTATATCATGTAATTTTATTGTATAGTCATATTTAGAGATCCTTATAATGTGTACTTAATTGATACATCTATCTGGATATAACACTTATATGCCTTGCATTAAATATGTTATATACATACTTTGATCAATATAAAGATTCCTATGATGACATATTATCCACATATTCACATGATATTTCATGATTTTATCATTATACATGACATGATATAGTTAACTCTTTTTTTGAGATGAGTAATTTACATGACACATCCCTCATCCCAAAAAAGAGGCATTATAATGGGCTTGTCATAAAGACATAATTCTACATGAGAATAAAATCAAATACAAGTATAGATATCAGAGATTCATAATGGTTTATATATCAAATGGTTCAAATACATGATAGATATTGACACATTGAGATAGATTATGAGGGAATATGGCATGCATATAAAATTAATTTAAAGAGACTTGAACATAGATTCATACACACCTAAGTGCATATGGATGGGCATAGACACATAGTTGATAAGAACAACAGTTACAAGTTTCTATATACATATTTAGATACATGTTCTCAAATTCAGGATATTGGTGCATATAATTTTCTAAAAATTGGTACAAATTCATGAGGAATTGATACTGATTCATACACACATATACACAACAACACAATTAACAATTAAATTTAAAATAGTTGTCATTCCACTTAATAGTTATCAGATCTGTGGCCATGATGGGGGATTGAATATTATTTGTTATGTATAGATCATGCATTTTATTATAAATTGAGAAAAAATACATAATAATAAACATGAATTCTTGATGGGAGCATGAACATTGTTCATTATTTTTTTATCATGCATTCTTTTTACAGGGAGAAAACTTGAGTGAAACTATACAATTGAATCTATAATCCATATGTAATGGTTGATTCATTTTATTTGAATGAACTCGAGTTGATGGTTTTCTCTTTATTTGTGTAGTTATTTATGTTAGTCCATTACATTTTTCATATTTTTTTTAGGTTTCTAACCCTCACAATCACACCTAGGGTTTTAAGGTAAATGAGTATGATTTATGGGGATATGTGCATCATCAAGGTTTGAGATTACAAAAATTAAGCAATTAAAGATAGATGTAGGTGACTATAAAGTCACTATGACCTACATTATTCTTAGGTAAGTACCATCCAAAAGTCAATATCAACCAATGATACTAACCTATATTGGTGAAACTGATACATAATAAATAAAGAATAAGCTCCAAAACCAAATAAACCACTTGCCTATTTTATTTTGATTTTCATTTCTAGCATATAGTCACAGTCAGATAGTCAATAAAAAAAGCTAAGTATTCATCCTTTTTTTGTACTTAATATTCCTATCATACATATTTTACACTCAAATGTATGCTTGAATGCCATATATTAATATTAATTACATTTTAAAGTTATAACTATAAAAGCAAGTAAAAGCAAGCAAATTGTCAAGTATCAAAATCTAAATCATTAGTTGCATACATTTAATAAAGGATAATATCAATCACACTAGGTGGTAGAAATATGTGTGGCTTGATTTCTCTCCTCATAGTATCAGACATGTATGACATATTCAATCATCAAATATGGGTGATTGAGGTTAACTCAACCCATTATGTTTTCCCCATTTTGTAGGTTTTTCGCCCTCACAAGAACTCTAGGTTTTTAAGGACAATGAGATTGATTTATAGATATAGGTGCATCAATAGGGTTTGGGATCATGAATATAACACAAAAAAAGACAAGTGCAGGTGAACATATAGTCAATATGCCCTAATTTTTTGAAGGTTAGTATTGACTAATAGATTAATATTGATTAGAAATATTGACCCAACATAGATAAATAATTAGTTCTAGAACTGAATGAACCACATGCCTAATTTATCTTTATTTTTACTCTCAAAATATAATCATAGTCATATAGTCAACTAAAAATCTAAATTTTCATCCCTTTGTTGTATTTAATACATTTAGGTTATGCTACTTGTCAAGTCAAAAGATTCAATCTTAGTTTTTTACTTTTAGGTGTATGCTTGAATGTCATATCTCAATATTTGATTTATATTTCAAAGTATATCTTAATTAGATTAATTAATTCACCTTAATTAAAATTTGGGTGGAATAGTATGCTAGCCAGTTACTCTAAAACCATTTTGTCGTAGTATTTTGAAGGATGTTTTTATAATCATACAAGCACACTGAACTCATGCAGTAGTTCTTCTGAAGCATTGAATTTTGGAGACTAACGCCTCATGAATAAACCCACATTCTTGAAAAACTAGGGCCATATTTTGAATACTATTTCTCTATCCTCATTTAAAAAATAATAATATGAATAAAATGTTGTGCCAAAAAATTGATATTGGCCCTAGGGAAAATTTCTCTGTTATCCCGTATCCATTGGCTCAAGGAGACCACACTTGACCATGTTCCAATGAACAAAAAATTAGGGCATTTTTTAAATATCTATGAATAATAATGTCCATTAATAGATCATATATGTTTAAGATAGGTATTTATACTAATACCTAATTATAGTCTCCATATTCTATAAAAATCCTCTTACGCTTTCCCATTTCCTTTCCATTTATCTTGAGTCCTTCCTTCACCTCATCAATATTAACCATAACACAAAATTAATTATTCTTAAACAATATTTAGCATGTTTGGGGCATATTTGGTGGTGTCCCCACTATTCAGCATACCCAAACATTTCCTTTCCTCCTTAAATCTTTGTTTGACATGGCTTTGTGATGTAGAATCATTAGGTTTCACTTGCAATCTTGTATCAACCAAAAATATGTTAGATTGGGAAAATTAGCTAAGTCTAGTTTTTCTCAGGTTTTTGATTGTATATAAGTCTTTGTTTGTAAGTTTTTCACAAGTTTTTTGATGCACATAATTATTATATTATTTTGAATAAGCTTTTGAATCTTTTTGCAAGAAGGTTTGTTAGGTATTTTGATCAAACATATTAATGCGGAGATATATGAATTATTTATAAATGTTGATGGTATCTTTTAGAGCATTAGAGAATTTAATAGAGTCACCATATAGTTTATTTCTTTTTTGCATAAGCAAAACATTGTTACAAAAGGTCTTGGAGGACTTGTATCACCACCACATAAGTAGTATAATGGGTTGTGGTAACTTTGGAGAATGAAATTGACATTAGGAGCTGGTCTAGCATCAACACACTTAATTTAAAGCCTTTATATTTGGCATAAAATTATTACACATATCAAGCCACTTGGGAACCTTGTGGTGATGTGCAATAAGACTCATGATAGATATAAGGTTTACAATAACACAATATGTTTATTTAATATTATTCTACCTATTAATTAAAGCACATCACTTATGCATCCATCTAATGGTCAGAGTTATCTAATGTATGGAAAAAGGGTCTAATTATCATCTATCTAACCATTTCTTGTTGGGTAGGTAGTATTAGAAATAGCCTAAGGAGATACCACATTTATTATGATGTGTTATAGTGAATCGAGTTTTGTTATTATGTAATACACTCTATTGTGATGTATTATCCTTGGGACCATGTTAAAAATTTAATGTTATTGGTGGATTTATAAGAAATTTAAAAAGTAAGTTTTTGGCTTTCATGCATATATAAACATGCCCCTATAATCATATTAGGAGGGAGAAGAGTGAGAGGAACAATTAATTGATCAATTTGATCCTTTCTATATATTTGAATAGGTCATATAAACTTGAGATTAAAATTAAAATTTTAATATATAACAAAGTTTAAAGGTTAAGGTGTGAATATATATATATATATATATATATATATATATATATATATATATATATATATATATATATATATATATATATATATATATATATATGATACTAAAATTAATTATATCTAGAGGAATTTTACAATGGGAGAGAGGGAAAGGAAAAATCTTGATGTCATGGCCATATAAAGAAAAGTGGCCAACATCTTTTTTTTTCAAACATAATAATTACTATAAAAAGAACCGACATAATATAATAATAAATATGAAATATTAATATATACAAATAATACATTAAAAATAAATAAATCAAAACATAATAAAATAACGATCAAAAGAAATAGAAGGAAAATAAAAATTAAAAAAATTAATTAAAGTGTAACAATCAAAAGATAAAGATTTAACAATGTAGATAAATTACATAAATTTTTATATTATAAACTTCAATCACTGAATGATTTTTTAATTATATATTTAATGCTAACCAAATATTCCTATTTCATCTTATCAACTAGAGTGTCTGGGATACAAATTAAGAGGATTTCCTTTGTGGTGAGTAGAAATATAATTTGCTTGTTCAGATAGTCTTCTCCAAAGAACTTCACCACATTCAATTTGAGTAGGCTAGGAAATTCATCCAACAATCAGTATAGAATGGGTTTTGATTCCACCATAACACAAAATCTCCCTGACATAAACATAATAGGAATAAGAATGGTTCATCTAGATGTGGTTGTGGGAAGAGTGGTGCCCCTTCATATCCACCTTAAAGCCTCTAAAATAATGTTACACCAATTGAGATGTCTAAAAAACTAAAACAAAATGATTTGAATCCTGATGATATTATGTGACTTAAAAAATAATTAATAGCCTTTACTAGATGAATTTCATAGTCCTCAAAAATTTATTAATGCATACCAGAAATCATTACCAATTAACACTAAATTTAAAACCTCTTGCACTGCTTATTCACAAACCTTTCCTTATCACCTAAAGCTTATGAAGAGATCAATTTCAGAAAAATGGTGACTACCATGAAATGCTCTGATGCATTTCCTTTCTAACTTTGACACATCATTAATTCATATTCTAATTGTAGCACTTTTATAACATTCTAGTTAAAACACACACAAAAATTATATTGAAGTAAAAAATAATATTAAACACCCACCTCTATGCCTTCTGCTCTAACCATACTTCAAGATTGTTTGACTGCATAGATCAATGATGGCGAAGTGTTTGCAAGATTTATATATAATTTTTATTTCTTTAAATTTAATGCATGCAAGTTATTTTTCTTTCTTTCTTTTTAATAAGACTCTAAATATAAATCTACTCCTTTCAGAACATGCAAGTTATTCCCTCATAATATAAAAACTCAATCCATACTTTTTCATATATATAATTTTTTTTTTAATTTCAAATTTATAGAGATTCAGTTTTCAATTTTATTTATTTTCATAATATTATAATTATTATAAAATTTTTAAATTGATTATTAAAATTATATTTTATCTAATATATTGTTTATATTTAATTTAATATATATTTTTTGAATTAATTATTATATATTAAAATATATATATATATATATATATATATATATATATATATATATATATATATATATATATATAATTCACTTAAAAATTGTGTAGCTATGGCTTGACAAAAATTGAAATTTGCAAATGAAGAATGAATAGAATATCAAAGAGAAAAATAAAGACAATATCATAGAAGAAAATAACAACAAATGAAAATTGTATAAAAGGAGGAAGAAATCAAAAATCAAAATGACAATGACAGACCAAGATATCAAGAACATAGGGATGAATTTACCATTGAACAATTAGAAGTAGAAAAGAGGAAACATGTAGATAAGATGAAAGACATTCGAGCACAAACATCTCAAGATGAGAAATATGTATTAAGAACAAAATTAAAAAGACAAATGCGTTCAGATCAATTAACTGAGGTAGAAAAAATATAAATAAGAACTTATTCTTGAAGCATCTGAAAGGGCACTAACAATGATCAATTCATATTGTTGACATTAATTCTAAAGAAGCAAACCCAATATCAATAGATCATGTGCTCCAGACACCAAATAATGCATTTCAAGTCATAATGGATGTTGATGTTACAAATACTATAAAAAAAAAGATATACAAGAGCAAACATCTTAACCTACTAGAAGAAGATGATTGGAAAATAATGATTTATAAGAAGAGTCAAATTTGCAACCTAAAAGAAGAAAAAAATGAAAGATATAAAAATTGAAAGAGAAAAATATAACTGATCCCAATGGAATGGTTGGGATAGATTTGAAAACATTTCAAATGATTTTTTGACATGGCTTAGATAATATTGTTTTACTAAACATGTGTTATATTTGTTAAGAAACTTATATCAAAATAAATATTTCTCAAACCATTGAAGGCCTTGTATGTAATAAATGTTGACAAGAGAAAGGTCATCATCTATTTTTAGCATCAAATAATATGGATCTTAGAACACAACCATTAAAACTTGAAAACTTAACACAAGTTGAGTAAATGTTAATAACATATGGATAATGTACCCCACTTCCATCTAGCAGATTATTTGATGTTGTTTATAACCTCATTGAGGGGTAGAAGGTCATATTGGGAAAAATATCATGGTGAATTAATGGACATGTTGTATTAAATTAGATCACCTACCATTTTCTTCACATCGAGTGCAACTAACATGTATTGACCTGATCTACATGCATTGATGCCAAGAACCCCATTGAAAAATCCAAGAGAAGCCAAAAATTGATGAAGATAAAATTTTATTGATTATCCTCATATAGTGGCACATTATATGCACTTGAAACATTAAATTTTTTGTAAGCAGATATTCTAAAAAGGAATGAAATTAAAAGATTACTAGTCTAGATATGAATTGCAACATAGAGGTTCACCACATGTGCATGGATTTATATGGTTAGATGGAACACCAAATATGGATAACCTTGATTATAAAAATTATTCTAAATGAAAAATGTTGAGAATTACTTCCATTCTATTATTCATGCTTGAAATTATCTCGAAGATCCACACTAATGGAACATACAGGTATGCTATCAATTATTAGGTAATCTTTATTTTATATAGTATCTATATTTGTTAGTTTAACTAATTTTTTTATACATCGTTAATTTTTAGGCATGTAAAAATTTTATGCAACATCCATGTCTTCAAAATACAAAACAACTTACATAGGTGGATATGGAGCGTGATTATGAAGAGCTACTTAATTGTGTAGAATGACGTATAATGTGTAGAGAGGGTGCTTGCCTATGTAATAAAAGAGGAAAAATGGTTTGTGGATAAGATTTACAATCATATAAATTGTTGTATAAAAATTATACATAACATTTGTAAAATAACTAACAATTGAGTTGTTATTTCTTCTAAGTATGGTGTACCATGGCCATTGAATCTTAATAGATAAAAATTATATGAAGACTTAGACATAGGAGATAAAAAGTATGAGACTATAAGAAATGATGATAGAGTTAGTACACATAATTGCTATATATTACAACTATGGAGAGAAAATGTAGATTGCCAACTTGTTCTTTCCAAACACATAGTGGTCAAATACATTACTAAGTATGCAACAACAAAAAAAGAAGAGTTATGAAACTTATCATCAAATGTTGATGTGACTTTCAAACATTGAAAATTATAGAAGTCTTCTAACTGAGACAATTATTGAAAGAGACACTGGGGTGAAAGAAACATGTCATATGTTTTTAGAGATTTTGTTAGTAGAGACTAGGAGATTATTTATGAGCTTGAATGTTTTATGTCAGTTGTTCAAACCTATAGATAAAAATGAAGAAGATGATTATAAAGAGCATACAATGTCTTTCATTTATGGATACGAGAATAGGCCTTTTTTCATGGAAAGCACATCACTTGTTAAAGCAGTGAGATCTTGGACATATAATCCAAGGCAAAAAAAGACAATAATGGGAGGCAAAGAATATTGTAGCTATAGTGAGAGTATTTCTAAGGTTTTTCTTCATCCCTACACATGAATAAAATAAATAGATTGATTTCTATTGGTTAGAGTTATTACTTTACAAGCCATTTTATAATATATAAATAGATATTAAAATTGATGATGAAGAAATAATATCAAATTAGGATTCATTCAATTATAACTATTGGCATGTGGAGAGAAGAATAATTCTAGAAGATGTTAAAAGTCATGGTGATACTAAAGATGAGGATAATCAACCTGTTCAACAAAACATAGTGGAATATGAGTGGGAAATCATATCCAGGTTACAACATGGCTAAGTTATGGAAGTGAGTGAGATAGATATGTTAGGAAGAAGAGATATTGACATACAAGCATTTTGGAATAATTAATATAGAGGTGAAGAATACACAAATAAGGCAATCAAATTTATAAGCACCATGAAAGATAATGGATTTTTTATAGATGACAATATAACACTAGAGATTAATTATGAAAATTTGGGTACCAAATAAAAAAAACACTTGATATGATTATGACACATTTTCATGGAGGTCAAAATACTTTTCCCTTAGACATGATAGTCCAGGGAATAATAGAAATAGTAAAATCATATTTGATAGGTGCCATTCATCAAACTCTCCAAGATTTAACATTCCCAGAGTGATCTCCACTTTTATTACTTGTGCCAACTGGAGTTGCAACATTAAATACTGGTGACTCAAATATCAATGTACAACTTCAAATCCTAATTGTGGATTTTGTTGAATTAGAAGGAATAAGACTTGCAAGTTTCCAAGAAGATATCCACCACATAAAATACATATTGATTATGAAATGAGCTTCATTTGGAAAAATTTGCTATAGAACATAGACTCTAGACTTCATCAAGCAGTTCTTAAAAAATACAAACATGAGTTTTGGTGGTATATCTCTTATTTTGGTTGGAGATTTGGGTCAGCTTCCTCCTATTAGTGATAGACCACCACACAATAGAAATAGATGAGATAAACTATTATGGGAATAATTCAAAATAGTTATTACTTTGGACAATATATTTAGATAGGAAGGAAAAAGTGATGACCAACAAAGGTTTTGTTGACTACTAACAAATCTGAGTGATGCAAATCCAATAATAGATGATTGGAAGCTATTGATGACTAAAACAAATGTTAGAATAAATAGAGACACCAATTAAGAGTTTGACAATTGTATTTTTTTTTCCATAAATGATAATATGCATAACCACAATAAAATAAAATACTATTCATTGAAAAGACCGGTTGCATGTAACATTGAAACTAAGGTAGGAAGTGACAATGCACCAACGAGAGGTCCAAATGATGAACTAGATGTGGAATTACTAATTGCTATAGATGCAAGAGTCATGTTAACTTCAAATATTTGGATCAAAAATAGGTCTTGTAAATAGATATCTAGGGTATATTAGAAGTATAATCTACATACTCGAGAGTACCCCACTAGAACCACCAACATATGTTATGGTCAAGTTTGATAGTTACTTAGGAATACCATTTAAAAATCTAACTCCATATGCAATTCTAATTATACCAATACAAAGGGGATGCACAACCCAATTATCCTTACGGTTGGCTTGGGTATTAACAATACACAAATCATAAGGTTTGACCCTTTCAAAATCCAAAATTGATATAGGTCAAAGAGAAAGAAAATGATTAACATTTATGGCTATATCTCATGTAAAGTCTTGAAAGGACTAATAATATTACCTCCATTTACATATGAATTCTATGAAAAGCTAAATAATGGAAAACAATTTTCTAAATGGAATGTTGAAGAGAGATTGAAACTCTTAGAGGAAAAATAATTTAATGTAATTATGAAAAATTTCATGTACTTATTCATTATTTGAAATTTTATGTGATGTGTACTTATTCATTATTTGACATTTTATGTGATATGTATGGTATATTTTGATGAGTACTAAATAACTATTTAGATTGAAAATATTAAATTATGTAAATTAAATTAATGTGTATTATAATTTTGTATTATATAATATAATATATAATATACATTTCAAATTTTATGTCAAATAAATACACAAAACACACAGTTGCTACTAACATACCTATCTTAGATAAACCTATGTAAAATATGTTGAGAGATATCATTCTTGAGGCACCTATTCCACTTATGTCATGAATCCAATATAATATACATTTATCTCATATAAATATGCTAGTTATAAAGTTATTTTTATTATTAAATAAATTTTAAATTTTTAAATTTTTAAATTAAATATTGATTATGATTCATAAATTAAATCATTTTAAAAATAGATATACAAATTTAATTTATATAAATAAAAAATAAAAAAATAGAAAAAAATGTAAGATATTAGATTAAAAATTAGAAATTAAAAATGTATTAAGTACATGTGCCAATATTTTTATTATTAAATAATTTCTCTCTATAATATTTTATAATTTAAAAAAATGATTTATATAAAAAATATATACTAATATACAAATCTCAGATAAATTTATATAAAAAATAGAAAACATATCATTCTTAAAACTTTTATATTGATTTTTTTTAATCATTAAAATAAATACCATATATATATATATATATATATATATATATATATATATATATATATACACCTTGAACTACTTATATTTATCATACAAAGTAAAAAGGATAGAACACTATTTATATTTATGCTAATGTGCTGATTAACAAAGTTGAAAAATCTTTGAAATGATATGTCTACAAATATCCTCCTTAACTAAAATGAGTTAGAAATAATGTATGCAAGTGAAGGTGGTTAAGTTTGTTTATTATAACAAATATCAATGAAGGTGGTTAGATTTGTTTCTTATAACAAATAAGAAAAATGTATGCAAGTGAAGGTGGTTAAGTTTGTTTATTATAACAAATATCAATGAAGGTGGTTAGATTTGTTTCTTATAACAAATACCATGTTTCTTGTAATAAATACCAATGAAGGTGCTTATCTATTCCTCTTTGTTGGATTAAAATTCATGTTAAAAGATATCTTTTATATATAAAATTATATTTGTTTAATTTTTTAAATTTTGTTCAAACTTTATAATTATATATATTTTAATTAATTATTTAAATAATTTTCATAAATAATTATTATTTATAAATATATTTTGAATAAATAATTAAAATTATATCTTTTAATTATAAAAATTTAAATAATATATAAAGCATTAGTTTAATTGATCATTTCTATAATTTGAATAGGTTTTATAAATTTAAGATTAAAATTAAAAATTTAATATTAACAAAGTTTAAGGGTTAAGACTTAATATATATTTATCCATCATATAATTTATTTTTAATTATTTTATATATATATATATATATATATATATATATATATATATATATATATAATAAAACTAAAATCAATCATAAAGATGTTTTTATTTTTTAATAAATATTAAAATTTTAAAATTAAATATCGATTATGATTCATACATTAAATCATTTTAAATATAAACCTATAAATAAAATATATATAAGAAAAAAAAAGGTAAGATATCAAAATAAAATGTAGAAATATATTGAACACGTGTGTCAATATTTTTATTATTAAATAAATTATCCATTCCATATGACTATGATTTACACATTAAGTTATTCCAAATATAAACCTACAAATTTAATGTACATAAATAAAAAAAAAAAAATGTAAGATATCAAAATAAAAATTAAAAATATATTGAGTAGGTACAACAATATTTTTATTATTAAATAAATTATCCACACCATAGGACTATGATAAACCTAAAAATAAATAAAAATTAGAAATATATTAAGAATGTATGCCAATATTTTTATTATTATATAATTTATCCACACCATACAACTATGATTCACACATTAAATCATTTTAACTATAAATCTACAAAAAATTTCATACATAAATAAAAAAAGTAAGATATAAAAATAAAAATATATTAAGTACATGTGCCAACCATACAACTATAATTCACACATTAAATCATTTTAAATATAAACTTACAAATTTTTCCATACATAAATAAAATAAAATAATTTTTTTTAAAATAAAATTGTAAAATATCAAAATAAAAATTAGAAATACAACTATGATTCACACATTAAATCATTCTAAATATAAACTTACAAATTTTTCCTTACCAAAAAAAAAAAGAGATATATATATATATATATATATATATATATATATATATATATATATATATATATATATATATATATATATAAATATATATAATAGAAATATATTGAACACGTGTGCCAATATTTTTATTATTAAATAAATTATTCACACCATAAGACTATGATTCACATAATAAATAAATTAAAAAAATATATATATAAAATATCAAAATAAAAATTAGAAATACAACTATGATTCACACATTAAATCATTCTAAATATAAACTTACAAATTTTTCCTTACCAAAAAAATGTAAGATAAAATAAAATAAAAATATATTGAACATGTGTGCCTATATTTTTATTATTAAATAAATTATCCACACCATAAGACTATGATTCACATAATAAATCATTCTAAATATAAACTTACAAATTTTTCCATACATAAATTAAAAAATAAACTTACAAATTTTTTCGAACATAAATAAAAAATGCTAAGATATTAAAATAAAAATTAGAGATATATTAAGCATGTGTGCCAATATTTTTATTATTAAATAAATTATCTATATTATAGACTATGATTCATACATTAAATCATTCTAAATATAAACCTATATTTTTTTCCATACATAAATAAAAAATGTAAGATGTTAAAATAAAAATTAGAAATATATTGAGAAGCCTATACCAATATTTTTATTATTAAATCATTTATCCACACCATACAACTATAATTCACACATTAAATTGTTCTAAATATAAATCTACAAAAAAAAATTACATAAATCAAAAATAAAAAAATATCAAAATATCAAAATAAAAATTAGAAATATATTGAGCACATGTGTCAATACTAACCCACAAATTTAATACATAAAAACAAGGAGAACACATATAATAAAAAAGAAACATATATTAGAGAACCCAAGAAACCCTCAATTTGTTAAGAAGTTTCTAGAAAGGATATATAAATAGATCTATCACTAAAATTGATAGATCTATCACCAAAATGATCTTCATAAATAATCATTATTTAAATAATATTTGAATAATAATTATTTATAAAGAGTTTTTGAATAAATAATTAAAATTATATCTTTTAATTAATAAAAAATATAAGATATCAAAATAAAAATTAGAAATATATTAAACATGTGTGCAGATATTTTTATTTGTAAATAATTCATACACTAAATCATTTTAAATATAAAACCTATAAATTTTTCCGTACATAAATAAAAAATAAGATTCACAAATTAAATCATTTTAAATATAAACCTATAAATTTTTCAGTACAAAAATAAAAAAAAGGTAAGATATCAAAATTAAAATTATAAATATATTGAGCACATGTGCCAATATTTTTATTATTGAATAATTTATCCACACCATATGACTATGATTCACACATTAAATCATTCTAAATATAAACCTACAAATTTTTCCTATACACAAATAAAAAATATATAAAATATAAGATATCAAGATAAAAATTATAAATATATTGAGCATGTGTGCCAATATTTCTATTATTAAATAACTTATCCACATTATAGGACTATGATTCACACATTAAATCATTCTAAATATAAACCTAAATTTTTTCCATACATAAATAAATAAAAAAAGTAAGATATCAAAATAAAAATTAGAAATGTATTAAGCACTTTGTGCCAATATTTTTATTATTAGATAATTTATCCACACGATAAGACTATGATTCACACATTAAATCATTCTAAATATAAACCTATAAATTTTTTCTTACATAAATAAAAAATAAAAAAATGTAAAATATCAAAATAAAAATTAGAAATATATTGAACACGTGTGTCAATATTTTTATTATTAAATAGTTTGATAAAAATTAGAAATATATTGAACAAGTGTGCCAATATTTTTATTATTAAATAATTTATCCACACCATACAATTATAATTCACACATTAAATCATTCTAAATATAAATCTACAAAATTTTTTTTACATTAAAAAAAATTAAAAAGAAGATAAGATATCAAAATAAAAATTAGAAATATATTGAGTAAGTGTGCCAATATTTTTATTATTAAATAATTTATCTATACCATACCATAATGATTCACACATTAAATCATTTTAAATATAAACCTATAAATTTTTCGATACATAAATAAAAAATAAAAAATATCAAAATAAAAATTAGAAATATATTAAACACGTGTGCTAATATTTTTATTATTAAATGATGTATTCATACTATACAACTATAATTCACACATTAAATTATTCTAAATATAAATCTACAAATTTTTCTATACATAAATAAAAAATAAAATAAAATAAAATATCAAAATAAAAATTAGAAATATATTCAACACGTGTACCAATATAAACTGACAAATTTAATACATAAAAACAAAAAAAAACATATAATAAACAATGAAACAGATATGAGAAAACCCAAGAAACCCTCAATTCGTTAAGAAGATTGTAGAAAGGATATATAAATAGATCTATCACCAAAATTGTATAAAAATATATCAATCTAGAAGCTTTTGATTGTTGATTACCCTTTTTAAGAGAGTTGGGATATCATAAAAAGCCTTAAATTTCAAGCCGGGGGTTAAATTATTCTAAATATAAATCTACAAATTTTTCTGTACATAAATAAAAAATAAAAAAAGATAAAATATCAAAATAAAAATTAGAAATATATTCAACACGTGTACCAATATAAACCGACAAATTTAATACATAAAAACAAAAAAAAACATATAATAAACAATGAAACAGATATGAGAAAACCCAAGAAACCCTCAATTCGTTAAGAAGATTGTAGAAAGGATATATAAATAGATCTATCACCAAAATTGTATAAAAATATATCAATCTAGAAGCTTTTGATTGTTGATTACCCTTTATAAGAGAGTTGGGATATCATAAAAAGCCTTAAATTTCAAGCCGGGGGTCTACCGAATCACTATCCTCATCAATTGGACTTGGATCCTGGCTAAGCTGAGGAAGAACATTCTACCATTGCTGGTGTATTCAAGTGAGAAGGATGACTATGTCCAAGAACAGGAGTAAAAGGTTGAACCACTGGAAAACTCTCAAAGGTAAGATGCAAAACATAGAAAACTTGCCCGAATCTTTTAATGTCTAGATCTTAAACCCTAAAATTGATTGCGTAGATCTTAAAAAGAGTTTCGTTGAGCGATGTGATTATTTATTTTGCAGTTGGAAATACTGTGCTGATTCGGTCTCATTATCCCAAGGATCCTCCTTATGTAGCGCAAGTGAAGGGGATCGAAAGTAAAAGAGATGGGCAGAAGAATGTTACAGTCAGTGTGAAGTGGTATTACAGGCCTGAGGATACAGATGGTGGTAGTCTCTCATTCCATGGAGAGAAAGAGTTGTTCCTCTCTCAGGATTTGGACAAGCTGAGTGTGGAGACCATCATAGAGAAATGCACCGTGCATTCCTTCAAACGATACACAAATCTGGAAAGCGCAGGCCCGCGAGACTATTTCTGCCGTCTCAACTATAACAGCACTAAAAAGACTTTCACTCCAGCTATGCTCCGTGTGTAAGAAAAAATATTTCAGATTATTCCCCCTTCTGGCCATGTTTTCAATTCCCTAGAATTTTCTTTTCATTTCTTCTTTGCTCTAATTTTTATCCATTTCTGTAACTTCATCTTTCAATCATTTTCTCAGCTACTGCAACTGTCAAACTCCAAGCAATCCGGATGAACTGATGGTCCAATGCGAAGACACTGAGTGCGAAAATGAGTGGTAGGGTTTCATTTTTTTCTGTCATATATATATGGGTAAAATAGTTATTTTAGGTCAACTTTCAAGCCAGATGGTGGAGTATGAGAGATTTATTCAGACTTCATGGGGTCTTAATTAGGGTATTTTCTTACTTCTGAGAGATTTATTCCTAGAGATATACTATTTAATGCTGGCATTGGATATAGAATTCAGACTTTGTGCTTCAGCCTTGCATTGATCATTTTTTTAAAATAATTTCACTTTTTTGTATGACATTATTGCAGGTTTCATCCTGAATGTTTGAATCTAAGTACAGAAGAAGTAAATGCTATGGAGCATTTTCTATTGTCCGGATTGCTCCAACAAACAAAAACATTCTTCCATTGAGAATGTGTAAATGTCATGGAGCTTTTTCAAATTTGTTTTGTTAGTGCAGTACAGATTTATTGTATAAAAGTGGTTTCTAGTTTTTTTTCATAATTTGGGGGATGTTTTGATAAACCAATGGTGGTTCATCCCAACCAAACGAATTTGTTTTTTTTTGGGTCAAATTATATTTTAGGGTATACAAGGACAAATTTGAAAGAAAAATATTGAATTCTTTTCTTAATATTTAGTATGGTATTTTGGTTGTATATGTGTTTGTTTTTGTTTTGTTTTATTTATTTTTTATGAGTTGAAATATGTTAAATTTTATATAAAATAAAGTTTATTTTTATTTGTATATATATTTTTTTTAAATAACCAGTGTATTTTTATTAATGAGAAATAATAAGATTTTTCTTTTTTTTCTATATTCATTAAAAAATAGAGATGTATTAGTAGTAAATTTTGTGTTTTTTTTTTATACATTATTTTTTCATTTGAAAAACTTGTGTATTATTTTAATGAGTTATTTATTATTAAATTATAAACCATTTAATCTTAAAACAAAAAATGATTTATAAGACACTACCCACTTCGAAATATATTTTTTTTAATAGATTATAAACCATTTAATATTTAAGACATACAGAATGATTTATAAGACACTACCCACTTCAAAAGATTTTCTCACATGAAAATAGATTAGAAGAGGCTATTTGTTATATATTATTGGGTTATGCCAAGGTTATAACTCCAAAGTTGTGGATTACATATATTGTTCCTCCACCAAACTAACCATTTTCTCATAAGTAGTAGATTACAAAATGCAAGTTTCCTTTGATTATGTTGTTAACATGAAGTTTCATTTGACTTAAATAGGGGATTTTCCTTTGATTAAGTAGAAGATTACAATGTCCAAATTTTCTTTGATTAAGTTTCTAATTGTAGTCACCTAATTTCGATATGAGGGTAGTTATTAGTTGTAGAATTGCATTATTCTAGGATATTTGTGTGTTTGTTGATTATTAGTTCATGTTAAGCTCTTATTAACACAATTTTCCTGTATTTTTGAATCTTCTCATCTTCTTTTTCCTCTTTCTCTCCTCTTTTCTCCTTCATTCCTTATTTTCCTTGTCTTGGTCTAGAACCATACATTTAATAGTTCTAGGTCGAGCCATTCTAACACCTTATTTTGGGTCTCATGTATTTTTTGCTCCTAAATTGTCAACATTTCCCACTTGTTGTGTGTTGGCTTACATGCCAATGTTAAGGTCTTAATTTGAATTTGAGAAATATATAAATCCATAGGTGCATTAGTTATGCATACACGACATGAAATGCTTGAACAAGTTAAACAATATTTAATTAAATCATTTAAGGTAAAATATAAGAATCAGACGAATCCTACTTATAATAAATTTTCTATTTCAGTTTTCAAAATGTCTTTTAAGGCAGGATTAATTCTTCTCTGAGGTTGGCTTACTAGTTCAATGTTCTCTATATAGATATGATTGGTGCATACAATTGGATATTCATTTCTTAATATTCCAAAGCAAAAGATTGAGTATGATCTCTGAGTACATCAAAAACTTTCACTTCCTGATCATCTATCAACCAACTATTTATGTTGAGGTGCAAATATGATTTGCTTAGTGCCTAGATGGGAAGAATCTATTTGTTTGAATTCACTCATAAAAGAGTTGAGAGGACAAAGATGTGTCAATAACATATGGAATGTGACAATATCTCTAAAAATTTTATCTTCTATAGAAATCCCTCCAGCTAAAGGACAATAGAAGGCTGTTAAGAATGAGTTTTGACCTTCATGTGCCCATTGCATAACACTTTGTTGAATGCCTCTATGGTCATATAACATGCTAGAAGAGGTGGGAAAGGATGTGCATTTAGAATGATAGTAAATGCTATCCTCATAGGATAATCTATCAAAATCTATAGTTGGATTGACAAGATCCATAGCTGGATTGTCAAGATCCATAGTTGGATTGTCAAGATCCGTGGCAGTTCTAATACTTCTTGATAACTCATCCTTAACTTCTTCCACGTGATCAATGATTGTGACCATAGCCATAAAAGAGATACTATCATGTTTTTATTTAAGTTGATCTACTTATAATTATTTGATAATATTGATTTATGGTTGAGTAGGTGGATATAAATAAATGCATTTTGATTTAAGACCATTCGAGATGGTCATATCCCCTTATCAAAAATCAATCAATACTGCCACTATTTTTGACCAAGGCCTTCCTAGAATCAATGAGTATCTAATTTTATTATTTTTAGGTTGGAGAATAATAAAATCAATAGGGTATTCCCATGAATCTATAGTCAATGTTATATCCTCAATGACACTTCTTCGACATGATCAATGATTGTGACCATAACCAGAGAAGAGATACTATCACATTTTTTTTCAAGTTGATCTACCCATAATTATTTGATAAGATTGATTGATGGTTGAGCAGGTGGATATAAATAAATGCATTTTACTTTAAGACCATTCAAGATGGTCATATCCCCTGATCTAAAATCAATCAATGCTATCACTCTTGTTAACCAAGGCCTTTCTAGAATCAATGGGTATCTAATTTATTTGTTTTTAGGTTGGAGAACAATAAAATCAATAGAGTATTCCCTTGACTCTATATTCAATGTTATATCCTCAATGACACCTTTTGGTTTGGTAGTGGAATGACCTACCATCTATAAGATTATGGTAGTGGGTTGCATATCTATTAAAGAGAGATTTTACATGGTGTATATTGTCATTACATTAATCAAAACTCCCAATTCCACCAATACATTTAGTATCTCCTTCTTTATAATCTTTACAAAAATGATAGGACTCCCTAGATCTTCGTATTTGGGTAAAAGTAGCTTACCTACTAATAAATTAAAAAGTTTGCCATCTACCTGTATAGTCTTAGGATATTATCTTTCATTACTAGATGTCTTAATACACAGACTTTTGATCACCTGATTTAGTTTTGGAATGTCTTTAATAGCTTGTAATAATGGAAATTCTATGTTGAGTTTTTTGAGTTCCCAAATCAATTCAGATTTCTTTTTGTCTTCCACTTCCTTCAATCATTCTAAAAAAGGAATAGATGGAGGAGTTATGGTGACTTCCTCTATTTTTCTAGGTTTTTGTCTTAACTCTTCTTTCTCTGATTGAGTCTATTGAATTAATTTTTCATGAGGCATTTCTATAATTATGATTTGAAGTTATTGTAATATTTTTCTTGACTAGAGATGTATGTCTACACATTCAATAACACTTACCCCTATGGTTTCACCTTGTTTATTTACATAAATCTATCTATTATTTAGATTTTCCACTAGCTAGGTAGGTAGCTGAGGTTAGTTTACTTGTTATATAGGAGGTGTTTGATTTCATTAAGGATCCATTAATGCTTATTATTGTGAAAACATTTTTTATTATGGTTGGTTATAGTTTGGACCAAGATTCCAATGTTGATTTGTCCATGGCTACTGATGACCTTAGGGTAACCAAGTTTATTGAAAAGGTTTAGGCATCATCCACTGTTGCAGCATCCACTCCTAGGTTCCCCACTATGGTAGTACTACCCACACTTGTGGAGGTGCATGCCATTATCGAAAATGAATCCTTGAGCCAAACTGTTGTGGTTGATTTTGTCAAAAGTTATTACCTTGTATTTGAACATAGTTTATTTATTATATGGTTTGTATATTCTATTTTAACTGGTTCTTAAGAGTAGGATTGTGACTACAATTTTTGTGTCATGATTTTGAGCATCACATATTCCACATATTTCTATTTTATCTAGAGGATAGTCCTTGAGTGCATATTTTAATCTACACTTTGGACAATAGATTTTCAGTGGTTTAGTGTTAGATTTATACTTAGCTTGCAATCCATATAATATTGTGTATAGTTAAACTAGTATATCTATTTTGAAATTTGTTAGTTCTTCCATGAGTTGGCTTACATCACTATATTTCCCTAGTTTCCCTCTCCTACTACTAGGTTTTGTCTTAGAGTAGATACATAAACATGTTATCTATTGGAAGTCTAGTTTGGTAATGTCTCCCTTTTCTATGAGATTTAAATAATCCATGAAGGAGTCATTTAATCTTTTAAGCAAAATAGTTTTGATCACTTCCTTAGATAACTCATATCTATACCTGTTGTGAGCAAAAATAAACTGATTTATGTAGTCTTCAAGGTTTTCATCTTCATTTTAATTTATTTAAAAACATTCTTTTTTTCTATCCTTGACCCTACAATAATATTAGTATTTATTCAGGAATATTATTTTCATTTCTGTCCAAGTGCTGATTTGTTTCCTGCTAGTCCCATAAACCACCTCATTTCTCTTTCATTCAAAGTAGAAGGAAACAACTTCAAATTTTGATTATCTAAAGTGTAATCATAGGTCTGATAGTGAACTTTGAAATTAAAAATAAATTGATTTGGGTCTTCAATGAATAGAACTCTAAAGGTAGGTAAATTGGATCAAAAAATATTTTCATTATTGTTCAGTCATCATTCTCAAAGATAATAAGATAAGACAAAGTCCTCTCAAGAGGATTCCTGCGAGGGTCTTCTACATGGCCTATGTTTTCTCCCATTGTAACTAGATTTATATTGAGAGGAGGAAATCCTTTAAGTTCCTATTGTTTTTAGTGTCTAAAAGTTTAACTTTTATAGAGAAAGATTCCTCTAGATCTTGGGAGGTACTTATAAAAGATTCACCTATTTATTTATACAAAATTTCTATCTTTTCTAAAATTACTTTGATTTTCTCTTCTAAAAGATAAGGATCTTTTGGAAAAAACCTTCCTTGTGAATCCCTTTTCCTAATCATATACTTGTATTTGACAAGAGAGTAATTTATTCTATATTTTTTTATGTTTTTATGTTTTTACTGTTAACTTTAGTGTTTTATCTTACTATTTTTTTTAATAAGTCCTTGACAATGGCACACAAATGATGGGTGTCATTGTCTTTATTTAACCAATATGTGTTGTTGTCAATTATTACGAGGGCCAGTATCTAGGGTTGTTTGTAGTGAGATATTTATTAGTGTCAACTAATAGTTTTGTTTGAGGGTTTTTGGTGTTTTACTATCCTAGGTTTCTACTTGTAAAGTCTAAACTAATGTTACAAAGAAACACACTTACTAGAAATATAAACACATCAAACTGCTAAATTGAATACTTTTAAAGCAATCATACAATGCTATAAATTAAACACATTAAAATCAAATATCAAATCCACACTTTTAAACAAATTTGTAAAATAAAGATTGCTCTAATTAAAATAATGATAACTGCTTATTCAACTTCAAAAGTAAACACAACAACATCTATTTTATCCTACGAGTTATGAATCTGATCACACAGAGAATTTATGGTGTGGGCCCTTGCTCATTAGGGTGTGGGCCCTTGCTCACACTTGGATTTAGGATTAATTCAACTTAGTATTTAAAACACTATCTTTAACACATAGAATGAAAGATAATTCTACTACAAATTCTTTTTGTATTCAAAATAATAAAATTTACAATATATATCTTTCTCTATAGATCAAGCATGGATCTACCTTTTTATTATATGCAAAATAAACTATCTTATAAACTAGGTAATAACTCAACTAACTTAAAATAAGAAAATATTCAAAGAAATTAGTTTGTATAGTCAAAATAGATAATATCATTGCAATAAGATCTAAAAAAATAAAAAATATCTATGTGAGATTATAATCACTATATGTATCCATATCTATCTACCACATCTTTACATACAATATATCCATATCTTTTGATTCTAGAGTTGTAGCCTATGACAATAAACTTCTATAAATGGAAAACTATACATCAAAAGAAATCTATATATAGACCTGTATAAAAATAAAAAGTATCAAAAGGAGTCTTAAATCATCATGGAATACATGAAAGAGCTGTTGGAATGTTTTGGAACATGCTATGGGTGAGTTGTGAGAATCCAGAACACAACTATCATAATTTATAGCTAACTATTGTAATTCATAGTTGACTGATAGAATCTATAGCTGACTGAAAAAATATGTAGATATGCTCAAATGATCAATTCTTGGTCATGACACTTCCTTATCTTCATGAGATCCTAGAAAAACTCTTATTAGATTCTATTATACTTGCACATATAAAAATATGGAAGACTAAACATGCAAATGGTTAAAACATCATAGAAAGAATGCTAACTTAGACTCACATGAGCTTATAGAGATAAAAACATCAATTTTATACCTTAAACTAGTTATAAATCATAAGACTACAAGCAGTACTCAACTCAAATGGCATGTTTATGATTATAAAGAAAGATATATCATGAAATAGTGAGTCTTAGTGTGAACTCATCACTAAGAGAACACTTATCAAACAACACTAAAAGAGAGGGTTCCAAATACCCTACACAAATAATATAATATAATAACCCAAATAGGTCTTTTAATGCATAAAATTAAATCTAATCTAGTGTTATAAAAGCTTATAACATAAAGTGGGTGGTTTAAAATAAATAAATGGATCATGGTAAGTAAATCGGGGCCTAGATCA
Source organism: Torreya grandis (assembly GCA_037957365.1). NCBI lineage: Eukaryota > Viridiplantae > Streptophyta > Pinopsida > Cupressales > Taxaceae > Torreya > Torreya grandis. The sequence continues at coordinate 2,393,018 of JARHVA010000709.1, read as the reverse complement.
CCTAAGATGGAAGATGAAAAGCTTATAAAACCTTATAACTACACTAGGTTTAAGTGTAGAGGTAATATAGATTAATATATATAAATTTAAACATATTATTTTATGCAATATCTATCAAATGAAATAGAAAAAGTTAGAGATACTTACCTTTGAATGAACTTGTCAAGTTTCAATCTCCCCCATTGGCCAATGGTGCTTTGAAAGAGATTGTTGTGATTTTGTAAAGATAATACTATATAAATTAGATCTAGGCTAAAGGACTCCTACTTGCATCCAAAAAATTTCACAAGACAAGTTATCTTTCCTTCAAGGAAAACCCTATCTATGGCTTCTTCAAATGTAGCTATAACAAAATTATGAGATATAATAATAAAAAAAATGGAATGTTCCTCTCCATTAGATTGAAATAAAGGTTGTATTTATATTAATAGATAGGTTTTAACCCTTATGAATTTTTAGCTAAAAAGGTCATCCATCACAATCAAGTTTAAAAAGGTTATTGTTAGGCCTCAAACTAGGTCAACTAGGTCAACCTAGTTGCGTAACCTATAACGTAACTTTCATAACTAGGTCGACCAGGATGACCTCATAGGAAAAATGGGTATTTGCTTAATTATGTGCTATTTAAGAGGAGAATTACTTAGGGATTTAGATAAGTAGGATTTGTTTTCCTGGTAAATTGGATAAGCATGATTTATTTACTTGAGGAGTTGGATAAATGAGATTTATAATGGGTTTATGTATGATAGAGTTAAAAAAAAATATTGCAAAGCACTAATGGTCTACCCACCTATTTCCCAGTGTATCCTTTAAATAATGCACTTAGGGAGATTAAAACTCGATAGGTTCTTGTAAGAGAGACAACATCAATAAATATTAAAGTTTAAAAATATTATGTATATAGTAGGTGAGCTCTTAAATTTCCACATCTAACTAGAATATAAATGTAGTTTAGTCTAGTAGTTTATAGACATTCAAGTGGTGAAAATATTGAAAGATTACATGATGTTTCTTAGTAGGGATTAGTCTAAGACCCTAAATGGGTATATGGCTACAAACTTCTCTCATATGTGGCTACCTTGGAGAGGTGTGGCTAATCAAATTCATTTTGATAGAGAGCCTATGATGAAACATATGATCATGTAATACAATGAAGTCAATGAGAAGATAAACATAGTATCCTTTGACATAGGCATTTATAACCTATCTATAGAATGATAAAAAGAGAAATTTGAAGAGGATTCTTAGTCATTAGGTTCATGGTCTATGTACTTTGATGGGGCCTATTCCAAATAAGGTTCTGGTGATGGGATCTTGTTGAGTAAAATGCAAGGGAAATAAACTTTAGACATCTATAGGTTATAATTTTCTTACATAAAAAACCTCACAGAGTATGAAGCCTTGATCCAAGGTTTGTAGTTATCCCTAAATCACTACATCAAAAAGTTAAAGGTGTTTGGGGATTCTAATCAGTAGTAAATCAAGTTATAAGTAAGCTGCAGTGTAGGTTATCTTACTTAAGAAAATATACACATAGAGTGTGGGTCTTGATAATAATACTTGTTACATTTAATGTCATTCCTAATCCTAGAAAAGAGAACTAGGTTATGGACTCTCTAGCATCTTTATCTATGAATGTAGTTCCTTCAGATGACTCAAAATTGCATCACTTTTCCATAGAGCTCATACCCTACCCATAAATCCTAGATAATGTTCATAAATTCTAGGTTTTTGATGATGATCACCATGTACTATATTTTTTAAATAGTTCTTGGGTCTTTAATGCTTAGATCATAGATGGGAAAGACAAAGATAATTCCCTTAGTAAAACTATAGGAGCCTATAATAACTTGAAATATTTCTAAGAAAATGGGTACCTATAAAACCAACTTAAGCATGCATGTATAAAAATATACTTTCTAAAATAATAAAAAAATATAAAAGGGATAAACACTTGGAGACTCCATTAATGGTAGTCATCCAAGGATGAGGAAGGAGAAGATGAATGACTATGGACAAGTCATCCTCCAAAACCTCTTTCTTCTAACCTAAAACCTAAAATTGAAACATAAAGATTGAGATGAAACCTTTATTTCTCTCCATAGTGATTTATAATATTTCCTCATCATTGACTAAATCTGATGATCAAGTTAGAAAAGATCCAATGACTAAGATAGAGTGATCCATCCTTAGGGACCTAATCAAAGACACTTTAGACCCATTTTGACGTCATATGAAGAGTATGCATCTTCATTTACAATATTTTTTCATAAGAGATAAGTCAAATTCAAAATATATTCAAGTTGAAATTTTCAATGTGAACCGAACCCTATGTTTGACTGAAATCACTCAAGATCCCTCTTGAACCCTGTTGATAATTAGGATGAATCATTTGAGCTAGTGATTGCTAAAACCCAATTATTTTTAGTTGTGCATCTTTATTAGACCTTGGGGCTATAGACCTTGTTATGTTATCTCATAAAGTTATAGGTTATTGGAGAGTTTTTAGGCTAAATATAATGAGTGGGGCCTACAAGGTTGCATATCAATCATTCTTCCACTCGTGGATTGACATCCATGTCATTTATGCATGCGAGTTTGTGGAATCATTTCATGTCTCATGTCATGAAAATGGCTAGCCAATAGGAAATGTACTTGTTTAGAATGTGCATTGTACATTTTAGAAAAAAATGCCATGTTTGTGTGTGGTTTTAGTCATGCCAAATTTTGGGCATGCAAAATAGAAATGACCCTATAGATACGTATAATTCAAAAATTCATAACCAACAAACTATAGGCCATAAATTCATGAAAAATATCCAATGGATCTAAAAAATTGAAAAAAATTATATAAAATTGGTTTGTGCACTCTTATACCTCGTTGAATGTGAACACAAATTGCACAAAGTGTAAATACATTATAAAAGAAACTAAGTAATTTCATTACTTTAAATTTAAAAACTCATACAATTAAAAAATATATCTAAAAATTAAATCGTAAAATGTAATATAACATCGATTATTCTTATTTTTCATTAAATTTGAAATTGGAAAAAATTGAGACTTATGAAATTTTATAAAAATTATTTAATTGAACCTAGCCTTTCTTGGGCTTATTTAAGTCCCATTCAAATGAGAAGTTGAAACAAGGTTTTAACTTTATTTTTGATAAAATATGAAAAAAAAAAATGATATTGTTCAAAAAAAATTATTATTTGATTCAAAGCATAAAAATGATCTTTCATTACATTTACTCTTTATTATTTCAATTAACCTTTAATAAAAAACTAATGTGTGAATGCTCATAACCATTGCATCAATTTTTTTTCTTCCCTTTATTTCACATTTATTACAATAAAATATTACATAAAAATAGCTTAAAACTATCTAATACTCATTTTATTATCATTTAGATTTGTAAAGCCATGAAGAAAAGGTAGACTCCAAGCAAGCTCCCAAGTGTAACTACAAGGCCAAAATAAGAAGTGGTTTTCCTCCCATCTCATTTCCATGATTGAGAAACTTCCCTAGACGCCCCTAAGCTAATGAATCCAAAATATGATCTTGTAGATTACTATCCAAGTTTTCTAAGTTATAAAGTAAATATGTTCATTTTAAAAGGAAAGGTATAATAGGTATTACCTCTAGTTTTGTGCCTCATCCTACAAAATACGAAACACCTCCTATGTTTGTCCAAAAACACACATCTCTACAAAGGAAAAAAACTTCCAATGGGACATACTCAAATAATTATAAATAATACACATAACACTCTTGGACAAGTATTCACTAACAACTTATAAGGAATGAAAGGAGGATGGCTTAAGGAAAATCACTCACCCTTGCTCGTCTTACCATAGTTCTCAAGCCCATGTGAGAAACATAACTCCAAAAATTTTAAACTAAAAAATGAAATTAAAAAGATAATATAAAATGGGAGAAAAACCTTCCTAATAAACCCTTACTTGTTTAAAAAAATACATGGCCTTAGTCGCAAACCATACACAAAGCAAGAGAAGGGTTACAGGCCATAAGGCCTTGTCAATCAATAAATCCTTTTAAACATTTAAAGGAGGTAACAAGGGATTATTTTAAAATAAAAAATTAATAAGGTGTAAAAATTACCCCCGCCTCAATTTATCTGGTGTTTAACATATACCATTCTTCTGAGATGAAGCTCCTAACTAGCCTCCTTCTCCCAAGATCTCTTCTTCATTACTCCATGCTTAAGATCTAAATCCATTTTCAAAATTGTTAAATTTTAATCACAAGAGTGGCTTCCCACTTAATTATAGATAAAACTCTAAATCATTGGATAAGGGGAAGATGATACTTGTCCCTTCCCATGCCTTTGTCTCTCACAAAAGTATTCTATGGGGTTTGTTATTTCTTACATGATTGAGGAAAAGTATGGATCACTCATAATAAATAAATGATTGAGTTATTTAAATTCCATTATTTATCATACGAGTTGTCCTAAAATTCTTATTGGGATCCTTCCCATACATCTATATTGGTCAAATGACTCTAATTTCAACACAAAATGCCACAAAATCACTTTATGTGACCCTACAATGTTGATTTTTCAATTTTGTTCAATTTTTACAAGTGGTGACATCATGTTGGCTCCCTTATCAGCTTATGACCTTATAAAGAGTTAAATAAATATCTAAGGTATGGGTAAGGTGTGCATGAATAGTGTTATTTAGTATAAAACTTCCAAAATTAAAACACATGAATAGAACACATATAAAAAAAGAAAAGGATAGGTGTCAACTAGGGACAACACATATAGTGAATGATAAAATACATTACCAAAATAGCCTAAGGTCCCTTATTTGGACAAATTTAATCTTGCACATCATTGCACACATAAAAACTCTCTATCCTAGGATAACCAAAGCAAATGAAGTTGAAACAACCTCAAGTAACATGTACAAGCACACATTGTATACATAGAAACATTAAAAACATAATATTATCTCAACATACTAACATCAATTTATTTGTAATATCAAATCAAATGACAAAGTAGAATTAACTCAACTAATAAGCTAATGTAATATGCATCTAAATAATAAAAATAAAAACAATTATCACTAGCATCTGAATCATACTCTTGTAAACAAAACTTAAAAGCATCGAGTACCCAACCCAATGTTCAGTAGTAATGTAATAAACATATAACAAAACATCAAGTAACTTAAATAATATAAGGAAAATGCCACATCATGGCATGTATAATAACAAAAAGGTCCAATAGAATTAACATTTTGATAAATGGGGCCTCAAGAACAAGCTAAGATATGTTGATGCCAATCCCAACGAATTGATCTAGTTATAAATTTATGACCCTAAACCTAAAATATACTAAAAATACAAAAAAAAAAAAAAAAAAAAAAATCAAAAAATCTGAAATTAGGACTTGAGCATAACATGATAGCAAGATTACACTATTTATATATGTTTTTTAGATTGGCTATTCCTTATATACACATGAATTTCATGGTATATGAGTGATATTCAAGACATACAAGTTACATATGGACATACAAATTTTGGACTTTCCTCTACCCAGGGGCCATGTCGATATTAAGGGAATCTTGTTGCATAGGTTTCCTATTATAGGTTATAGCTTTCTATGACACTTTGTACCATGTTGAGATACCTATATTGCATACACATGCATTGATAGTTACTCATTTCTTACCTAGTGATTCATAGATATGCCATTATATTGTAACTTGACCTAGTTTACTTGTTCTATGCTTTGTTAATGTTGTTACTTTATTACATTACAATCTACTTTGTGCTTAACTAGTATGTATGACCCTTGGCCTTATTTTATGAAACATAATTTATGTCCCTTATTTTTAGGGTCAAAACATAATAGTGTGTCCCACTTTTTGGTACAAAGCGAACACAAAAAATGAAAATGTGCACATTTCTCATTTTACATAGGAAACAATGACTAAATCATATAAATTTGAAAATTATGTTAGCTAATGAAATGTTTCATTTTAAGTTTAAATTACATTTATATTTTTAATTTGTGTGTGTGTGTGTGTGTGTGTGTGTGTGTGTGTGTGTGTGTGTGTGTGTGTGTGTGTGTGTGTGTGTGTGTGTGTGTGTGTGTGTGTGTGTGTGTGTGTGTATCCACACACGTGCATACACACACATGTGTGTGTGTTGCTTCAATACACAGTGTGTATGTTTCATTTATATAAATTTGTATTGAGTGGTTAATCTCTCCTCATCCTAAATTTTTCAAAATGTAATGGTTTTTCAAGATTTCTTGGACAAATATCCTAGAGACATGGACATGAACATAACATAATTTTTTAATTTTTTTTTATAAATATAAATTTATTTATTTATTTTTAATTATCAAATCAAGAAATATATACACTTATGATCTCCCCTCCCCTTATTTATTTATATATATGTCGAAATGGACTATTTTATTCACCATTATAATGAGGACTTTGAAATCAAGTACAATGATTTATTTCAAATTTTTTTTGACACACTCTCATATTTTTATTGTGCTAAAAAAAGATGATACTTTATTTTACAAATGATTATATTTTATTGAATAAATAAAAAATATTAAATATTAATTATTTTTAAAACTATATATATTATTATAAATATCACAAATAGAACTATTTACATATGGAGCCACATGTTTTTATTTGATTTTTCACCCTTTATATAGCCATATGAAGTGGAATTTTGAATCTAATAGGAGACTTCCATTTGGATGGTTTAGTATTTGGTGCCACATGGAATTAGAATGAATGTGAATAAAATGAAATCCTGTGTTCTAACTCCACCTAGCAATAGACACTAAAGAAAAATCACGTTTAAGGATTAATATTTAGGTATGGTTTAGAATGAAACCCCTTTCTTCTAAGTTGCTTTAAAAAAATACATTCATTTTAAGCCCACATATGGGGGTTAGAACTAAGGTAATTCATTCGAATCCCATTAGACTGAAGGGGATTCATTATAAACCCCTTTTTTATTTTCTAAGGATCCTTGAGTTGGCCACCTTGTGGGACTCATTTATATGATTTAAATTTGTGGCATTTTTATGTCCACTTGTGTGTGTCCCTTAGCCTTATTGTTTGTGACAATTTTATGTCCCTTGTATATGATTCTTGGCCTTATGTGTGATACTAACACTTGTGCTTATTGAGATTACTGATGTTAAGTGGTGCCATGATCTATATCATGTACTTTTACTACATATGTTTATTAAAATATCATTATTTTTCATGCTTCATTGATATATTCATCTATACATGACTCTTACATGCCCTTGCATTGCATATGTTACATATATACATTGATCAATATATACATCAATATTATCACATATTATCCACATGATCAAATGATATCATAGGATGTTATCTTTATACATGAGATGATATAGTTAAACATTCCTTTGAGATGAATGACTTATAAGAGACATTCCTCAACATAAAATGAGGGGATTAAAATGGGCTTGTCATAGAGACACAAGCCTCAATGATTATAAAATAAGACCAAATTAAAAAATTTAGAGATTTAGAAAGGTTCAAATACATGAAATATATTGGCACATTGATAAAAATTATAGAGACATATGCCATGCATATGCATTCACTTTCCAAACACTTGAGCATAGATCTATACATATTTGGGTGCATATACATATTTTACAAGAATACAAATTATAGGTATTCAAATACAAATACATTTATGATACTGGTGTAGATACTATAATTTAGTGTTTGGTACTTTACAATGACAAACTTGATACACATTTACCACACGACTTGAGTGCACAAACAAGGTCCTAATTTACCATTCTCTCACACTTGTTGATGATATATTATGAGTCAACCTTTCCTTTCTACTATTATACACATATATAAACCTCATTGTCTATTTAAAATATACTAAATGTCCTCCATATATATCTACAAACTCATAGTTTAGTCCATTTGTACATAGGTTAGTTTCTCCAGATTTGGTCAGTACAACTAGTTGATATTGATTTGATCTGGTTGGTCTTAACAAACTCCCACCAATAAATATTTAAAAAAATCAAATCTCTCCTTAGGGTTAGCCCATTCACCTAACATGTCAGTGGTATGATAAATTATCCAATTGGACTCATATAATCAAAGTCTCCTTCAAATGGGCCTTGACACTTATCTAGAACACATATATAGACTATAACACATTGAGAAAATTTATTGCATTTTTTTCTAAATTATGAATCGATAACTAGGATTAATCCTAAGACAAGTTTTAAGAATCCTAATTCCAAGTCAAAGAAAACATTGTCAAGTATCAAAACCCAAACCATTAGATTCATACATATACAAAAGGAGCACACTTAACAATTACATTAGGTGGGAAAACTACATGTGGCTTGATTTTCCTCCTCAGAGTATCAAATATATAAGAAACAATTAATCATCAAACATGGGTGATTGGGACTATCTCAACCCATTACAATTTCCTCAATTTTGCATGTATATAACCATCATAAATAAACCTAGGGTTTAAAGGTAAATAAGACTAATTTTCTAGGCTACACACATCATTATGGTTCAGGATTACAAACATAGAGTGGGAAAAGACATGTGTAGGTGGTGTAAATTAATTGTGCCCTAATTATGCATAGGTCAATATCAACCGATATGTCAATATCAACATGTGATACTAATCTAGATTGACATAACTAACTTGACATAAATAGAGAATCAATTATATAACTGAATGAACTTAAGGCTTGATTTATCCTCATTTTCACTTTTAGAATCTAGTCATATCTAGATAGTAAAAAAATCTAAATATTCATCCCTTTATTATCCTTACTATATTTAAAAATATTATTTTAAAAAATAAAATAATCAATATTAGTATTTTCTATTTAGATGTATGCTTGAATGATATATCTAAATTATATTTCAAACTTCTATCTTAGTTAGATCAAGTAATTCACCTTAATCCAAATTAGGGTAAAACATATTTGTGAATCCTTATACATGAAATAATGAAAAACTTTAGATATTTATTAGGATTTAATCCTTCTAAAGTTTCATATTTTTTGTCTTAGGGTTTCAAATTTCATTTCTTATCTCTTCACACATAAAAATATATCTCATATTTTCCCCTAAGGTTTCATTGATCTAATTTTTTATTTCCATACACAAATAATATTTTCAACTTTTTTGATAGCTTCCTATATACTTGCGTGATCCCATCCTATGCCATATAATAAGGTTAGTTCCATTTTACCTGTAAGACACAATGATAGATTAATTGGACCTATATAGAGCATCATTATATTAATCTCACTTTAGCTAAAATGGATTCAATGAATGTTTATTCTTCTTTTGATAATAAAATTTTTCATGAATATGTGAAAACATATGATTATGTTTATATGCCTCCATTGGAACATGATAATGAAAATGAACACAATGATCAAGATAAATATGAGGGCATAGATAAAATTTATCCTAATGAATTATATGAGGTAGATTGTGACCAAGTTAAATTCTTATTCAATTTTCATCAAGGACGTGATCAATGTCCTAAAAATGTGGGTAGATTTTTTATATTAATGCTAACATATAAGGATACAAACCAAACTAATATTTATAAATATCAATTACCCCAATAAGATAAATTTACCATTATTAGCCAATCCTTTCAATCTAGTGCTTCCACATCAGGGATTTAAACCACTATTATTAGTATTATGCCTATGCCTACATTTCTAGTAAGCATGTGACATCCACCCAAAATTTAGGGGGAATCGAGGTAGTCAATAGATTTATATACTTGTTCATATATAGGAAACCTTTACCCCTCCCATGATGATTACACATGTTCCATCACCAACCTATCCTACTACACATCCCTTTGAGTAGACTATTCTAGGTCTACATCCTAAGGTGTTGTAGCTAGCATAAGGTGTATCAAGAGCTAGTCATTCCATGTATTCACAAACTTTGATCCATAACCCATTAGCCCCTAAAATAGTAACCTATCATTTACTTATAGGTTTTATAGCTTCCAAGATCCCATTAGATGAAGGCAAAGGTGATCTCAAGTAACATCTTAGATCATTCCATGAAATATGCTTGGATTATGAATACAATGATAAGATATCAACCAAGTTATTTTCAATAAGACTTAATGATTATGCCTTGTGATGGGTCTATGATATCCCTCTCCAATATTAAGAGAATTCAACCCCTTTTCCTACTAATTCCTAGTTCTTTTTTCCATAAAAATCGATGAGAAGTTATCTTGTGTAAAAATTTCTAATTGTAAGTAAGGATCCAATGAACTAATTAGTGACTATGTACTTATATTGAAGACCATGCTAGCCAAGATGACCAATTTTATGGTTGACAGTGAATTACAATACATATTTAAACAAAAATTTCCATCACCTCTCCATGAATCAATTATATCCAAGATATTTAAATCATTTGATGAGCTATGACATACCTTTAGGGATATAGAAGTCATATTAATTGATTTGAATAAACTTAAATATTAATCAAATCCTCAAAACTACATCAACAATGAAGTTTTAAAGCAAACCAAGTTACAAGGTCAAACCAAATGATGAAAAGAATGAGGCAAAGATTATAATCAATGCAATGTCACAACCTACAAACTGGTTATAATTGATAGCTCCATCAAAGAGGTAATTTGAAATATTACCATCACCTCCTCATTTGTTACTAAAAAAATTACTTGAATATAGATTTATCACACTCCTTCCTCCATAAGAATTATATCCAAATAGGCCTAAACCAAGTAACTATGATGACAATGCATATTTTGATTATCATCATATTGTGGGACATTTAATGAACAAATATTTTAAGCTAAGACATAAGATACATGATCTTATAGATGAAAAAATTAACAATTTTCAAACTCCTATAGATGAATCTAGACCATTTCATAATGGAAATAAAAATTGAATATATTTAGTGACCCTTTTCCTAAACATGAAACAATATAAACTAATGAAGTTTTATAGGTATATTATGCATACAACATTCATCCTCCACCAAAAATGTATGATCATCTACTAGATGTTATCATCGATACACTTAGTGGTATTCCACCTCAACAGTCTATTATCGCATTTGATGATAGTGAGATAGTTGATGAAAATTAAAATTTTCATGTACTTTTCATACAATCCTACATTGATGAACAATCCATACACATTGTGATGAATGGAAATGGTTTAAGTGAGAACATTTGCATGGTGACAATTTTCCACTCCGTTGGGTACACATGACAAGATTTTAAAAATACATAAAAATTAGTTAAGATATGATACAAACATAAAAAAAATACTTGGGATGAGTATTATTACCTTTTCATGTGGACTCAGCTATATTATGTATACAATTCCTTATTTTATATAATTACAAGGTTTTCAACATGTTGTTAGGACACCCTTGGATGAAAAGACTTCATGCAGTCCCATCCATAGTGCATAAATGCTTAAATTACATACACTATAACATATTAATCATAGTTCTAAGTGTATAGTATAAGTATTCTCTACAATTAGATATAGATCCTCCAAATCCACCACCATTGTGATTGGTTGATATACATATTCATGATCATTAATCAGAGATGGTTGATACACTTATTCAAGATCAATATTCAGAGATGGTTGATACACATATTTAGGATCATTATAGAGAGATGATTATTAGACATATAAAGGATCTATCTATATAACCAATTATTTAGTGTTGAGAACATCAAATAATTACTCATTTACCACAAAGGTCACTATCTCCTGTAGTACATATTCAGTTAGAACCAAAAATAATTCATAGTGTTACACCATAGAGTCCACAACCATTTATATTTACTCATCATACACTGAGATACATGAGCATTGATCATGACAAATATGGTACACCATGACTCCTTATCAAATCCTGATCCAACCATAATTTTTACCTCCCATCCATGATAGAGGACCCTTCCACCATTATACATAGGCAATTAGCATGATATTCCCATTGATAGGATGATTAGTTAGCTTTTACAAATCCTAAATATTCTAAATAAATAAAAAAAATTAAATAATCAAAAAACACAAAAACATTCAAATAGTAAAAAAATAGAACCTTAGTATGACATGATTATTAGATATATATATATATATATATATATATATATATATATATATATATATATATATATATATATATATATATATATATATATATATATTAGTTAGATTGTATATTATTTACATACACACATGCATTTCACACTACATAAGTCTTATGCATAACTTATATTTTACCTATAGATGTACAAATGTTAGACTTTCTTTTACCTAGTGGCCATGCCAAGATAGGGGGAATCTTGTTCCACATATTTCACTATTACAGACTATATATGTCTATGTATGATGTTATGCTACCTATATTTATTACACATGCCTTAATAGTTACTCATATCTTACATAGTGATACATAAATATATTATTATACTATGATGTGATATTGATACATATGTTTGGTGTAGATTAGTTCCCTTATTCTATGTTACACTGATGTTATTACTCTATTACATGATAAGTTACTTTGTGCTTGAGTATTGTGTGTGTCCCTTGGGCCTTGCTTTGTGCGACATCCTTGGTGTCTCTTATTTTCAACATTTTTTATGTTTTATTGCATATTGCCCTTGGCCTTATTTTTTGTGACACAATTATTTCCCTTTTATGTAGATCTTGGCCTTATGTGTGACACTAATACTTTCACTTTTTGAGATTTCTAACATTGATTGGTGCCATGATCTGTATCATGTACTTTTATTGCATAGTCATATTTAGATATCCTTATAATGTGTGCTTAGTTGATATATATATATATATATATATATATATATATATATATATATATATATATATATATATATATATACACTTACATGCCTTGAGTTAAATATGTTATATACATACTTTGAACTATATAAACATTCCTATGATGACATATTATCCACATGTTCACATGATGTTATCATTATACATGACATGATATAGTTAACTCTTTTTTTGAGATGAGTGATTTACATGGCACATCCCTCATCCCAAAAAAGAGGCATTATAATGGGCTTCTCATAGATACATACTTATACATGAGAATAAAATCAAATACGATTCTAGATTTCAGAGATTCATAATGGTTTATATATCAAATGGCTTAAATACATGATAAATATTGGCACATTGAGATATATTATGGGGTAATATGGTATGCATATAAAATCAATTTAAAGAGACTTGAACATAGATTCATACATACTTAAGTGCATATGAATGGGCATAGACACATAGCTCACAGGAATAAGAGTTACAAGTTTCTATATACATATACATTTTAGATACATGTTCTCAAATTCAGCATATAGGTGCATATAATTTTTTAACAATAGGTACAAATTCATGAGGCATTGATACTAATTCATACACACATATACACAACATAATTAACAATTAAATTTAAAATGGCTGTCATTCCACTTAACACTTATCAAATCTATGGTCATGATGGGGGATTGAATATTATTCATTATATTGAGATCATGTATTTTATTATACATTGAGAAAAAATACATAATAATAAACATGCATTCTTGATGGAGGCATGAATATTGTTCATTATTTTTTGATAATGCCTTTGTTTTACATGGAGCAAACTTGAGTGAAACTATACAATTGAATCTATAATCCATATGCAATGGTTGATTCATTTTCTTTGAACGAACTTGAGTTGATGGTTCTCTCTTTAGTTGTGTAGTTATTTATGTTACTCCATTACATTTTTCATATTTTTTTAGGTTTCCAACTCTCAAAATCACACCTAGGGGTTCAGGGCAAAGGAGTATGATTTATTGGGATATGTGCATCATCAAGGTTTAAGATTACAAAAATTGAGCAAGTAAAGATAGATGTAGGTGACTATAAAGTCACTATGCCATACATTATGTGTAGTTTAGTACCATCCAACAAGTCAATATCAACCAATGGTACTAACCTAGATTGGTGGAACCAACACATAATAAATAAAGAATAAGCTCAAAAACCGAACAAACCACTTGCATATTTTATTTTGATTTTCACTTCTAGAATATAGTCACAGTCAGACAGTCAATCAAATAAGCCAAGTAATCATCTTTTTTTGGTACTTACTATGCCTATCATACACATTTTACACTCCAATGTATGATTGAATCCCATATATTAATATTAATTACATTTTAAATTTATATATTAAATTATTATTCTTAGGATGGCTTGAGGATGGAGAGTAGCTATGGTATATTAGGTTCAATTGTTGGTTGCATGATCATTGGCCTAGAGTTTATGAGTGCTTCCAATATGAGTATGTGATGAGGCAATTTGGATTTCAACAAGATGTTCCTCTTATAACATGGGTATGGTTGAGGAATGCACAAGTACTAGTGAGAGCAGGGGATCGTGTGAGACTTACTGAGGTTGAGTTGGTACCTTTACCTATAGATACTTAGGATGTTGTTATATATGTTTTTGATGTGGGATACACCAAGGGATATACTTCATGGTGGGCTAAGGAGTGGTAGGCTCCATTATACCCCATGAATAGAGAAGATATTCCTACATAAGAGGATCTTGAGTTGATCCAGATGATGGGAGGCAGTCAATAATTGTATTTGAATTGCTTATATGTTTGTGCTTGAGTTTATATTTTTAAATTACATATCTAATGTAGTGATGGTTTGCTTATGTGTGCAGGTGGAGTGGGAGGTGTATAGGGTGAGGCACCTATTGGGGTTAGTGGTGGGGATGACGTGTTTTGGGAGACTATCATTAAGTCTACACTACATGATCTTACATGGCATGTTCCTAATGATGTTGTAGAGGAGGGTTTGATAGAGAGAGAAATCATGATAGTTGGTGTGTATGCTCATTTGTTTGATCAGGATGCTATAGCTATAACTACATATGTTAAGGTAGTAGGAGAGAGAGATGAGTTGAGGGCTAAGTGAGATAGTCATAGGATGCTTCCTCCTAATTATGGATCAATGAGATCAAATATTGTTGATGATTATATGGATATTCAATAGTGACATACAAACTTACATGAGGCATATGGTCATTTTTTGGAGCAAGATAATCAATGCATGAGTCATTCAGGATCTCAAGGATGCAAAAGTCATCAAGTGCTAAACAGGATTATGGGACTAGCATGGGAGGAAAGAGTGAGACTGAGAGTGAGGGCATGGCCCATATTTATGATTGATTATACTTTGATACGATGTATATATTTTAAAAACTTCATGGTATATATATATATATATATGCTTGTTTACTTTTGAAATCATGTGTATCTATGCTATAGATTCTAGAATATGTTGGTATATGGATTGTAAGTGGTTGACTTTAGAAATGGTTGATCTAGTATTGATTCCAAATTTGCATGTCCTTGGTAAATGGTACTTGGGATATGGGCTTTTATGTTTTGATTTGTTTGGATGTGATGTGTTGATAATTGTGATGCTAGGCTTATTGATTTCGAATTGTAATTGTATGTAGGTAAAAATTTGTTTGTTGTGGTAATTGGTAATGTATTTGGATAAATTTGAGTTGGTTTTTTGGGATTGGTAAAGCAAGATTTGGATATGTTTGATTTGGTTTAAGTGGGAAAGTGTTTAGAAAAGTTTGATATAGTAATACCTAGACTTTGATAGGTTGGTATTTGGATAGGATAGTTGTTAATAATTAGGAATGTTAGTTGTTAGTAGGGGATGTAAGATAGCACTGTGTGTGTATTACTTCCCTGAGAGTGGCTCAAGAATACAAAGGGTAGCTAGACCTTTAGATCTATCATTTCCATACTAAGTGAAGCTAAGAACTTATGCTAAAATGAATGTATAATGTATCAAAATATGCTATAGCAATATCTAAACCCTGTCAGCCAAGTGAACAAGTGCCCATACTTCTCATGCTATGTAGGAATGTGCTCTATAGTTGATATTCTCTATTGTGAAGAAGGCTCATCTGTTTGTATGAAATACGTTGTGGCCTCTATTGTGATGTATATGAATGTGTAATATGTTGATATGGAGCTAAAAATTCTGTTGATGATTCATTTAATAATGTGTAATATGTTGATATGGAGCTAAAAATTCTGTTGATGATTCATTTAATCTTAATCATAATAGATTATTACATGAGATAAGACCCTAAAAACATGATTGTAATGAATATCTTTTTGAATTATTACTATGTAATGTGGGTTCAACTAGTCTTAATAATAGCAGATTGCTATGCGAGATAGGACCCTAAAAACTTGATTGTAATGAATATCTCTCTAGAATGGTACTCTGCTATGGTGATTGTGACTCTACTAGATATGTATAAGGAACTACACTATGTATACCATGGACTACACTACTATATGTGGGTTGTTTTTGTTATACTACTTTCCAAACTTTCTAAATAGTTGGAAAAGGAAATATCATGTGAGATTCTATCTTAAAACTTGCATTGCACTCATGATGACTGACTAATGATTCATGTAAAGGAATGTCTTAGGATGACTTATTTATGGAGGAATGAGGTATAGGGTTCCAAAATGGAGGATATCTCTATGCCCCATATGTGAATACGATAAAGCCCTAATCAACACATCTATTAATACAATATTTGAGTCCATAACAATTATCATTATTGTATCCATAGATATGATGATAATTACAAAAGGGTTGATGTGGTTGTCTATGTAAGAGATGTGGATCTTGTCAGTGAATAGAAGGCAATGTGATTACCCTCCTATCTAATAGTGTTGATAATATGATAGATGGGTTATCCCACTCTAAATCAAACTGTAGTGGTGCTTTACTTTTGTTCTTTGTAGTGCATAATATAGGTTATGTTTTGAAAACCTGCACTTTATTCTTTATTAGTTACTTTTCTAGTTGTGGTCTCTTATCTTGTCTAGGATATGGTGGGTGCTGAGTGGTAGGAGTTGTATCTGAAGATGTTGTTGTGAAGTCTAGAGTGATCTGATCAATTGAATCTGCCTTAATTAATCCTAATTTCTTTTCCAAATATAAAATTGTGTAACACAAATATCTGAAATAAATCTCTATCTAATATATTAAATGCTTGAGGAGAGGTTAGCGAAGGCCCTTGATAAACATATGATAAATCTTTAGATCTATTGGTTTATATATCAATATTAACAAATGAGCCTTGAATCATAAGATATACTCACTAACTGGCTCTAAATAATTCTGATGTAGTGTGGAAAGTTTCTCATATGTAACATGAGGGACCGTGGTAACAATGTATTTTTTGAGAAATGTCTCCTCTAAGTCATCATATGTGTGCAATGAATCGATGGGGAGCATATGAAAGAACCAATTTTTTGCTTCCCCTACTAATGTTTGTTGAAATAACTTGAGTAGAATCAGAGGGCTTGAATGAGGTGGCCACACATTTTGAAAGGCCTGAAGATGTGTGAATGGATCTCTAATTCTATCAAAGTGAGGTAATAATGGTGTCTAGAAATGCTTAGGCAATGCAGCTTTTATAAATGTCTTTGGAACAAGGTTATCATGTAGATCATTGGCACCCATCCAAGATTTAAAAGATTTGTTTTCCAAGGTAAGGAGATGTACTTGGTGTTGTAGTTCACTAACTGCATATATCAAATAGATGATCTCTTAGGATGGTACATTAGTATCTTGAAGTGGTTCATTTAATCATTGAATTTAATTATTAATTTTAACCATGGGAATGCTACATTTAGCAAGTGGATCATAAAGAAGGGGTATGTTCACATGAACCGTAGGATTAATGGTAGCTTAGACCTTGCTAGAGGGATGTGGGCTACCATTCTCTTTAGGTGAGGAGTGAGAGTTGGGTTCTACTATAGTGAGGGGTGGTTTAGGAGATTCATTGGTATCTTTATGTTTTAGTGAATCACATTATGATTTAGTAGGAGATGTGCTATGAAAATGAACATGTGCATTATTGGATATAAAACCATTCATAGAAGTAGAAACAACATTTTGACATACATGAGATTTGAGAGGAGTGAGAGAAGGGTTAGAAGTATGAGATGCATTTTCTTCTTCACTATATGCATAGTAGTCATCATTATTCCATGCATTATCACATTATGAATGTTGTTCATTTGAATTAGTAGAATTTGAGGTATCATTTTTGTATTCACTTTCATTCTCATATTAATTTTCATGTTCACTATCATATTCATCATCACTTCCATCAATGCTAGGGAGAGGTGTAACAAAAAGAGTTAATTTCTTTCTAATATGCAATAAGTTAAAATTGGAATTTGGAATATCATGTGTATCTATGCTATCCATGGATGGAGTATATGAAATTTCTTCATTTTCAACATGAGAAGGAAGAGTAGAAGAGTTATCATTTGAACATTCTTTTGAGAGAGTAGAGTTAGGAACACATAATGCATCATTTGAACTATGATTTGGTACTTTGATTATATTGTTGCATTTTGAACATAGAAGTAGCAAAAGGGAGAGAGAAATTAGGTTCATATTGAAGCAAATCATCACCAATAAGAGGTTCACTTAGAAGTGCATGACTAATTTGTGCATTTGGTGCATTGTGCCTAGGAGAATGACATGAAAAGTATCTTTCCCATTTATCAAAATTACTCTCATTAGAAGAGGGAATAAAAGAGATGGGTTTAAGAGAAAAAGATTCATCTATTTGTGATTCACCTTGACAATTACGTATATCATCATATCCTTCATTATAATAATAGTTATTATCTACACTATAAATGAAATCATTTTCTATAGTTTTAGCTAATGTGCAATTTTATAAATTTCTCCAATCATTGTCATAATTATAAGAAAAATAGAGAAATTTATCTAAGGGATGAGAAGAAAGAAGTGCCTTTGTGGCCATTTTATCACCAAATAGAATTTTAAAAAGTATTATGAAACAAATAAATGCACAAAGAACTACTAACATTGAATTGTGAAAATTACTTTTGATAACCCAATCAATTTTTAATAAATTCAAATTATTTTTCTAAAAATTGTAAGGGAGGGAAATTTGAGGTTTGAGGACCTAGTTTGGAAATATAAGGTTTTTAATTAGGGTTTTAGAATTTTTGAAATTTATGCAATAATTTTAAATTCTAAAAACTATTTAAAATAAGATAAATGTACAAAAATTTATACGAAAGTTAGAATTCTAGAAATTAAATTTTTGCACAAGAAACCACTAATTTTGAAATTTTGAAATAATTTTTGACAAGGTAATTGATTTGAAAAAAATCCAAAATAGTTTTCTAAAATTGGCAAGGAGGCAAGGCTTATTGTTTGATGACCTAGTTTTGAAACTAAGGGTTGTGAACTAGGGTTTTAGAATTTTTCCAAAATTAGTGTAATAACTTGAAATATTTAGACAAAATTTATAGAATTGTGCTTGAAAATTTTAATAAAAATTAGAAAATATTTCTAAAATCAGCAATATATTTTTTGTAGTGTTTGAAAAGTGTTTGTATGCAAAAAGGACCTAGTATGTGCAAACTAGAGTTTGAACAAAATATGTGATACTTTTGAAATTAATTAGTAGATTTTTTATTTTTAAATTTAGGAAAAAATCAAGAAATTATGGCAAAAAATTAGAAATAATTACCCTTAGGGTTTATAGGGTTTTTGTACAAAAAATTGAAGTAAGTCGAGTTCACCAAATATTTTATTAATTTAGGAAATTAGATGTTTAATTCCTAAGTAATAAAGGTCTGGAATAGGGAGATAATTATAGTTTTATGTATTGAAGTACAAGTTTTTTCCAATTTGATCAATTTAATCCACATAGGAAAGAGAAGACAAAGAAAGATTAACTTAGCTTATTCTGGATTGAAACAGATGATGCAAAGTTTGGAAATTATTGTGCAAGAATGGTAGACTATCTTAAACAAAACCTAGAACTATGTTTCTAGATTGGATAGGAGCACCAAACTTAAGACACCCTACTACTTGGCATTGAAGTCCACTTTATCATATTATTATCCACTTCTGGCATTATTGTCCACTCCTGACATTGTTCTTCTAGTGGTCTAGCTTTTCTGGGTTCTGCTTGGCAATTCTATGACACTCTATCAGTGAAATATTGAATCTTGGGACTATGCATATCTCACTATATGTCAGCTTCTATCTTTAGTACCTGTATTAACCTACAAATATGGAAACAACAAAGGAAATAAAAGCATAAGGGGAGGGGGGAATTGGATTATGGGAAGAACAATCACACAGTCAAGAACCCCTATTATTATGACTATTGCCTACATTAATCCTCATGCTAAGGGGCTCAGATCCAATGTAGTTCTCCCTTAGGGAATGTGTATAATCAACATGCATGATTAATTCAAAAATAAATTTCACCTAGACCTTTCTTTGATCAAGCATGCAAATCTATGTGTGATGCAGAGAAGATGAGATATACTATTGATTTATTTGATTCTCTCTAATGTGCCAAAATAATAAGTGCCAGATATAAAATGCCTTGTGTAGTCCTTTATATAGGAGACTCATTATTTCAAATTTGAATATTTTATTGCATTTGGCTAACATTGGGAAACTTAGACATGAAGCAAAGAAAAGGGGTAAGACTCATCCTCTAAATGAAGCTGACTGTTGGGGCCAAAATTAGACTTGGACAATAGCACTAGATATTGGACACCCTAGTTTTTCAGTGCTATAGTCCTATTTGGGTGCTATTGTCTAGGGGATGTAGGACCTAGGGGGATGGGTCTAGACCTACAGGATGTTCCATGGCCTGAAAGGGTCAAGTTTAAAATGCTACAGATGTTCAAGAATAAGCAAAAAGATGTATAGGGAATGTAGTAAGGACATGACAAGTTAGGTAAAAGGACCTAGTTAAAATGTGAATAAAAAATCATATTCTCCAATCAAAGTCTCCTATGAAAGGACTATGAAAAGACATAATATGTGTGTTTGCTTGACCAATTTAGGGTGTATACAAGGATTGATAAGGAGAGAAAAACTATTCTAATGGAGGTGATGCACAAAATAAGTTTGACCACTACCAACCAGCTGCATGTGCACATCAACCATGAGACTAACCTGAAATAAACACTAATCCTAATATTCCTCTTTACATCATCACTTCATATGAAGGTTGTGAAAGACACTTGGGCTATGAGGACTAAACAAGAGGTCATATAATGACACTAATGAGTGGACAACTTAGTCAACCTTTGATACTTGACTTAGACACTTCACATAATATACAAAGAAGATTTCAAACTTACTATGAATTCTAGAAAAGGATAACAGGTCATGAAAGATAAGTTAATCACTTGACAAGATCAACTAGTAACACACACACATTGAAACCAATCAAAAGAGGAGGTAAAATTAGAATTTTATCATTAATAAAATGATTTTTAATGGGTATACCTTCTCCATACCTAGATGAAGGATACAAACATAGCCTATTGAGGCTTAATTTATAGAGAAAGTGAGAGAAGAGAGAGAGAAGGGGTATAGGAGAGCCCATTGATAAGTGTCACTCTTGATGGATCAAGTTACAATAAAGAAAGAGGAGTTATGAACATTCTTAAGATGCTTCTCAATATATGTTCATTTGATTTGATGATGTATTTTAGGAGGTGAGGAGAGATTCCTCTTGCATCCAATGATTCATGTTCTTGGAGGACTTAGAACTTTGCCTTGATGCCTAGTGGGAATCTTATTGATTTGTCAATACTTGGGCATTACTTGAGTTGATTGAACTATTTATAACTACCTCAAAACTCTTCTTTAACACTTTTCTCTACTATTTTAAAGGTTCCCTTTGACACATCATTGTATTCTCTTCTTAGGTGTCTTGAAGCCCATTAGTTCTATTACACCTCTCTTGCCCAAAAACCTCAAAATTTGACTTTGCCTTCATCAAGGAAATATTTTTCTATGAAATAAATTGTAATGCCTTATCAGACCTAAAAAATCTCATTTTGAGGTCTCAAATTCTCTCCAAGACTTCATCTTGTACCTAAAGCTCTCACTAACACTCAATTCCTTGTAGCCCTAAAAACATGCAAACCTCCTTGTGTAGAATAATGTATAGATGATCCTAGGGAAATAAATATATTTTTGAGTAACCATTATCCCCTTACATACCCATTCCAAATTTCGTGACCTTAAAGTGAGTGTAAGCATCCTTTTTCCCCTCATCTATCTCTCTAATTATGCCTCTAGGCCTAGAAATTGATTTTTTACTCAAATGGCCTCCTGCAAGTGTGAAACTCAATAAAAGTGTCTTATTCACTTTACCTATGACTTGAACATCTTCCATACCAATTTTGACCTTCTAAGGCCTTGTATAGATAGGATAAATATGAAATGGTCTAAAAAATTAACCTTTCTTAAGCCCTTTTTCACACTACCTTTAGCAATTAGACATGTAGGTGTACTTTCATGGTGTATTGTATGTATTTTTGGACTTTAATAGGTATAAAACAACACAAATAATCTCTACTAATGTTTTTTAATTGTTTACTTTCTCAAAACCTTGTATTTCACCATAAAACCCTATAAAACATGGCACTAATTACATTGTGTATAATTATAGGTACAGGCAAAGTACATGGTCAAAACCTTTATGGAGTTTATAATTATGTTTGAGAAGTTTCAAGAAAAATCCAAGTCATTTTGGGCACTTTGGAGATCAATGTTTCACATTGGGTCCTTATTAGGGTTTTAGGAGGGTTTAGACCTGTTTGAGTTCTTAACGATTGTTCATAAACCATGGGCCCTTAGCTCTTGAACCAATGCCATAATTTTAAAGTATAAAAACCTCATAAACTTTTCCTAAGAGCACAAAATCTCATTTAAATCCTCTATATATTTTTAATTACAAGAAAGTGCATATAGGTAGTTTGGGAATGATCTTCCATCTTAGCCTTTGTTCATAAAGGTTGGAGGTCTAAAACCAACAAATAATGTTGGAAAATTGAAGTATGAGGACCCATTCATATTATCTTAATACCATTATACCCCATGTAATATTTCAAGGTCACACCAAGCAAGAAAAAGTTGGTTTAAACTACCTTCCTGCACCTAGAGAGCTCAACAAGGTCTCATAGGCTAAATTATCACTTTCTTTGTTATAATTTGCCTATGGATGCCCTTCTAGGGTATGTACCATATTTTTAAACCTCTTAATTTCCTTATATATTCATTCTACCCTCAACAAACCACTTTTTACATAACTATACGTATAGGTTTGCATATGTTATCTTAGGCTTATTAGGCCTAGACATGTTTATCAACATTGGCATTAATTTTGTTGAATCTGAAGTTAGTATGGAGTCATGATATCATAAGAGAATAATTTATAATATATTTAACTTCTCTCAAATATTTATGTTCCTCAAAACATGTGGTTACTTCTCACTCTAGGTAGGGAGGCATGTAGGGTTACTCGGTTGAGTGTATAGGGTTCAAGTGAGTCTATCTTGACCAATTTATTTGATCATTATTTTAAGTTTGCTTTCAACCTCAAATGAACTTTTACTTATCCATTATATCACCTAAAATTTAACCCCATTATCATTGTGTGCATAATGTCTTCTCTTTAGGTTTGAAACTAGTCTGAGCTACTTAGACCAACCTGTAGATGGTCATTGGGTTTCTGAGATGCATTTGGATTTAATGAAATATGCAAGTTAATGAATAACTCAATGACCTTTTTGATTTTTTTAATATCTCATTTAATGTATTTTGACTCTATACAACCTTTCTAAGACCCTACATCATTATTTTCATGCACTTTACCTCTCACATCTGCTTAAGCCATGGCTATAGGTGATTATTGAGAGAGAGTTTTGAGAATTGATCTTAGAGACCTAGCCTTATCAACTAGGTTATTTAAATTTGATAATAAATTAAATTCATTTGAAGCTTTCTCATATTCAACCTAGTTTTTTATAGGCTTATTAGCACTCTCTTATGTTTAGTCATTCATGTATGCCTTCTTTTCCCTACCTATAGGTCTACTTAGACTCTTCATTAATGTGTTTTATCACCATATGAGAGGACTATTACGCTTATAATGAGTTTAATATATATTCTTTGCTCTCTAGGTATCACATATACATTCTCAAACCTTTTACATACTGACTCGAAACTTCAAACTGTCCAAGTCTACCATGCAACTACTTGTAGTTTTCATAGAGGTGTCTTAGGTATTGGATCTTGTGAACACACATTTTATTTTGGTCTTGAACTATCCAATTGTTAAAAAATTATAGTGATTTCTTTTTTAGGTCTTCAAACTCAATATTTAGTGCATAATTCATCACAATTTCTCATAAATTATAGGCCTACATGTCTACAGACCTACAGGTTTACATTTATTATGTTTTTAAGCATCCTATGATGGTTGGAATGGTTTTTTTGAACCTATGATCATATCTACATTCGCTCCTCATCTTTATTATGAGGTCAAAACCCTCATACACTCCTGAGAAGGCAAGATTGAACCTTCATAAACCACTTTGTAGGTAGTCTCCACAACATAATCATCAAGCATAGAACATGAATGTCATTAGAGGTTTGGTATGAAGTATTCAATTACATAAGGATCTTTTGATGGGATGATAAGAGATGGAAAACACTCAAAAATCACCTATATGCACTAAAACACATCAAACTCTCCAAAACTTCAAAGGTAGAATGTGACATATCTCACATGAAGGCTCTTCTTGGAAGTACTATATATCCACATGTGTGAACCTGATGGAGGAATATATGAAATGGTTTTATAGACCTGTATAGACCCCTTATAACACCTACCATATTTCAACTAGCTTTAGACTGCATGAAATTTTCACAAAGTCAAGTTAGTAGGGATTTGAGTCACTTTTTGACCCCTCAAGCTCTTAGTAATTATTCATAGAGATGGGGGATTAAATCTAAAAACCAATGCTAGGGATTTGAAGGCCACTAGGATCCCTATCACTAGTCAATATCTTGGGATCTAGATCCACCTATATGACTTGTACCATCTATTGATGATTTTAAATGAACCACTGGTGCTCTTAGTGTTTAAAGAACACTTTTCAATTTAGAATTTGGAAAATTCAAGGCATGAGTTCTAGGTTTTGGCAATCTAGTTACCTACAGTGAAATAGCAGAAAAGCAAGATAAATTGTTCTATAATATTTTATATAATTTAGTGGTTGGGAGTCATCTTGGTTTGTTCTTCATGAATTGCTAATAATATATGCTAATACTTAGTGAATTACGCTCCAGATTTAAGCTATAGGCTAATTTAAGTGGATATTTATAATGAAGGTAAAATTAAAGTGATCTTGGGGTAAAAAGGAGCAAACATAAGGGTAAGGCAGAAAAGAAAATAGTGATTACCAATTTTAGCCTTAAACATTATGGCAAATCATCAATTTCAACTGAGTATGCATTCAAACCAATATATAATGTAAAATAGCCTAAGCTCAAATTCCACTATATATCAGGCCAATTTCAAAGGATATTGTGCAGAATCACAAGTAACAACCAGTCCTTCTTTAAATATTTACTATTATTATCAAATAGCACATGCACATCTAAAAATAGAGTAAAATGAAAATGAAGGAGAACTAAAGATCTTTTAGCTAATCTAGCATGTTGAACAAATTAGAAACCCTGTGATTACAAGGATACAACCCATAATTCCAAGACATCATTCAAATTTAGGAACTTAACTAGCAATTGAGAAAAAACTAAAATGACAATTAACACATCAAACATAGACAATACTTACATAATTCCCTTGATTATATTAACTATTTCAAATTATACAAAATTTCTCAAAAATTTCTCCCTTTTACAAATGGTAATACATACCTTTTTAGAAAGATCAGGTAGTATACCAGTTAGCTATAAAATACAAGTGTATAAACATAAGGATATTTGTCCTTACAAGTTCTAAAATACACATTCTTTTAACAATCATACTGACCTAGAGGCAAATATGCTAACAAACTAGCATATGCCTTTACAATGGAATATTTTATATCAAAATTTTACAAAACTCTACAAAATAAAATATTGCTCAATTTGTTGGTGGGGCCTCTGATTATCTTTGTTGGAGGAGGCTCATGTCTTTAGCATGTTGCTCAACAACTAGTTCTAGATCCACAACAGGCTTCATAATACATTCCTCCTCTTGATCTGCCAAGTCATTAAGTTCCCTATCATTTCTATCCATGGCCTCTTTAATGCTCCTGGATTTGTTTATCCTTTCCTTTGCATTGAATATCATGTCTAGGATTTTGCTATTATCAACCCTAGATTTGCCTTGGCTTTTTATTTTGATTTATTGGGTTACCAAAGTAACCTTATGCTTAAATCCTTCATCACTTATGATCCCAAGGTTAGTGGGTTGTGCATGATCTATGAGCATAGTTCCAAAAAGTTGTTTAATCCTTCTAATTAGCTCCTTATCATCATTCATGAGCCTTTCCACATTATTATTTCAAGCACTCAAACTTTGAACCTTTTCAGTCACAATCCCCAAAATTGTACTCAAATGTCCTAAACTGATGTTCCTAAATCTTGGGATCTATTTCCTTGCTTGAATATTGAGAATTTAGGTAATTTTTTATTTTAAGGCTTACCATTAGGTGACCAAGCTTTTGGCCAATGCACACTACCCCTCTAATGCACTCTACCTCAACTTCATTAAATTGAGGGCTTCAAAATGTCATAGAATGACTCATCAAACATCTTGGTCATTGCCTTAGGCACTGATAAAATTGCATGTGTCTGCAAGTTTTCCTTTTCCTTTTACAAATTTAGGATCCTCTACTTCAAGACTCAAACTCAAGATTTATCCTATGCAAATTGGGCCTCAATTAGACTTTCCACACCTTCCTTATGAATTGTAACTTCACCAAGTTATTGGCCTCCTAATAGGGTTAATCCCATAAAGGGTTCCAAATTTTGAAAGGTGAATTATTCTATTCCAACCATAGTTTTCATTATTGTTATTCTCTCCAACCCAACTATTTTAGGGTTGAAATGGATGGTAGTAACTGGTTCCTTGAACTTGGGAGGTTATGGGACCTCCACAACTGAGTTAATATATGTTCTCAAATCATCCATACTCTTGATTTTTGGTCCATGGGTGACCATAATTCTTCATTCTTCTTTCTCTTTTACCATGGCTTGAATCCATGGTTTCATGTCATTATGTATTGTGATGTCATCAACCCTTGTCATGGCCCATGAGTGGGAAAGGGAGGGAATATTTTATAGTTTCCCATAAATGAACCAGTTAGGAATGAATGGTCCGTGAATAGGGAATTCATCATTGAACAAATTTACCTCACTTGTGGGGTGAGAGAAGGTCAATTTTGGCTTCTTTCTTTGTCCTACATGAACCAATGCTAAATTTGCCTTCCTCTTCTCATGGGATGCCATAAGGACAAGCTCTTTTCCTTCATCTTCCTGGGACTCCACCTCCCTATCTAATCCATAGGCCTCTATAAGATCTTTGAGGACACCATCAAGTGTCTCTTTTGGTTCTAAGGCTATCATGTCTATGTATTCAATTGGGGAAGGTGGCCTTTGGGGTGGTACTGAAGTTGAGGGTCTCTCCCTAGGTCTCTCCTCTAATCCCACTTCTCCCAATTTCTCCTTGACTTTGCCCTTTTCATCTTGATTTTTTTTAGGCTACCCATGAGGCTATGGCTATGGTTGTTCTACTTGGGGTTACTCTTGAGTTGTCCCAAATAGACTAGGTAATAAATGGTACTGCAAAGGATGCATTTTCCAAGCTTCTCCTAAGGGCTTATTATCTCTAGTTAACCTATGTTCAAGATTAATGTTGTGGCCTTGGATCTTGGCTAGTACTTATTCATATCTTTTGGCCTTGATATAAATGGTGTCACGAAAACCAAGTTGATGTACATATTCATGTTTTTGGAGCTTCTTATCCTTCAAGTGGCTATCTACTATACCCTTAGGATCCCACATCTTAATTTCATCTACTTGAAAACCAAATGAATCTCTATGTCTGGATATGGTCTCAACTTGTTTATAGTCCTAAAGTATGGTCCTTCCTATGATTATAGGTAAAGGGTGGAGAATACCCTTCGTATTTTATTTTCAAGTGTCATCAATGCCATGCAAGAACTAAGAAGCAATTTCTTGCTCAGCTAGCTTGCTAGGAACATATACTGGCAATCAATAGGGTTGAGAAATGATTCCTTTGATATTGATGACTTTGTAGTCATGGTAGTACTAGATTTCACCCATTAATTCAATATACTTCTTGATTAAGGGGTAGATCCTAGGCATGGAAACACCGGTTATGGTCTCTACTATGTTTAGATACACACAGTCACAAATAAACTACATGTGATTCCTATAATTGAAGATATACAATTTAGAATAGTGGTGTGAAATGGTGGTCTTGCCATCTTGGGTCCAATTCCTAATCCTAGGGAAGGTGATTGAGGTGAGAAGGGTGTCTAACAGGTATGACATCATATAAAATTGCTTAGAGGTCTTCCTTTTTATGGCAATGAATTTCTTTGTGAGGAAGACACTAATTAAATCTCCAATTAGAGGGGTAAGCTTTTGTTCCACCATGAAATGGACAAATAAGACCTAGATTTTATTCTCATAGGTAGTTGAGGGGGCTCCAAAATCTTGGTTTGACAAGGTCACTATTACCCTAATTCCCTCCCTAAATTGGACTTGAAGATGTGAGAGCCTTGGTGTAGCTAGGGTCTAAAGATAGAGTCTAGATAATGGTTGTCTATCCACTCCTTGATCTTAGCTAAGTCCACATTCGGAAGAGGGAGCTTATAATATTTCTCAAATGCTATAGGATAAAAATATGATACTTCCTTGGATTTCCCTTCCCTAATGATCCATTCACTATCAATTCTACAATCAACAAAAATATGAGCAAGGACATTGATGCAATGCAGTAACTCAAGTTTTGTTGTAGAGTGGTGAAGGGCAGCCGTCTGGACTACAACTAGGTCATAGTGCCTCTAGTTTATTATAGTAATTATTTGATCTTCATTTGTGATGAGCTTCCATTCCTTGATTATGAAGAAGAGTTTGGATCAGTTCCTAACACCAGGGATATTCAGGGCTACAGTACCCAATTTAGTATATTTAAAGTTTTAGCCCTCATTATCTATTGACAAATAGAGGTCAATTTCCTCCATTCAAAATCCAAATCATTTATCAAAAGGCAATGATCTAAGAGGCAACATTCAAAATTCTCAAAAGTCAAATTACACTAAAAGACATGATTTTAGGCACACATCCTTATTCTAATTGAATCTCAAAGTCCAAAATTGGCCTCACAATAGAGCCAAGGTCCATTGGGATGTGGTATGCCAATATATTAGAAAAGGATAATAAAAAAATATTTTAGTCCTACCTACTTTCTCACGCAAGTATCCAATCTTCATAGTAGACCGACAGATATGTAAGGGGTCTTGAGAAATGGGGAACATGTTGTGGGAAGGTAGGCATATTTTAATTTTCTTGTTTAAATCTACCTACGTGAGTTGATCTTAGTAGGACACTTATTTGCCTACACAGCTTTGTGTCTATAGAGAAATCCTCTATGTATTGATGGTCACTAGTTATTAGTGTCTTCTCATGTCCTTAGTGTGCCTCATGTATTATAAGGTCTTATCATAAGATGCCTACGTTATGCTTCTTACATTCCATTTTTCACTCCCTACAATCCTTTTTCCCTTGAACAATATTGTTTTTTTCACTGATCACTCCCCTAAGGATTCCATTTGTGAGTTGCATTGTAAGACCATGGATAGGACTTGGATTTTCTCACAAATTACCAAAATTTTCATATTACCATTCCAAACATCCCCTATTACCATATTTTTATAAAATTTTCACCTCATTGGTGTTCCCTTTGTGAGTTACAGTGTAAAATCATGGATAGGACCTAGCCTTCCTTATAAAAATTTTCAATATCCAAGTCACAACAAAATTACATGCATCAAATATGAGATAAGATGTGATTGATTATCAGTTACATGTCATTGACATGCTTCCCATCTTGATTTAGTATGTTTTATTCCTACTTCAGTAGCTTTCACTTTTATATTCTTATTTTATGATTGCATGTAAGAATCCAACCATTTTTCTTTAGTTTTTCATACTTCCCAACTTGAATTAGTGTGTTTAATTTAAGACCATTTTGCCAATTTTACTTCTCTTTTATACTTCCCAACATTGTTAGGGTGTGGAGCTAAAAGCTTCACCAAGGAGCACACTTATCAGTTTTGAGTCTACACAGACACCGGCGTCAATCAGGAGCGACCGACGTCGGTCAGAAGCAGTTGCAGAGACATCGACGTCGGCAGAGGATCAGCCGATGCCGGTCACAGACAAGCAGCAGGAACCGATGTTGGTTACCTGCGTGTCCAGAAAGCTATTTCCGTGGACAGAAGCGAGTGTTTGCATGATGAGTTTGAGTTGTAGTCTCAAGCTCGCGTCTCTATTGTTAGTAATACTATTTTTAGAGCCCTTGTTCAAGTGGCTTAACTATTTGTTGGAAGTGCATGCTCAAGTCTCCTAATTCTATATGTAGAATTAGATCTTCCTAGCTTATTGTAGTTTTGTAGTTATTGTGAATTATTGTTGTAATTCATTATATGTGAAGAACAGTACAGAATTGAATCAATCTAGGTTTGTTGGAGTTGATTGTTCTTGAGAGAGAGAGCTCTTGAGGAATAGAGATCTAGTGAGAGATATATACATCTAGGAGAGGTGTGGAAGAAAGAAGTTTCTTCAATTGTATTCCTTTTGTAAAGAGTTTGTTAATACAAGTTTTCAGGGTGGTTTCTTGTATCTCTTGTTCTTGCTATTATCTCATTCTAATTACTTGTCTATCTGATTTAATTCTACATTTATTGCTTTCACAATTGTAATCTATTATTGGTTGATCCTCCAACAAGTGGTATCAGAGCCTTGGTTGCAGGTTCAGAGCTTGATATCCATCAAGTGGTATCAAAGCTCAGGTTCACTAATAGGTGGTTCAAATCTATGTAGTGTGTATTGATTACAGGTTCTCACAGGGATTTCTGTAGGGATTTCTGTTTGAGTGGGAGAAGCAATGGCAGATGAAAGTAAATTGAGAATGGAAAAGTTTAATGGCAAAAATTACCAACATTGGAGAATGCAGATAGAGGATTATCTGTATCAGAAAGATCTCTACTTACCGTTAGGTGGGGTTGCAAAGAAGCCCAAAGACATGGAGGATGAAGAATGGGAAGTTCTTGACAGAAAGGCTCTGGGGTCTATAAGACTGAGTCTAGCATCCACTGTGATATCCAATTTATCACAGGCAAAGTCTACGGTAGAGTTTATGACTACGTTAGCAAATTTGTATGAAAAACCCTCAGCTTCTAATAAGGTATATCTTATGAAGCAGTTATTTAATTTGCATATGAATGAAGGTGGATCTGTTTCTACTCATCTGAATGATTTCAATGGAATTGTGAATCAATTAAGTTCAGTGAATATAGTGTTTGATGATGAAATAAAAGCTCTTTTGATATTATGTTCTTTGCCTGAAAGCTGGCATGGCTTAGTAATGGCAGTAAGTAATACTGCATCTGCATCAAACATTTTGAAAGTAGAGGATGTTGTTAGTGTTATCTTGAATGAGGAAATATGCAAGAAAAGCACAGAAGAGACATTTGGGAACGCTTTAAGTTTTGAGAGCAGGGGAAGGCAGAAAGAGAAGAGCAAGAAAGGCAGATCAAGATCCAAGTCAAAGGGGAAAGGCAGATCTAAATCCAGAAATGG
This sequence comes from Torreya grandis, assembly GCA_037957365.1. Lineage (NCBI taxonomy): Eukaryota > Viridiplantae > Streptophyta > Pinopsida > Cupressales > Taxaceae > Torreya > Torreya grandis. The sequence continues at coordinate 2,361,071 of JARHVA010000709.1, read as the reverse complement.
CAGAAGGCCACAATGCTGGAATTGTGGAAAGATGGGGCACATAAGCAGAGATTGTTGGTCAAAATCTAAGGAGGACAATCAGCATGAAGGAAAGGAAGAAGCCAAGGTTGCAGGTATTGCACAAGATGCTTTAATTTTCTCTCTGCATAATAATATAGAATCTTGGGTATTAGATTCTGGTGCATCTTTTCATGCTACCCCTAACAGGGAATATTTTAGTGACTATACCCATGGATATTTTGGAATAGTGTATCTAGGGGATGATGAGCCCTGTAAAATAATTGGCAAAGGTAAAGTGCAGCTGAAGATGCAGAATAGCAACACATGGGTGTTGAGAGATGTGATGCATGTTCCTAGCTTGAAGAGAAATTTGATTTTTGTAGGAAAGTTAGGGGATGAGGGTTGTACAGTAACTCTCACAGTAGAATCTTGGAAGGTGACCAAGGGTGCACTTGTTATGGCCAGAGGTAAGAGAGAAGGTACTCTCTATTTGTGTAATTGTGTTACTAACAAATCTCCTTCTGTATTATCTACTTCAGATGTGGATGCTAAATTGTGGCACTCAAGGCTTGGCCACATGAGTGAGAAGGGGATGTCAATTCTTAAGTCCAAAGGTATGCTTTCAGATTTAAAAGGCATAGATCTAGAGTTTTGTGAGCACTATGTATTTGGAAAATAGAAAAGGGTTAGTTTTCTCAAGACTAGGTCTACTAAGAAGAGGCATAAGTTGGAACTTGTTCATACAGACGTGTGGGGACCGGCTCAGGTTGCTTCCATTGGAGGATCACAGTACTATGTATCTTTCATAGATGATGCTACAAGGAAGGTATGGATCTATTGTATTAGAAGAAAATCTGATGTATTTGAGACTTTTAAAGTTTGGAAAGCTATGGTTGAGAATGAAACAGGTAAAAGATTAAAGTGCCTAAGATCAGACAATGGTGGTGAGTTCTGCAGTCATAAGTTCAGAGATTATTGTTACATGCATGGAATCCGCAAGCAAAGGACAGTTCCAAGGACACCTCAGCAGAATGGAATTGCTGAAAGGATGAACAGGACAATAATGGAGCGTGTAAGATGTATGAGATTACATGCCGGTTTGCCCTTACAGTTTTGGGCATAAGCTGTTGACACTGCAATATACCTGATTAACAGAGGACCCTCTACAGCTCTGGATGGTGGTATTCCAAAAGAGGCATGGATAGGTAAAAAGGTTGATCTCTCATATCTCAAAGTTTTTGGTTGTGAAGCCTTTGTGCACATAGATAAAGAGAATAGAAAGAAGCTTGATGCTAAGTCTATGAGATGCACGTTTATTGGCTATGGCTTAGATGATTTTGGTTACAGATTGTGGAATCTAGAAACTAACAAGGTAATCAGGAGCCGTGATGTTGTTTTCAATGAAAGAGTGATGTATTGTGATCAGCTAAGGAAGCTGAATCAATCTGAGCAGAGCAATAGTGAATTGGATGAGGTGAAAGTCCAAGATGAGCTCGCGGGAAAAAGAAATGATCACTTGCAGGAAAACACAGAGATCGACGTCGACAAGTTAGGAACCGGCGTCGGCAGTACAGAAACCAGCGTCGACCATACAGAGACCGACGTCGGTAGAATAGGTATCGAGGTCGGTCAAGCAGAACCAACATCAGCCAGTAACAGGTCTGGAGGTGACCGAGGTCGGTCACTGTCAGAGAATTTGGGTGGACAGCGTGTTGTGAATGAGTCTCAGACACCCATCAGGAGGTCAGAAAGGGTGAGTAAGCCTCCAATTAGATATTCTCCTTCTTTATTTTATTTATTGCTAACTGATGGTGGAGAACCAGAGAGTTTTGAAGAAGCAATACAAGTGGAGTCCAAGAGTCAGTGGGAGCGTGGCATGGTTGAGGAGTTGGAGTCCTTAAGAGAGAACCAAACATGGGATTTGGTTGAATTGCCAGCTGGTAAAAGAACACTCAAGAATAGATGGACCTACAAGTTGAAAGAAGGTGAGAATGGACAGATGAGATATAAGGCCAGATTGGTAGTAAAAGGATTTGCACAAAAGCCAGGTATCAACTTTGGTGAGATTTTTTCTCCTGTTGTTAAAATGACTTCTATAAGGGTTGTATTGTCTTTGGTTGCTTTTGAGGATTTGCATCTTGAGCAGCTAGATGTTAAGACAGCATTTCTTCATGGAGATTTGGATGAGGAAATATATATGGAACAGCCAAAAGGATTCGAGGTCAAGGGTAAGGAGAAGTTTGTGTGCAGATTGAAGAAAAGCTTGTATGGCCTCAAGCAAGCTCCTAGGCAATGGTACTTAAAATTTTACAGGTTTATGACTGAGCATGGCTACAGTAGGTGTCAATCAGACCATTGTGTGTATTTCAAGAGATTTGATAACAGTAGATATATTATTCTATTGTTGTATGTAGATGACATGCTGGTTGCAGGATCACACATGCAGGATATCTCTAAGCTTAAGGTGAAATTAGATCAAACATTTGCTATGAAGGATTTGGGAGCAGCAAAGAAAATCCTTGGCATGAGCATTAAGAGAGACAGGAAAAATCATAGGTTGATATTGTCTCAAGAAGATTATGTGGACAAGGTGTTGAAATGGTTCAATATGCAGGATGTTAAACCGGTAAGCACACCTTTGGCTGGACATTTTAAGTTGAGTAAAGAACAATGTCCTAATTCATATGATGAGGTAGAGTACCTGAGTAAGGTTCCATATTCTTCCGCAGTAGGGAGTTTGATGTATGCAATGGTGTGTACTAGACCGGATATTGCCCAAGCAGTGGGAGTGGTAAGTAAGTATATGACCAATCCAGGTAAGGAACATTGGAAAGCAGTTCAGTGGATCCTTAGATATCTGAGAAGAACCAGCAGTAGGCACTTGTGCTATGGAGGTTCAGATACTTCTCTACATGGCTATGTAGATTCAGATATGGTAGGTGATTTGGATGGCAGGAGGAGCACTACAAGTTATGTTTTCACTATAGGTGGAATGGCGGTTAGCTGGATATCTAAGTTGCAGAAGGTTGTTGCCTTGTCAACTACAGAAGCAGAGTATATTGCAGCCACAAAGGCTAGCAAAGAGATGATATGGATGACACGGTTCATGGATGAGCTTGGTAGGGAGCATGAGAGTTGCAGATTGTATAGTGACAGTTAGAGTGCAATCCATTTGGCTAAGAATTCAGCCTTTCATTCAAGAACAAAGCACATACAGCTAAGGTATCACTTCATACGACAGGTATTGGAAGATGGTGAGTTGAAGCTGGAGAAGATCCATACAGATAGGAATCTTGCTGATATGTTAACCAAGCCAGTTACAAAGGAGAAGTTGAATCTTCATTCAACTTCTGTTGGTCTTCATGATTGAGTTGAAGATGGAGGAGCTAGAAGATGTTGCTGTACAGGTACTGGTGCAGCTGTTTATCTCCAAGTGGGAGATTGTTAGGGTGTGGAGCTAAAAGCTTCACCAAGGAGCACACTTATCAGTTTCGGGTCTACACAGACACCGGCGTCGGTCAGGAGCGATCGACATCGGTCAGAATCAGTTGTAGAGACGCCGACGTCGGTAGAGGATCGGCCGATGCCGGTCACAGACAAGCAGCAGGAACCGACGTCGATTACCTGCATGTCCAGAAAGCTATTTCCGTGGATAGAAGCGAGTGTTTGCATGATGAGTTTGAGTTTTAGTCTCAACCTCGCGTCTCTATTGTTAATAATACTATTTTTAGAGCCCTTGTTCAAGTGGCTTAACTGTTTGTTGGAAGTGCATGCTCAAGTCTCCTAATTCTATATGTAGAATTAGATCTTCCTAGCTTATTGTAGTTTTTTAGTTATTGTGAATTATTGTTGTAATTCATTGTATGTGAAGAACAGTACAGAATTGAATCAATCTAGGTTTGTTGGAGTTGATTGTTCTTGAGAGAGAGAGCTCTTGAGGAATAGAGATCTAGTGAGAGATCTATACATCTAGGAGAGGTGTGGAAGAAAGAAGTTTCTTCAATTGTATTCCTTTTGTAAAGAGTTTGTTAATACAAGTTTTTAGGGTGGTTTCTTGTATCTTTTGTTCTTGCTATTATCTCATTCTAATTACTTGTCTATCTGATTTAATTCCGCATTTATTGCTTTCACAATTGTAATCTATTGTTGGTTGATCCTCCAACAAACATGATTTAGTATGATTGATTGACTTAATTGATTTGGTTTTATACCATTATTCTTTAAACATGCTTTCCATTTTATTACCTTATTTTCATACTTCCCTAAATGATTTAGTGTGATTTTACTTGTTTTAATTTAGTGCCAATCCTTTTCATGGTTTACAAACAAAACTTTTTCCCTCTTGTTTACCACTCCCTGGTTTCTTATACTTAGTCATTTTTTGTTATTACACATTTACCAATGTGAAATAGTGTTCAGTAAATTTATTTTTGATTAATTATACTTTACCAAGTCCTTTTCACCTATTTATTTTTAAACATGCATGTGTCATACCTAATGCTAGAAAAGGAAACAAAACACATATTTCATATAGCATATACAACAAAAGCAAAATACATGTTCTATAAATAAATATTTCCATGCATTCACAACCAAAATCACAATATAAATGTATAAGATCAACATCCAATTGTCAAAATAAGATATATATATATATATATATATATATATATATATATATATATATATATATATATATATATATATATCATGTATATTTTATACAAATTACAAAAATACATCACTCTAGCTCTAAGGCTAAGCTCTATCATGTCTATCTCATGGCCTAGCCACATTTCCCATCGATGCCTTGGAGAATCCCCTCTAAATAATATGTTGGAAAGAGGATGTTCAAGATCTCAATCCTGCTACCTATCCCTTTAGGTTGGCCACTTGGGCCTATACCTATCCAAGTTGAATAGTGGTATCCAAATGTGTGGCTCTCTCTTGAGCCAATGCCTATCATGCCTATGCCTTTCCCACTCCCACCCCTATCGGTGGTTTTAACCCATCTCTATGTGCTTTTAACTATCTCATGGCCTTTCCTACTAGTCTAAACCAACTCATCTGAGATGGGGTAGATGGTACCATGAGATCATCCAATATGGTAGAGTTGTATGGTATTATCACCCCATCCAAAATATCATGGAGTGTTCCCCTGATGAGGGATCTCCATCTTTTCTCCTCCTCATCCATAAGATCTACAAAATTCAAAATAGATATATGTTAGACCATAGATATATCTCAAAATCTATCTATCTTAAATATATCAAACAAATCTTATATAACTAGTTTTCTATTTTCAAATCTTAAACAAATTTCAACCATTTATTACCTATTCTGGTGTCACCAATCACTATCTCCATGTTTGCTCATCTATCAAGTATGATCTCTCCATCAGCTCCTCCTCCAAGTACCTCATCCATGGGATGCCTCCCAATCAATGCAAACCTTGGGGTCATCACATATGCTCATCTCAAGCCTTACCTCAATGGTGCCTCTATATACCAACTTTGCCCTAGACCAACTGGTAAATCATCCTAGATGACCACCCTTTATGCTCTCTCTCATCGTTGGCATATCCATTGATGGTTCAACTAAGGTGGTTATCGCTCCTATTATTATGGTGCCAACTATGGTACTTGTGGTACTTCTACATCCATATTCATGTCCTTTTTAGTTATTGGTTATCATGCTTGACCTATCCATGGTCTCTCATGCCACAATCTAATCTCTAGTCTCATGATTGGTGGTCTTCCTCCTCCTCTCCCCCTTAGCTCTCTCACATGCCTAGCCCAAAACATGGGCACTATTATCATAAATACCAAGTAAGGGAGTCCAAAATGTCCTGGTAAGCATGCCATTGAATGTAGATCTACCCACCAAGTATAGTGGCCCATGATTCATACTCATGCTAACTCTGGTGCCACCAACCTTGAACTCAACTAAACTATTACAATGTGTGCATAAGGCTACCACATAATCTCTCCTTGTGTGACCATCTATAGTGATGGCATGTGTGGCACAACCCATGCCACATTATCCTCTCTCCATCTCAACACCTGAGGTAACTAATCATCGACCACATGGGACAACTCAACTGGTCAATACATTAAAAACCTCTTATATATCTAGGCACTTAGTAATACCACTAGCCTTATGGTCTTCTACCCTCTAGACAACATCCCATATATATCATGCATGAGATAAACCCAGATGATATAACCTAGGTCATAAAGTGCCTCCTGCTCTAATATTGATGGATACAAGGCTATCACATACAACATTACCTTTCCATCTAACTTATGACATAACAATCATGCTATCATAAGTCCTATCATAACATTCTAGATATCTAAAATCTAAGAAATAAAGACATCAAATATATTCATCCTCAGTCTTGAGTAAATCTTATCTGATCAAGTCACCCATCAAGCTAATGCTTGCCTCTCTTATTGATCATCCCATATCCTTGTGATCATCAACATCCCCTATAGGAATCCCAAGCAATGCATGGACATCCTCCAATGTGATACCAACCTATATGGTATCCCTATCCACCACCCATATAAAAGTATTGGTCAATCATTCCCAGGCTCCCAAGAACATGACCACTAGATCAACACTTAGTGGAACTCATCGCATCTTCATGATGCCTCCTAAGCTTAGTGCGACTAATCTATCCCAGTCTACCTCTATTAGGTGCTCTAATAGATATGGTAGCCAAGATGCATCTACTAATCACCAAAATCTTTGGTGCCCCTACAAACACTAAACAATAAAAGATGTATTAGACCTCCATGTTACTTATAATTAATCTAAGTTCTTTTAAATTTTAATAAAAATAAACCTAATTTGCCTTAATTTATTCATTTTCTACCAATTTGACCTATTTTTATCCTAATTGGCCATTTAAGTACTTAGTCAGGCACCTTGGGCCCTAAAAGTACTATATTGGCCAAATTATTATATTTTAGTACCATACCAGCCACTTAGTAACATACTAAGTCAACCCAATAGTACTATGTCAACCATTGGGACTTAACAAACTAAGTTGACCCTTTCATTTTCCCCCTTAGTATTAAGTCAACACTTTGACTTAACCAATTGACCAATGGGTACTAAGTCATCCATCTTCTTCAATCAACTAAGTCATCCTATACCTACTAAGTTAGCCATGTTAAAAATTGATTTTCAACCTATTAGGTTGATTAGTTGACCTAGTTCTTTCAAATTACTAACTCTTTGACCTCTTGTCATAAATGCCTTCGACACTTATTTCTTCGATCCATTTCAAACCCAATTCCTTGTTTGACCTCTAATTTCATTAACAACTTTTTGGGGTTCATTCTAGTTTCTAACATTGGTCTAATTTATAAATTTCTATAAAACACTTAATTTTAATTAAAATACTCGAAACAAATTTGAAATTCTTAGTTGCCTACCTATACTGCACCTGCTACACCCATTAGGCATCCTCCTCATCTCAATTACCATCTCCTCACCATCTTAGTTCTCTTAGTTTTCACTAAATCTCTCAGAGCTCTATTTTTCTCTCAGAATAGTCAAACAATAGCAAATAAATTCCTTTTCACCCTATTTAAAGTTACTATTCAAAATTCTTTACCCTTAAAATATTTATCATCAAATTCTTTTTTTTATCATAACTTTGTTTTTACTAACTCATTTTTTGAACCGTAAAAAGTTTTAGAATCTTGACGTCATACATAATCTTTTCCACTATTATATGCATATATTGCAAAAAAAAAGATGCCTATCACTCTTTTTTGCACTAATCTCTATAGGTTTGCCTAATGTTCCTCACATTAGATGCCTTCACATGTCTCTCAGTCTCCTTCTTTATCTATAGCACTAAGGTAAGTAAAGGTATGTGTTTTTCAATTATATCCTTCATTTATCTTATTTGCTCCTTACTGCATTTTACTTAGCATCATTATTATGTGTCATCATGTTCTATTCTCAAAGCAACATCCCATGTTACACTTATGTGACACATGATGAGATTCGAGTGGGGCATATGTATACACATAATATTTTTAAATTTTTATTAATTACTAATGCTCTTTATCTTATAGGAACCCATCGAGTCTCAATCTCTCTGAGCACATCCCTTAAGGGTTGTACCGAGAAAAGGGTGGGTAGACCATTGGTGCTTCACAAGATTGTTGTCCCTTTTTCCACTTATCTCCTAAAAACCATTCCCCTAAGCTTGTTCTTCTCCTTTGCACACTCCTCCAATCATTTCCCACTTTCAGTACCCATTTTCCTGATCTAAAACCCCTTTGGATAGTTTGTATGACTAGGTTGATTGGGTTGACCTTGTACTCATATTGGTGAAACTAATTTAGGGTCTAGGTCAGCTCTTGGCTAACCTAGCCCATGACCTAGTGATTTTTTATCAATAATGATACTAGGTCGACTGGGTCAACCTTGTCAACTGAAACTTTTGGAAGCATTTGGGGTTAAATCTGCCTATATATACAAGATCATTTCACCATTATTTAGAGAAGATGAGAAGAAGTAAGAGCTATTATGTATCTACTTAACCACCATTCTACTTGAGGAGCAAGATTAGGGTTTCATACTTTCTTTAGAGATACAAATCTTGTCTTGTGGAGAAGTCTTTTGGATGCATTGATAGGTTGTGTATCCTAAATCTAATTTATCCTTGTCATCCTTACATACCACAACAACCTATTACAAATCACCTTATCCAAGGGATAGATGGAGGGTCACTGGGTTCATCTTTAAAGGTAAGTATTCCTAACTTTATTCCTCCTTTATAAGAGTAGATAGATATGCATTTGTACTTCTCTTCCACACATTATAATTTCATATAAATTGACATGAATATATTTATTTTATGCATGCTTACTTTTTTTATTTATTACCCCCACTTGATACCACAAGATTTGGTGAACACTACATTATATTTTAATTTACTTCTCATTAGTATAGTGAATATGAAAACATAAGACTTAATTAAGGTCATTGCATGGCTTTACTTGACTGGAGGCTTTGGAACCCTCCCTACTGATATTATTGTGATAAGAGATCCCCTAATCGGGTCTAGTGGATCCCCATATTGGTCATGTTCTTGATTATATAATATATCCCCAATCAAAAGTGTAAGTAGGATCTATCTTCTCTAATCTAGGATTGATTTGTGGATCTGATGTATTTCTAATTGCATACAAGTTGTTTTACTGTTTTCATCTTTTCATAGTAGTCATATGAAAATGGTATAAAAATTGTGTCCTTTTAAAGACTTTACATGAGAGAGCCACCACTATTAACCTTGTTCTTTCTTTTTTTCCAATACCAATTCTTGATTTGTAATAGACATTCCTTCCTATCTAAATATATTCCTCAAAGTAACAATTCTTTTGAATTCTTCCTATACTATTCTAACACATCTGCTACTAACATACGATGGTATATCACTAATAGATTTATGACATTCTATATTAGATTGGTTTAGTTGGATCAAATTATATGGCTTGAACATTTTTAATACATAAACTTCTACAATTTTTATATTTTCAAGTTGACACATGATGGTACAGAAGATTACATTTTGAATCTACAAGTACGTCTACAACAGTTGATTCAATTTACATAAAACCTTAGCATGGGGACTCCATCCCTCTAATCTTGTGGTTGAAGAATAAATTAACATGAGCCTAATATAGATTATAGCCTCCAATCTTGTGGTTTAATAATTATTTAAGTGGGAAGTGCAGTTGAGGTCTAGTGGCACTTAATGACCTAACACTACTCCTCTTCATGATGGTTGGGGCATTCATCTTCCCAACCCATGATTTTAATTATGGCACGTTCCTTAAAGCATAATATCTTATGAAACTCCTCCATTGGATCATGATTACCCTCAATATCCAATGCTTCAAAAGTAAGTACATCTCCAACAATATAGAGGGAAACATAGTTCACTCACTTAAAGACATATTCCTCCATTTCTCTTTAAATTTTCAATTGTTTTAATTTATTTTAGACTTCATTTCATATATGGACATTATTTGTTGCATGTTTCATTTCAATCCTTCATGGAACAAGTTACACACTTGGAGCCTTCTTCCAAAGACAAGATGTGTATACACACTTAGGTACACAACTCTTTATCCTTAAATTACTCTAGCATTGCACTTTTCAATAGTAGAATAAAAGAATGGCATTTATAGACACTAAAATATTTTATTAGATACTTTAAATATTAATCTTGACCTATATTTATCATACATAACTTGTGTGTACATTCACAGCTCTTGCACACCCTTATTTTGTATCTACTTTCAAACTATGGGTCCAACCTTCCCAATTTGCTATCAACAACCTACAAGAATTTCTTAGTTTGTATCCAACATACTTATTATCATAGTCACACTATCTCTTGATCATCAAATCATTATTTATGTTTTCCAAACACCTTTAGCCATACTCATATGCCCCTCAATTTCTATAGCCATTCAACTCTATCAAACTTGTCTACACACCAAGTTATGATCATTTTCGAAATTCAAGTTATCTTTATGGTTCGATTCATACGTTTTGCATTTTAGTGGTGTGAGAAGACACCCAAAGATTAACCATTATTATACAAGATGTTTAAGCCTATTCCCTATCTAAAAAGTGCCTAACACCTATTAAGAACACATCTTTACATATCATCATATTGAAAGGGACTACCCTAAACTTCCCAAATTAGAAATTGTCACAAGGAGCAGCCCTATCCAAGTCCAAGTCAATTTTTTATTTTCTAGTGTTGAAAGATAGATCATGGGATGCATTCATACTAGTGGATCATGATTGCATACATTAACTAAAAGGGAAGATCTGTGTGTGGTTTGATTTCCATCCTCAGAGTATTGGATGCATAGGCAACACTCAACCACTAATTGGGTAGTGGTTAGGGATAACTCAACCCATTATTCTTCACCATTTTTACAAATTAACCTAGTGTTGAAAGTGGAGATAAATATTTTATAATATTACGCATACAATGATCATCTAGTATTACACGTGAAACTGGTTTTCAAGCAAGCATATTGGCCTATGCCAAAACAATGAGACACATTTCACATTGATGAATTTAGAAACAACATATGCCTTCATCCCAATATAGGCATCTAGATTTTGACAGACTCATTCAAATAGATATAAATACTTAGTTTCTTGATTTGAATGACTCATGATCAATTTCTAGCCCTTTCTATCACCTACACATAATCTCAATCCTACACAAACATATACAAACTAAGTATATTAATTATTTTAATGTTTTATATAAATAATAAATTTCAATTTTTCAATGACACTTTACAGTAACATTCAAATCTTATTTAATTTAGACGTATTTTAAACAATTTGAACCATTCAATATTTTATAGTTGTTAAGGTTCATTAATTAAAAATAAGGTAAAAAAATCTCATATATTGTAAACTACCTTCCATACTATAAAGAATATGTGTGGTATCATAGACCTTAAAAAGAACTCCCCTTTTCCTTTTTCTTCAAATTTAACCCATACCTATTTTTTAAATCTTTAATTTTAATAATAAAAAAAACCATCAAGCATTTAATATTGATTTTATATATTATTGTCCAAATAGATTAGTAAGAATGCAAGAAAACTACACTTCAAACTCACACCTAAATATATTTTCTAAGGTGTTTTCAGGGGTTCCCAAGTTACACTTTGGTGTGTTGTCAAACAAATGTGTAAGGTATATTATTGTTTATTTTCATTTTCTTCTCTTACTTTATAGACCACACATGACAATTTTTTATGTTAATTTTTAATTTATTTTGATTAACTCATTACATTGCTTTATTATATAAATAAATGTTAGTGTTATTGAAAAAAGACTATTGCATTGAGTCAACAGTAATTTAAATAATTTTGATAGCAGTATTTAATCATTAATCATTATCTTTCCTCAATATTTGTATGTATAATCTTTCAAATTTTGTTTATTTAATATTTTTTAAAATTGAGAGAATAAAACGTAATATAACTTTTAAAAAAAACTAGCAATATAATACCATGTGAATAAAAAGCTCAAAAAAAATATTATTAAACATGTAAAGTGCAATATTCTCATATTTGAAGAGGATTGGGGTCAATGGTGGGAACAAGTAGTTTTATAACATTGACTTAGGTTCCAATCCCATGGGTTCTTTGGACACTTTAAAAAATTATCATGATAACATCTTGAGGTAGAGGTTAAAGTTTTTCATGTGAATCAAATAAAACACACTCTCAAACATTAAATATCTAGGACCGTCTCCAAGTACACTTTGAAACTCATCTTAAATTTAGTCCAAAATTTAGTTGAAAAGATGTAGATGATAAGTGGGCTAGTTTTTCCCAACATCACCCAGATTCAAGTCTTATTGGGTATTTATAAGCTAGATGTGCTAGTTTGAATTGCATTCATTGCTGGTGATGACCATTTGTGTTGGTTTCAAAGTCCTAAATTTACTCCAAAATTTAGCTAATGAGATGTTAATGGGTTAGTTATGCCTAACTCCACCCAAGATCGAGTTTTGTTGGATGTTTATAGACTGGATATGATCCATTGAGTTGATTTTGTAGTTGAAAAGAAAAAATAATATACCACACCAGATTAAATATTTATTTAATACAATTCTATTTAATGGTACATCCATTTTTTACTTTGTTTTTATGTCATATAGTATTCAAAAAAATTCACTGGAAAAACAAAGAGCTTAAGTATTATTAAAAATATCAATACAAATTATAATTTACAATATAATTATTAAATACAAATACTAGAGACTACTTGGCCCTTATTTTCTTTGGATCACTTTTAAATACATAAACAAATTTTGGTCCCTTGGCATCCATTATTCATTAAATTAATAAATTTTAAGGTGTTTGTATTTGTTGTTGATTAGTCTAAATTAGGTGTCATTGGCATTATTTACAACTAAACACTTATGCCATGCCCAATTTTGATGACAACTATTTATTCAACATTGCTTTCATACCACCCATCTATCATTGTGCTTTTTAGGGAATATATTTCATGATTTCAATTAAAATAAATGTTATAACAACTCATAAAACACAATATATGTATTTATTACAACCCTTTACAATTTATACTTCTTTGCCCAAAATTTCATCTTTCATTTTATATGGTCTTAAAAAATACAAAATTTCACCTTATATTTCATAATGGCCATTAAATTAAACCCCTCCTCTCTTTTTAATATCCCTTTTGACAATAATTTCATAATAGGCTCGAGCATTAACAAAATTTGAAACCCTTAAAAAACAATTAACACTGCTCACAATAAACGGTAATACTAGCCTCCCATATCCATACCCTCATATAAATCATTGATATAATACCACTAGAATATATATCTTAGATAAATATATGTAAAACACATTAAGAGATATCATGAACTCGAGGTGCCTATGTGATTTTAGATTTTTAAAATAAATAAAATGTTCACATCAAGAATGGTATCTCTTGGCATCAAGGAAATACATATATGTTTTGATAGTTATGTGTGCAAAAAATTTCACATTGCATCTACAAAATATTTTGATTGTAATCTATTGAAAATAATTGTACATAAATTCATGACTCATGATGATCAACTTTAATTTAAAAATCTAAACATAACTTTATTTTTATTTCAGTTATAGATAATTAAATTTGCAAAAAGTATTGTTATCTAGAACTGCTATAGTGTAATTGACATCTCCAAAAAATATTACTTATGCTTTCAAACTCTAGCCATAGACTCACCTAAATAAAAAATAGTAACAAAGTTATGAATCTGTTAGAACAATAACTTTTTAATCAGAGAAATGAACCTAGTTTTATAAATAATATTTAATAGATTTGAACACCATGGTTACAACGCTACTCAATATATATTTTGGAGTCTTAGATAGATGCATAAGTGATTCTTTGCAAGCACACACTGACATTGAAATTTAAATAAAACCCACAAAACCCTGCAAGATGAAATACAACCCTATAAAAATAAGATCCAACATTTAGACCAACACTAACTGATCAAGGAACACACATCCCTTAGTTTAGTGAGACACTAATCCCACAAGGAGCTATTGCCCCTGTCTCGCTAAGCACCCACAACAACTAGACCTTTAGCAAGATTTACCTTGCAAGGAGGAATGAGGTAGGGGTTAAAATTTTCCATGTGAACCAAGTGAAACATACTCCCAAACATTATAGATCTAGGTCCATTCCCGTATATCCTTTAAGACATGTCCTAAATTTATCCCAAAATTTAGTTGATGAGATGTAGATGGGTTAATTAAGTGAACTAGTTTTTCCTAGCATCATCTAGATTCAAGTCACGTTGGGCGTTTATAAGCTGGATTTGCCAATTTGAATTGCTTTCATGGCTAGTGGTAACCTTTTATGTTAGTTTCAAGGTCCTAAATTTACTCCAAAATTTAGCTGATGAGATGTTGATGGGTTAGTTATGTCTAGCTCCACCCAAGTCTAATTTTTGTTAGAATTTTGTAGGTTGGATATGATCCATTGAGTTGATTTTGTGGCCAGAAAGAAAAAAAATATACCACCTCAGATTGAATATATATTTACTATAACTCTCTTTAATGATACATCCATTTATTTATTTATTTCTCATATAGTCTTCAAAAGATTCCACTAGTAAAACAAAGAGCTCAACTTAAGTATTATTAAACATATCAATACACATTAAAATATACTTCTTAAATAAGAATACTAGAGACTACTTGGCCCTTATTTCCTTTGGATCACATTTAAATGAAAAAATAACTTTTGGTCCCTTTGTACCCATTATTCATTAAATTGATAAATTTTAAGGTGTCTATATTTGTTTTTGATTAGTCTAAATTAGGTGTCATTGGCACATTTAGTTGTTTACAACCGAACATCTATGTCATGTCCAATTTTGATGATAACTATTTGTTCAACATTCATACCGCCTCCCTATCACTATGTTTTTTTATGGAATATATTACATACTTTTAATTAAAATAAACATTAGAACAACTCATAAAACACAATATATATGTATATTTATTACAACCCTTAACAATTTATACTTTTTTCTCAAAATTTCATCTTTCAATTTATATTATCTTAAAAAGAATACAAAATTTCACCTTATATTTCATAATGGCTGTTAAATTAAACCCTTCCTCTTTTTAAGAACCCTTTTGACAGTGATTTCATAATAGGCCCTTGCATTAACAAAATTTGAAGCCCTAAAAAAACCAATGACATTGCTCACAACAAATGATTATACTAGCCTCCCATATCCATACCCTCGTCTATAAACAGATTCAAAGCACACAATCCATCGATTTAATACCACTAGCATATATATCTTAAATAAATCTATGTAAAAAATGTTAAAAGATATCATGAATTCGAGGTGCTTTTGAGATTTTGGATTTGTGAAATCAATAGAATGTGCACCTCAAGAATGATATATATCGACATATTTTACATAGATTTATTTAAAATATATATGCTACTTAATTTTTAATTTAAAATAAAAAATAAATATATAAAATAATAATAATATCAACTAATATAATATTTAAATTATTAATTTTAAATTAATTTTCTTGTTCCTAGATTATATTTTATTGGTTATACATATTTTTTAAAGTACATACAGTCACACCCGACAATCATGTATAGGGTTTTTGTATATCATTTATAGGAATAGCCATGAGAACTGGGAATCACTTTGTAAATGATTGTTCACTCCAAATTCATTCAAAATAAAGTTCACTCGATGAACATTTAGGTTTTAGAATTTTATTATATGATACATCTAGTTCGAATGAGTCTAAGTTTTTTCGTTATTCGATGTTTATTATACAAATCATAGTAAAAGATGGAAACGTTAAAGGAAATACATATATGTTTTGATAGTTCGTTATACCCAAAACTTCACATTATATATACAAAACATTTTGATTGTAATTTATTATTAATAACTATACATAAATTCATGACTCATACGACGATTAAATTTAATTTACAAATCCAAGCATAGCTTTATTTTTATTTCAATTATAAATAATTTTAAATTTGCAAAAAGTATTGTCAACTGGAACTGTTATAATGTAATTGATACCCTGAAAAAATATTGCTTATACTTTCAAACTCTAGCTATAGGTTCATCTAAATAAAAAAAATAGTAGCAGAGTTATTAATCCATTAAAACAATAGTCTTTTTAATCATAGAAATGAACCTAGTTTTATAAATACTATTTAATAGAGTTGAACACTATAGTAACAATGCTATTCAAAATATATTTTGGAGTTTTAGATGGAAGCATAAATGATTCTTTGCAAACACACGCTGACATTGAAATTTAAATAAAAACAACTAATTTAACTCCATATAACAAAAAAATGACCTTCTTGATTAAACTTGATGCTACATAATGCAAATTGAAATAGAATTCGATATATAAATAATTATAATAGCATAAACAACCTTAACATACCAACGAAAAGAAAGTTGACACCCATTTAACCGTCATTTTAAAAAACATTCTATTTGAAAAAAATTCAAATAACATTATTATACTATATTAACTTTTCTTAAAAATATAATTTTATTAATAAATACTATTATAAATTATAATTTCAACTTAAAAATAAAAATAGATATACTCAATACATTACAATGCACCACTATTGTAAAACACGTCTCGATATAGAGAGACCATATTTAAAAGACCAAACAGACTCCTTTTAACACCTCACAAATTAAAACATATTATCTACGCATGGCTTGACCCGGTGGAGCTGCCATGCCTAGCGGCGACACTGGTCTTCCCTGATTTCCAGCCCATCCTGCAGAACACCATTTCAACAAACTTACCATAATATTCTCTAAAGTTTACTTCAATATGAAATGACATCGTGCAAGGATACAAAATATTATACCAATGCCTGGATGCAGTCCTCGAATTTTAAGCTCCCTGTATTCCTGACACAACGCACAGGGTAGAAACAAGAAATGAGCAAGGATATCCGTGACCGGAGCTTCCTCTAGGTTGTATCTGTTTCTCAGCCTGGTTCTGTACGAATTTGTATATATCCACGGGCACGCAATTAGGATTGAGAACATAAACCCAGCAGTGGTACAAGCTGCAAAAAAGACCAATAAGACCAATATGATTTAAAAGCCAAAAAAAGTTATAGCCAGTGTTGAGTTCCATGAAAATGAAAGCGATCAGCGAAAAATGTCAATTAATAAAAAAAATTATCTCTGCAAACTGTATTGTAATATATACAATGAAATTATAAGGAAACTTTAAATGGGTTTTAACTTGTGATCTCTATTTCAAAATACATAATATCGAACTTTAAGAAAATTTTAAATAGGATTTAAATTTGTGACCTCTATATGTAATGAAATTGTAAAAGGACTTACTGGTTTGACCTCCGTCCACAATCTCTGCAATTTGGCCAAAAGTAATGCAAGGAGAAACCGCAGTCGCTGCACCTGCCAACCAAAACAACGTTATATTAAAAAGAAATATTTTTGAATCACAACATACAATCTATCATCAAAAGATAACAAAATAAGTAATAATACAATTGGAGTTATCTTGTTCGCAGTCGAAGAGCCCTGAGCTCCAACGAACCCGCGGGAGGACAGGGGATGGAGGTGGGTATGGAGATGGGTATGGTGAAACATTGGGTTGAGGAGGATATGCAGGGGGCGGTACTGTGGATGATTTATAAGTGCCATTCATGGGATTGGGATAAGAGTATGATTTTTGGTTCACAGCCTCATGATTCATCTGTGTCTCTGCCTCGTAGGAATATGATTTTTGGTCCACACCCTGATGATTCATCTCCATCTCTGTTTCATAGGAATACGATTTTTGGTCCACACCCTGATGATTCATCTCTGTCGCTACCTCATAGGAAAGTGAATTTGGGTCCACGCCCTGATCATTCATCTCCATCTCCGCTTCATGGGAGTATGAATTTTGGTCCACACCCTCATCATTCATCTTCATCTCTTCTTCTCTTTCAATCTCCCTCTCTGCTTAGAAGCAAAGTTTATATAATAGGAAACGATATTACAGGGTTGCATGAATCTGATAAGCAACGAGCTGTCATCATTGACTTATGAAGTTTTGATTTAAAGTGATCTGGTTTCGATGTCGGCCACATGATGAAAGAAGCCGCAATCTAATAAAAAACTAACTACTTGCTGGTCAATGGCTTCATTCGATAATAATATCAATTCACGTCGACTTGGCGAAGGGTCAGAAATTGGGCTGCCAGGGTTCCTTGTGGTAGCTTCCCATTGTAGTCTCTTTGATAAGGCCTCTAGCGTCGACAAAAATGCAACTAAGAATTCCAAGCTCAAGAATGGAAAAATTTCAGTGTCCAGGTTGTCACTGTCCTCAAATCGAATACTGAAAGCGCTCTCTCTCGGGGTTCCAAAGAATTGAGTCTTTCTTCCTCAACTTTTTGGTTGGAACGTTGTTTTACTATTTTTATCTTTTCATAACAGTTGTATAAAAATGGTAGAAAAATTGTTCTTCCAAAGACTTTATACTAAAAATAGCCACAAATGTTAACATTGTTTTTTTTTTCTTTTTTCCCCAAAACGAATTATTTCTTTGAAAATAGTCAATATTTGTGATTTGTGTATTGTAAATGTCTAAGCCAATCGCAAGGGTAGTAGGGATGTGCACGTCCCACATATTGGTGTATTTGGAATTGTATGTGGAGATGCATCTTCAAATGGCATTACAAATTAACTATCAAATTTCACTATAACATGTGTTGATGGTTTTGGTGGGGTGCTCCTAGATTTATATATTATACTTCAAATATATCCTAGATATTCATTTACAAGTCTAGTTTATATCCATATATTATAGGTTAACATCACCCTTGCATCCTTAGTAATTAATAACTCTACATCAAGTTCATTGTTTTGACTGTTTGATGGATTGGACCTACCTGTTTTGGTTGCAATGCTACATGCAAATAATACTTTCAATCAGTATAATTTCCTTCTATTATGGTTATGTATATTATCATTTGTTATGAATAGATGAATAATTTTATCAAAATCTTCCCTAGTGGCTAGATTTAATGCAACATTAGTTCTTCTCATCAATAGTTTCCAAACATAAATTATCATATGCACATCTCGGAGATTCATGAGAAATTTGTGAAACCTTTGTTGGTCCTCACTTTCTCCTTCTTATATAAACACCTTATCCAAAATAACATCTATTTTAAATTCTTCCCATAATATTTTTACATGTCTACTACTATCGTGTAGTGATTTATCATTAACAGAGGGCAATTGTCCAAAATCTCTTGCCAAAATGGTTGATCTGCCTTCAAAACTCATGTTTGCATTTTTCAAGAAATTTATGATGATGTTGTGAGTCTATTTTTGTAGAAAATTTTGTCCAATGGGTCTCATTTCATCAATCAATGTGTATTTTATATATCGGATCTCTTCTTGCAAACTTATGAGTCTTGAACCTTCTAATTCATAGATATCTACAACTAGACCCAAATATGGACAATATTTAGAAGGTTGAAGATATTTTAATCAAAATTAGTTAGAAGTTCAATAAGCACATTTTCATCAATTTAAACATCTTTATAGAACTTGTCATGTTCTATTTTGTATTTAAGTGACTTATATACACTTTCTTTATTAATTGTAAAGTTTTAATTTGTTTTACATTAATTTTTAATTTGAACAATAATGATTGGAAAATATTGTATTTGATGTGGAAAAACCTTACCGACTTCTTTTACTTTTTATGGAAAAAATATTGTGTCCTTTACATTTATATTGGCATCTAGTTGCTTGTGTGACTATAGGATTGGGTTGACATGGGTTATCAACATCCCCTCAACTTGTGTTAAGTTTGTAAGTTTCAATAGTTGTCGACTAGGATCCATATTATTTGATGGCAAAAATTGATTATGATTTTTTTGTTGTAGATATTGTTGCAAATAGGGTCTTTGAGTACTCAATATATCCTTATTCCAGGGTAATTTTCTTGACAAATATAGCATGTTCTTATGCAAGAAAGCGTATGTAGATCATGTTGAATTTTTTTTTGTAAAGTCTTAAAATCTATCTCCACAATTCCATTTAGATCAAGTGTATTTTGTTCACTTTCAATTTGTGATTCTTGCATTGATCTTCATCTTCTAGGTTGCAATGTTTTCTTTTCTTGTGAATCATTATTCTGTACATTGTTTCCAACATAGACATCCAAGGCAACTCAAGATCTATTCCCTATAATTTGGAGCACATGATCATCATTATTAAATTCACTCCTTCAAAAATTAACCTCAACATCAACATTCACTTGGAAATGCATTTAAACTACTTTACAATTATGTTCTTATATTAGTTGTATTCTTTCTGAGTGTATTGCTCTAAATGAAATTATTTTTGCAATATTATTACTAATATATATTAATCATCTTGAGATGTTCATATGTGATACATTATCATCTCATTCACACATTGTCTCAGTTGTGCTTCAAATTCTTCAAATGTCGATTCTACCTTGCGTTTAACACATCTATCTCTTTCTTTCACATTTCAAAGTTTTTTTGTTCCTTTGTCATTTGTTTTCATTTTTGTCTTGATATTGTTTGGAATATTATCTTCATTACTCTTCATTTTAAAAATTTAACTTTGGACAAGGCATAACTATAAAATATAAAAGTCATCATTTGTTTATTTCACTTTGTATACATCTAAAATCATATGATTCTACTAATTCTATTGTTATTAGCATCATCACACATTAACATCATACTAAAAATATCCTAACATCACTATAACTTTCTTCTTTATATTTCCTTCATCATATTAACCTTACCACATCATCCCATTACTCTTCATATTAATTAACCCTTCACTTGTCATCCTATTTAACTACTAATAACATCCCCACAAATATTAATGAATTTTAAATTCCTCACCACTACTTTCAACTACCTCCACTAACAATCATATCTAATCTTACTTCTAATCCCCACCTAAACCTCATTAATTATTCTAACCACATCTAGAATCTACTAATATACCTTAAGCCACTCACCATTTCCTCTCTAGAATCTTATAGGAATTTTTCATTACTAAATTTACCTATCCAATCCTCTCATAAATCTTCAACCATTGATTAAGAACCTTCATGGCTCAATCCTAGCCATTGACCCCCTATATATGGCTCTATAAATTAAGTTAGACTCCCATGGAAACTGCATTTGAAACTTTGAATCCTTAAGTCTTGAAGCTTTGTCATCCTTTCATCTGAGCTATCCATCAACCATTTCTAATTAATAAAGCATCCATATCTTAAGTGTTGTCAAAAGCTTGAGAAAATCCATAACAATCATACATTCAAACATCAAAAATCCACTCATCTACTTGGAGAAAATATACAACAATAAGGAATGGATCTTTAAAGGCAAATTTAAGATATAAATCTTGTTGTTTGTATCTTATTTATTTTGCATTTTAATTTTTATTTTCCTATGTTTAATTTGAGGTATTGTGATTGTGATTGGAGTAGAAGCTTTGAGTGTAATTTCATGGTTTCTAATTCTCAACTTTAATCTTTATCGCATACAAATTGGCAACCAAGATGGGACCATCTCCTTGTATTTACTTTAACAAAAATATTATGTAATTTGTAAATTACTTAAATCTTTGGTAAAGGCTTCTTCCATATTAACACCCATAGTTATGAATGAATTATCTTGTTCCTTACATTTTGAAGTTTTCTTAAATTTTGGAAGAAACTGTCATCATCTACATAGGTGTTTAAATTTAGATGTTGTTGTTCTGATAAGTTCTACATCTTCTATATTCCAAAGTGCATATTGTTTGAAGGTAATTTTATAGATTTTTACATTTCCACTCAAGCTCAAAGACATGATAAATTTATGTATTAAATATTTGATGCTTTCGTAGTGAATGTTGTTTATATGCATTTTAATGTGTGACTCAAATTCTTTGGAAATGGAAACCATGGTGGTAGTTTTGTGTTGATTTTTGAAGGTTTTATCCTTAAGTTCCATATCAATTAAACACTTTTCCTTCCCCCCTAGACTTACGCCTAGCTGTGATCATGGAATAAACAACCAAGTTCCAATTTTTAAATCTTTTCCCATCCCATGAAATTGTCAATCTTCATCACATTCTTTGTTTTATTACTGTGCAACACCTTCCATCCAAACATAGGGAGGTCAAATTCACTTTTAGTTGGTTTTTACATATTATATATAAGGAAACAAGATTTATTTAGTGACTAGCAAGGTAAATATACAAAAACACTAAGGATGGATAGATTATCCATTGCACTAAATTTTGATATACAGTACTATGTATGATGGTATGACCAGATTTCAATAAGCATTTCATACATAGTTGCAATGAGATTATATGTGAAGCTATATAAGATCTTAAGTGGGAATTAGCATAGACATCAAAGCTTGCCTGGACATTTTTTCTATTTCCAATAAGAAAATATGGTAATTAGGATTGACTTAACAGATACACCTAGTGTTAGCCTTTAATTTTTAATTGTTGCAAGACTTCTAGTAAGAAAAATAACCATATGACTTTGAAGCATTTTGACATTAGTGATTGTGACTGTTCTGAGATGAGTCAATTTTATTGATAAATTTTGTCAAACAGTTCATGGGTCTTGTGTATGCTTCCACATTTTATGTACACATTTATCAAGGTGCTTAAAATTACGACATCTAATAAAAAATTTGTTTTCAATTATGTTTTGATAGGTTTCCATACCATGTTCTAAATATCCCAATTTGACAGAGGTCAGGAATATGATGGAAAAGTTTGTATTAAATTATATTTTTGAATAGATATGTTCCTTCCCTAGAGCAAGCCTTCAAGGCTCAAACCAATGCAAGAGGTAGGGGAAGAGGAAGAAACAATAGAGGTAGAGGTCAAAGAGGCAGAGGAAGAAGCAACTTTGGAAGAGGAGCTTCAAATAGCTAAGAAAAGTCAAGCACATCATAGCCAAGCTACCAAGATAAGAAGAAGAAAAACAATTCTAATTAGAGGTATGACAAAATCAATGTGCAATGTTATAACTGTCATAAGTTTGGTCATTATTCTAGTGAATGTAAGAAGAAACAACGTGATCATGAAGGCCAAAATGCTAATGTAGCAAATGAGAACAACACTGAAAATGAAAAATAGTCAAATCTATTTATTGTTTTCAACCTTGCTGAGAGGAGTAGTGATGAAGTATGGTACTTAGACAGTGCTTGTAGCAATCACATGAGTGGTAACAAAAACTTTTTTACCTCCATAAATAGTAGCATACAAACTAGAATCAAAATGGGAAGTAATGAGAAAGTTCCCATCATGAGAAAAGGTACAATCAACATCCAAACCAAGAATGGTGAGGGGAGGAAGATCCAGGATGTCTACTATGCCCTTGGGATAAAACATAACCTATTGAGCATTAGACAAATGGTCTAAAAAGGTTATAAAATCTTGATAGAGAATGGAGAGTGCATGATTTTGATAAAAGAGGTAGCAAGAAAGTGATTTCAATAGTACAAATGATAAGAAATAGAATGTTTCCTCTTAGGATAGATATAGAGTCTCTGATGCTATCTCCATCACTATCTCCAATGCTCACAGCAGTGGGACAATAATCTGCCTTTAGGACAGTCATCAAAGACCCATCCAAACTATGACATTTGAGGTATGGGCACTTTAGTTTTTTTGGTTTGATTTTATTGTCCAAAAAAGGCATGGTTAGAGGGCTACCAAACATTATAGAGCCTAATGGAAAATGTGAATCTTGCATCTTAAGAAAACAACATAGACAACTCTTTCAATCAGGGTATTCTAGGAGAGAAAAAGCACCATTGGAGTTGGTGCACTTAGATTTGTGTGGTCCCATGAAAATCCACACCTTAGCTAGAAATACTTATTTCACAACATTTATAGATGATTATAGCAAAAAAAATTGGGTTTATTTTTTGAAGAACAAATCAAAAGCCTTCAAGAAATTCAAGTGGTTTAAGGCCTCAATAGAAAAACAAAGTGGCCACTATATCAAAGCCCTAAGAACAAATAGAGGGGGAGAATATATCTCCAAATAATTTTTGAATTTTTGTAGGAATGAAGGCATAGAAAAATAGTTTACAACAAGGTATACTCCACAACAAAATGGACTGGTTGAAATGAAAAATAGAACCATTCAAGAGATGGTAGCAAGCATGCTAAAAGCAAAAGGACTATCACATTATTTTTGGGGTGAAGTTGTAGCAACAATAGTTTACATATTAAATAGGTGTCCTATAAAGGTTGTTTGTGATAGGATTCCATAAGAGGCATGGACAAACAAAAAATGGAGTGTTGAACACCTAAGAATCTTTAGGTATGTGGCATATGTATTCATGCCAAAGGAGAAGAGGCAGAAATTTGATGATAGAGGTGAAAAATGTATATTCATGGGCTATAGTGAAGATTCAAAATCCTACAAACTATATAATCTCATCACCAAAAATATTGTGATTAGTAGGGATGTTGAGTTCGTTGAGAATGAAGCATGGGATGGAGTGGTGGACAACACCATGGGTATTTTAGTCACAATACCCCTTGAAGATGAAGAATCTCTAGAGGATAAAAACTCTAGAGGAGCTCTAGAGAGCAAAAACTTAGGGAGAAACTACCGTAGAGCCTTGGAAAATAGTAGCTTTGGAGGTGTTTAGTAGAACAACAGCTTTGAAGGTGGATAGTATTATAGTAGCTGTTGACCAAATTTTGGCCTTTCAAGCCAAAATTGGGCACCCCTATTTGAAACAATTGTTTAAGTTTATATCTTTGGTCAGGTCCAGTACTTAGCTTTTCCTCAGAGGAAGTGTTTTATACAAGCCACAACAAATTTACAAGTCTAACTCTTTTGGAAGGTTTGTTTTGGTCTTTTGTTAAGTGTTAATTCTTTTGGAAGTCTTGTTTTTGGGTTTTTGTTTAAGTGTCAAAATTCTTTTGGAGAAATTGTCTGAAGTAATTTTCTCGAAGGTTTATTTTCCAAAATTTTCATTCGACATAATTCTTTCAAAAAAATTATTTGAGACAACTTTTTTGAAGGGTATGTTACAACTTTTTCAAAGGGTATCTTTTGTTGGGAAAAGGTCCACTTTAGTTTTTCTGAAGGATCATTTGCAACTTTCTGAAGGGTATTTTCTTTGGAAAGTGGACACTTACCAATATTTAGAATGGTCACTTTCATTTTTTTGAAGGGTCACTTGCATTTTTTCCAAAATGACACTTGTAATTTTTTAGAAAGAGCCTTTTTCACTTTATTGAAGGGTCATTTTAAAGAACCAAAAGGGCCAAATGAAAAGTCTAAAATAATTCTTTCAGAAAGATTATTCAAGGAATTCTTTTGAGAAACTTGTCCAATACAAAGGACGCAAAAGGGCAAACAAAAAATGACCACGAGAAAAATATCCAAACAAAATGCCTGAAGAGTGATGGCCCATAAGATGTCAATCTTAGAATGTGAATACTAGTTGTTAGAGTTTAAGAGAAAGGATCAGTGAGAACTTGAAGGTGAGGAAAAGAGATAATAGATGGAAAAATATAACTGAGGCTTTGGTTCAGTTGTAACAAATGTAACTAATGTTTTTGGTTTAGTTATAACTCTTTGTAACTGATCCATTCAATGACATGGCATAACTCACCCACTTCTCTCCCATGCAAAAATAACTGATTCTTTCAAGATGGCACATGTCCAAGTGACCCTTTGACTTCTTTTGATTGCCCTACCTCTCAAGGCTATATATATGCATTGTCCTGGCTCATTTTACATCCTCCACTGGTTATTGGGGAAACTCTAGCCAAATTTGTACTAAAAGAACTCTTGGAGAGATATACAAGTGTGATTGCCTCTCATATGTTGTAATATTGACTAATGATTGAATCATGTTGGTCTAGTCTAGTGAAAGATTATCTTTTCTAGCTTGTACTTTTGATGGTCTACCAATTTGCAGAAAGAAGATTGTTACAAGTCTTTGCTAGTATTATTTTCTGAGTGTAGAGATATCTTAGAAGTGATTCATGATTGTATCTTTCTTTGGATCATTAATTTCCTTCTTAAGAATCATATACCTTTTCAAATCTAGCATATGAAATATTGATGTAGCAATGGTTCCTAAGTTGTGAGTCCTGTGTAAGAAAACACATTGTTTTATCTTTAAAGTAGTGGTTTAAGTTAATTGGGAGGATATCAAATATTGGTGCATCACCACTTGTTTTCTTAGTTATTTTCTTGAACTCTTTTCATACACAATTGATAGATTAGAGAGAGCCTTAAAGGTGCTTCACGGGGAACTAGCCCCTAATCTAGAGATTCATCTCAATGAATTATCACCCACAGTAAGAGAGATGATTCCATTTTACCACTTGGATGAGGAGAGCTGAGCATCTCCTCAAGGGTGTAAATCTAAGCATCAATAGTTTTTGGCATGCCCGATGGGACCATTTGTCCAAGGAGTTAAATAATTCTTGTTGTGTTCTTCAATCAATCAGCCTTTTAGAAGCATTTCAATCAACACCAATGATGCCTTTGAGTTGAATCAGTTGGCTAAGCAACCCTAGTTCATCAAGAAATCATATTTGGTATATATAATCCCATTATTAAGCAGTATAGATTTTGTGTTCATATAGTTTTGATTGAGATCATGTTGTTCATGAAATCACCTCAAGCAACCCTCCTAATTATCTTTCTTCTAGAGAATCCAAGAGTGCTAGGGAGATAATGCTGGAGTTTGAGAAGCAAATGTTGGAAATGGATAGGTTGAATGAACAAAATAGATATCAGCAAGAGCTTATATACAAGGAGGAATGCTTGTTTAAGCAAGTTCAAGTCATGCAATCCATGGAGGATAAACTAGTAAGGTGGAGAAGTTAATCCACTTGTATCCCTTCTACCATCCTAAAACAACCTTATCCTATACAAAATAAACCCTCCCCCTGTACACCAAATATTTTTTATCAAATAACACTTGCTCACCAAAATAAAATGAGCCGACCTTCGAACCTATCTAATGCATTAACTACTCTTGTTGTTAATCCTTTGCACCTAGAAATCCAACACCAAAGGACATTGGAATGGCCTTCTAAAGAAATTAATTATTTCAATTCCTTAGATTGTGTGCCCTCCTTTGAAGAAAATCATCCTAATTCTTTTGGAAAACAACACGTCCATCCTTAAGCAACTCTTCCTATGCATGTGAAAACTCTTCATAGTCCCCCTCAATATTCTCAAGCCCCTCAACATGATGTCAAGATTCCACATTGGAGAAATGTCTATCATGAACCAGCTCAAGACCTTAAGAAAGATGAAGTTGCTACCTATCCTCAAGAAGAGAGTTCCAATCTTAAGATCATGAGTTGGAATGAACTAGTGGAACCATGGGGTAAGAAAGAAGAGAAGAGTTTTATTCAAGAGTATGAAGCAGAAAATGAAGCTACTCCTCCACATCATGATGATGCGCATTATCTCCAAGAAAGACTCTTCTAAGAGAATCTAGCTAAATAGATTAAAGAATTAGAGTTAAGAATAAGGTTCCTTAGTCAAGGTGTAATAGATGGTTTAGACCCAATAGAAGATCCCATGTCTAAACACACCCCATATACACCCCTTCAAGAGAGTTATCAAGCTATATCTGATGTGGATGAAGTGTTGATCAAGTGGAAGGAAGAGAATAAATTGATTTTAGCCCAAGGTTTACCTCCTCTTCCTCATAAGCTTCTTAAAAAAACCCCACTTCTCATTCCCAATCTGATTTTGAGCTCACTAGTACTTGCCTCTTTTCAAAGTCCTCTCCTTCATCCCATACTCCATTTTCACTCCCTTCACCTTCCATTACCTTCCATACCCCAAATCCTACATTTTAGACTCATGAACCTATCCATTTACCCTTTATTTCATTCCATCCTAAAGAAGAACTTGTTTTAAGGGAGGCAAGTGAGCAAGAGGAAATGCAATTCTTGGTTGATCAAGAGACTATCATGAGTGAGAATGAAGATGAGATCATCATAATTACTCCATATGAACATCATCATGGCAATTACCATCTTGAGCATGAAGTGGAATTCATTATCAAAGGTGAAGAACATGGTCAAATCATATCTCAAGTGGTGGTTATTCTAGGAGGTTTTCATGAAAATAAGGTTGAAGAAGTGACTCTTGAAGGTGACATGATTCAAGGAGAAGATATAGGTCATACATACATGTAAATGTTCCAACAATATGAAGATGAGATTGACAAACTTCACTTGTCAATGTTGGATGGAGAATATAAGCATGGTGAGCTCTCTTTCCTTTTGTTTGATGATCCTTCTTGTTGCTTTGATGAAGATAATGACCGAGCCATGGGACCTAAGTTGAATGAGGTTCAAGAGCATATTGTTGAGCAATTGGAGACCCTTATTTTTGAGTAACTAGAGACTTTTATTTTTGAGCAAGAAGGAGAGAGGTCTGATTGTTTTGATAGGGGCTTTGAAGAAGAAGTTCTTGAGTGAGAAAATGATGATTTCTGGAATGAGCTAGAAATTTTTTATCTCAAATCAAACATCACACCAGCCACCCTTATTCAAGAGAGCCATGATGAAGTAAGAGATCAGTTTGACAAACTTCTCAAAGAGATAGAAAAAAATGAGTTATTCCATGATGCATACCAAGAGGTTCATGAGCCAAATGAACCCTATGATGATGAGATAGTAGCCATTGATCCATTGATGGACTACACTAGCATGAAAGACCAGCATGAGACATGTTTCAAAGATTAAGATAAGTACATGTATGTTGGAGACATGTTTGAACCTGATCCACTTGGATACATACCAATCAAGGTGGCAAGCAAGAAGGATGAGTCACCAAGCTCCTACTCCAACTAGCCACTTGTCTAACATCATGAGGTTTCTTTCCATGGAAGAGACCTAAGAAGTTTTCCCTTTGATCCAAGAGGGGGAAGAGCATATCTAGTTAGCTGTACATAATTAGTTTTCTTGCTACTATGTCTTAT
This sequence comes from Torreya grandis, assembly GCA_037957365.1. Classification (NCBI taxonomy): domain Eukaryota; kingdom Viridiplantae; phylum Streptophyta; class Pinopsida; order Cupressales; family Taxaceae; genus Torreya; species Torreya grandis. The sequence continues at coordinate 2,331,911 of JARHVA010000709.1, read as the reverse complement.
CTTTTCCTAAGTGCTAAGTAGTACATGTGTGTTTGCTTTGGTCTTTGTTGTGTGTCTCTTTCTTTTGTGTGTTGGAGGTAGTCAATGGTTGTCTTGTTGATCATGTTCTAAATCATGGTCAAGGTTTATAGTTTATTTTAGTCCTTAATTGACTCCATGCCCAATAGACTATTTAAGTTACTAGTCTGGTCAGTATAGCAGGCGTACTACCCCTATGGGTCACCAATTTGTTGACCAAATTTTGGCCTTTCAGGCCAAAATTGGTTACCCCTATTTGAAAAAATCATCTAATTCTATATCTTTGGTCAGGTCCAATACTTAGCTTTTCTTTGGAGGAAGTGTTCTATACAAGCCACAAAAAATTTACAAGTCTAATTCTTTTGGAAGGTTTGTTTAGATCTTTTGCTAAGTGTTAATTCTTGCAGAAGTCTTGTTTTTTGGTTTTTGTTTAAGTGTCAGAATTCTTTCAGACAAATTGTCTGAAGTAAATTTCTCGAAGGGTTATTTTTTGGACTTTTCATTCATTGGAATTCTTTCAAAAAAATTGTCCAAGGCAACTTTTTTGAAGGGTATGTTACAACTTTTTTAAGGGTATATTTTATTGGGAAAAGGTCCACTTCAGTGTTTCCAAAGGATCATTTGCAACTTTATTGAAGGGTATTTTCTTTGGAAAGTAGACACTTCCAAATCTTTTAAATGGTCACTTTCATTTTTTTGAAGGGTCACTTGCATTTTTTTTGAAAGGACACTTGCAACTTTTTAGAAAGGGCCTTTTTCACTTTATCGAAGGGTCATTTTACAAAACCATAAGGGTTAAATGAAAAGTCTGAAAGAATTATTTTGGAAAGATTATCTGAGGAATTCTTTTATAAAAATTATCCGATACAAAAGGCAGAAAAAGGGAAAATAAAAAATGACCGTAGGAAAAATGTCTAAAGAGTGATGGCCCACAAAATGTCAATTTTAGACTGTGAAAACTAGTCATTGGAGTTTAAGAGAAAGGATTAGTAAGAACCTGAAGGCGAGGAAAAAAGATAACAGATGGAAAAATATAACTAAGGCTTTGATTCAGTTTTAATAAATGTAACTAATGCTTTTGGTTCAATTATAACTCATTGTAACTGATCCATTTAGTGACATGGCATAGCTCGTCCACTTCTCTCCCATGCAAATGTAACTAATTCTTTCTAGATGAGACATGTCCAAATGACCCTTAAACTTCTTTTGATTGCTCTACCTCTCAAGGCTATATATATGCATTCTCCTAGCTCATTTCACATCCTCCACTGGTTATTAGGAAAACTCTAGCCAGATTTGTACTTGAAGAACTCTTGGAGAGATATACAAGTGTGATTGCCTCTCATATGTTGTAATATTGAGTAATGATTGAATCATTGTTGGTCTACTCTAGTGAAAGATTATCTTTTCTAGCTTGTACTTTTAATGGTCTACCAATTTGCAGAAAGAAGATTGTTGCAAGTCTTTGCTAGTATTCTTTTCTACGTGAAGAGATATCTTAGAAGTGATTCATGACTCTATCTTTCTTTGGATCATTCATTTCCTTCTTCAAAATCATATACCTTCTTGAATCTAGCATATGAAATATTGATGTAATAATGGTTCCTAAGTTGTGAGTTTTGTGCAAGAAAACACCTTATTTTGTCTTTAGAGTAGTGGTTTCAGTCAATTATAAGGATATCAAATATTGGTGCATCACCACTTATTTTCTTAGTTATATTTTTGAACTCTTTTCATACATAATTGATAGATTGGAGAGATCTTTGATGGTGCATCAAGGGGATCTTAGCCCCTAATCTAGAGATTCATCTTAATCAAATTATCACCCACATCAAGGAGATGATTCCATTTTGTTGCTTGGATGAGGAGAGTTGAACATCTCCTCAAGGGTGAAAATCTAAGCATCAATAGTAGCTCCAGAGTTCAACAAAGCAACAACTTTGGAGGTTAGTAGTACAGTAGCTCCAAAGGTAAAAAAAACATCTCTAGAGGTAATTTAGACCCTACACTCACATCATTGATGCCATGTAGGACAAGGAGTGTGAGGGAGATTTATGATAGCACAAAGTATGCTGATTTTGATGAGAATATGGATTTTGCATTATTTTCTTATAGTGATCCAATACACTTTGAGGAAGCTGTGAAAGAAGAGTAGTGTAAGGCCATGGATGAGGATTTGGATGCTATAGAGAGGAATGGCATATGGTAGTTAACTGATTTACCCAAGGGTAAACACGTGATTGGAGTTAAGTGGGTCTACAAGACCAAGTCTATTGTTGATGGAAAGATTAAAAGACATAAGGCAAGGCTAGTTGTCAAAGGGTACAAATAACAGTCTAGAAGAGATTATGATGAGACATATGCACCAGTTACAAGGCTAAAAATAGTTTGGGCAGTCATAGCAATAGCATCCCAACACAAATGGAAAGTGTATCCAATGGATGTGAAGTCAGCCTTCTTGAATGGAGTGCTAAAAGAGGAAGTTTATGTGGGGTAGCTACTTGGCTATGAAGTCCCAGGGCAAGAGGACAAAGTATATAGGCTCTGAAAATCCCTCTATGGGCTAAAATAAGCACCTAGTGCATGGTACAGTAGAATAGACTCATAACTAGTGAGTAATGACTTTAGCAAAAGTAGAAATGAGCCCACTCTTTACATCAAAGCAGTTGAAGGTAATATTTTGATTGTTGTTTCATATGTAAATGATCTTATTTTTATTGGAAATAGTGATCTCTTCATTGTTGATTTCAAAGAGGTAATGAATAATGAGTTTGAGATGACAGACTTAGGTCTGTTGAAGTATTTTCTTGGCATTGAGGTCAAACAAATAGAGCATGGAATATTTATTTCTCAAACTAACTATGCCAATAAGATTGTGAAGAGATTTAAAATGGAGAATAAAAAACCTGCCCTAACATCAATAGCTAAAAGTCTGAAACTAAGTAAAGAGGATAATAACAAGGAAGTAAACCCAACCTTCTTCAAGAGAATTATTGGAAGCCTCATGTACTTGATAGCTACTATGCTTGATTTGATGTATGCAATAAGTTTGATTTCTAGGTTCATGGAACAACCTAAGGACACACATTGGCAAGCAAGAAAGAGGATCATGAGATATGTGAATGGCACACCGGGGTATGACATCTTGTATGGTGCATCTAATGAGTTTAAGCTGGTTGGTTTCATAGATAGTGATTGGGCAGGTAATGTAGATGAGAGGAAGAACACATTAGGCTATGTTTTTCACATGGGTTTAGGAGCTATATCTTGGGGTTTAAAGAAACAATCGATAGTGTCACTTTCTATAGCTAAAGTGGAGTACATAGTAGCCAATGCAATAGCATGTCATACTATTTAGTTGAGAATGATCCTTGTAGATTTGAATGAGTATTAAGAAGATGGAACAACCATTCATTGTGATAACATTTCATCAATAGCCCTGAAAAAGAATCCAATATTCTATGAATGAAGCAAGCACATTGAGATCCATTATCACTTCATAAGGGAGTTGGTAGAATAAGGATAGATTAAGTTACAATATTATAGATCCAATCAATAGTTAGATGATATTTTTACTAAGCCATATCCAAAGACACTTTCATGCATCTAAGAGGAAGGTTAGGGGTAATAAATACAACAACATTAAGCCTACATAGTTTTATGATAGCTCTAGAGTCTTCCAACAAAGCTACAGATTTCAATAGGTTAGCTATAGATCTTGACAATCTAGCTACAGATTTCATCAGTCCAGCTATGGATTTCATGAGTCTAGCTACAAATTTCATCAGTCTTGCTACAAATTTTATTAGTCCAACTATGGATTATAGGCCAACTTTGAAGATGCAGACAAAGTGTTTTGGAGATGCAAAAAGGTGCTCTGGAGGTGGTCCAAAATAATAGAAACAACTCTAAAGATTCGCTTCAAAAAGGCAAATACAAAGGTTTAGCCCCAGAGATCAGTTTCATAAAGAAAATTGTAAAATGACACATCTGACTTCAAATTAAGGGGGAGTGTTGGAATTTAATCTTTGTTAGAGCATTTAATTTAACCTAACCCCAAATTAGTTTTTGGAGATCTCCTTAATCTAACCCCAACAATCGTTTGCCTACCAGCATTTATTTTTGGTAGGTTATTTTGAAATCAGATTTGAGTGCCTATTTTTAGGGGCATGCAAAAAAGACAAAAAGAAAGTTATGGTCAATTTTGAAGGAGGGAATTTTGGAAGAGTAAGACATTGAGAAAGAAAGCCTACAACAATAACATAAGTGTAAGGGAATGTTCTAGCAGAGAACAAGGAGATTGTAATAGAAGGAAATAGTAGAATAGTAGAGGATAGAAAGTGTATGTGCAGCAACATAGTGAAGGTATAAGTAGCTCTAGAGTTTGGGGCAAAACATAGTTTAAATGTGAAAAATAGAGAATTAGCTCTGAACAAAGTTTGTATGAAAGTTTTGAATTTGTATTTTGAAGTGGAAAATATATAATATATATTGTTGTTATTGTGTATTCTCTCTCTCCTCTTTTGTGTTTATTTTTTTATGATATCTACATTGCTATAGCAATAGTTTTATGACAAAAAATAAATCCCTTGACTACCAACAAAAAATTCCAACACATCATGCTAGGCATGTTAAAAAATAGTTCAAGTATGGGATTTTTGGTGATAAATTAAATTTTTAGAAAGAGTAATGCTTCAACAAACCCATATTAAATGGTCCAACAAGTGAATCCGAATTGCCTAGATTAGAATAATACACTGTAGATTATCAACCAAATCATCCATATTTTCACAAGGATGAAATGTATGTTTGAGCATCTATAAGAATCTCCACCACTTTTGCTATTAAATTTTTTGTAATTGGAACATGATTCAACTTCTTCTCAGAATGTTTAAGTTGAAGAACTGGTTTCTCATGACATAAAATGCCCATAGAAATTTTCTTCTTTTTACTTTTCTAACCAAGGCTTATTATTACAAGGATTATTATCTTAATACACATAATCCAAGAAAATGCATTTATATTTATATTTATATTTATATTTATCATAAATTTATTTTATCAATAATATTATTGGTTCGTAAACTATGATCTTTCATTTTTCTCATATTCTCATAGTTTTTAATTTTAAAAAAATGTATTATTCATACATTAATGATATTTATAATATCGTATTACTTAACCCAAAAAAATCAATGTTGTTTGATTTTGTTTAACATTTTAATACATAAACACACAATCAAAGCTAGTGACATGATTCATAGAGTTATTAAGTATGTTGTACAACTATTAAGATAAGATGTTTACTTTATTTTTATTTTTCTATTGAAGAATTTGGATAGTACAATACAAATCATAAACACATTGCTAAAACCCCAAAAATAAAATAATTATAACAATCTCACAAGATCATTAACAACAAATAAAACAATAATTATAAGCACGTCATTGAAATATCCAAGGCAAATAAGATTTAACAAACAAGATAAGCTTAAAAAAGAATAACAAAAAAATATGATTTTACATCTTCAAATATCTACTTAATCTGAGTGCTTGATTATTTTAAAGATTGCTCGTATTCTTCTCAATCTTTGTCATTTGTAGATCCAGATCAATACTAGAAGCAAACAAATTCTAGAGAAACCTTCACATATTATGCATTTTAAAAATAATGTTAGCATATAGATTTTGCATTGAAACTTATAATGTAATACAATATTTATAGGAAATAAAAATGCATCTTGTCTTTCAAAAATCGTTGATAATCAATTGTTTAAAAAGACAGCTACCATATTATGATAAATACTAAGGTTTAGTATAACTAATCCAATTATTTTAAGGTGATCATCATGGACTAAATCCCATGTTCACTTTAAAAATATACATCTCTAATAGACATGAATAAAATTCTTAGGTTGTTTGTAGACTAGACACTTGATACTATTTATTGGAAGAAACTGAATGTTATAGCCAATAGGTAGCTTGTGGAAGAGAAGCTTCCAAGTAGTGGTTTGAGCCATGGCATCAACTTTGGAATTCAAAATTACAGCCCCTCTACTATAGAAATAAGAAATAAGATGTATCAAACCACTATAATAATAAGTAAGCAAAATGCATTTACTAAGGAAGGCTTAAGTAAGGGAAAATAACATGCATCTACTATAGCAATAATCAAAGAAGATGTATCTACTAAGTAAATAAAAGAAAGAGAATAGTGATAAAGATAATTAATTTTTAGATGACTTGTCGGCACATCAATTTCCCCCTTGGCTCAATTGGCACTTTTCAAAAGATGTTGTAGGATGAAGATCTCATATGAAAAGAAAAAAACCTAGATATCCTTAATTTTAGAATCCAAAGTCTGAGACACCTCCTTAGCACGAGTCATCCTATTGAGTTTCAATTAGGCTCACAAACACTACACTACTAACTTGTAAAATAAAAAGGAAAGGAATAGCATGAAAGGAACCTAACTAAAGAGGTGATACACCAAAACTAATTGACCACTACCAACCAGTTGTATGTACACATCAACCGTGATACTAGTTTGAACATACACTACTCCTAATATGCATCTCTTACATCAACACTTCATGTAAAGGTTGTGAAAGATGTTTAGGCTAGGAAAACTAGAAAAGAGGTCCAAAATGACACTAATGAAAATACAAAGTCACTCAACCCTTTCACTTCATGTGAACACTTTACATCACCAACAAAAGAAGTTTTCAAACTACATATAGGTGTTAGAATAAGACAACATGCTAAGGAAGACTAAGCAAATCACTTAACAAGATCAACTATCCATGCACACACACTAAGTATATTCATAAAAGGAGGTAAAACTAGTAGTTTTCATTGATCAAAGGAATACAAATGAGCAAAGCTTCACCATACTCAAGTGGAGGATCTATTACAAAGCCAAAAAAGGTTGTATATATAGAGAAATAGTGAGAGAGAGAAATAAAGAGGACTTTGAAGGAGTCTTCTCATGATGAATTAGTTTAAAATGTATAAAATAAGTGTCACCAAGCCTGCTAGAGGTGTTTTATACTGTTTATTTTTAACCATCAAATCCATGTGTTGATGAAGTTCATCATGAGGGGTCACATAGGAGAGACTCCTCATATTCTTCCATTAAAGTTGCCATATTATTATTTATTGAAGAGTGACAAGTGGCATTTTTGGTTACTCACTCACCTTGAACTACCTTCTACCCTTCTTCTTGACACTTTACATATTTTTAGGGGTTATCCATATTAATGTTACAATGTGTTGGGTGAATATTTTGTCAGTCAATTATCTGATTGAGAAAAATAGGTCTTATCATCCACAACAAAGGAGATTAGTCAGCCCAGTGTGCAGGTTTACTACATTAGAAGTGGACAAATCTCTCCTCTCATCAAGGGGAGGTTCCCTATAAATATGCAGGAGCTATATATACTATAAATATGCAGAAAATAACACTTAGGGGTAGGATACATCATCCATCTCTCTTCTTTCATAGATGATGTTAACCAACAAAGGAGAAAATCTTGATGAAAACACTGAAGGCACTTCTCTTCTTTCAAAAGTGTTCTTGCAGGAAACAACAAGAGTTCTTTCAGGTAGTGACAAGAAACTAGTAACATAGGCGCAGTAACTAGCAAGATGAAATAGAACACAAAGTTTCCACCTCAACTGCCCAAAGAGTATAACACAAAGGATAATGGGAGCACAAAGTCATCCCAGAATCCTCAACATAGAAAGAAAAGAAAAACACACACTGAAAACAATTGTGAAAGCACAAAGTCTTCCCACAGTTGGCTTCAGGACACCTTCTTTATTACTTTCACTAATTCTGCTTGCCAAATTAAATAAACAAGAACACATTTAGAAGACAGACATAAGAATAATCTCCTAAAATGATACAAGTTAAAATAGCACAAAGTCTGTAAACAACTTGCTTTCTCATTTAGATAAAATGAAATGAACAACAATTTGAGCTCAAAGTCTTAGTATTCTCCTTTCAATTGGGCAAAGTTTCACTTCTGTAAAAATGAAAAGTCCCTTTTGCATAATGAGGGAAATTATAATGTATATCAACTATGTAAGGCTTGGCGCTCTTTCCTATGGGATGGCCCATGCTACAGTCAATGCCTTCAATGCACCTTCAGTTCTATCTGGAGGGACCATGCTGGGAACAGTGCATTGCCATAACTATGGCATGTCCATTCCTCTAATATGTCTCTTCTTGGTATGGACTATCTGTTCCTTTTCCTAATGTCTACATAGTTGTCCAATTTGTCTTTACTTCATGGAAGAAAAATAGGCCACATCCTTGATTTAGTGCGCTCATAAGTCTACTTGATCCACTGTTTCACTTACTAGAAATAACTCCCTTGAAGATATTTTTGATATTTTGCATTGATCTTCTCTCCCCTATAGCAATTTGAGCCTTCGAGCTTTCTTTTTAGCTAGTCGCTTGGTTCTTCCTTTAAATTCCATGCTCTATTTGAATTTCCATGGATATTCCCTTACTTTAACTTTGACGTCTGCGGGGCAGTCAATGGTCGTTAGCCGCTTGAACCATGTTGAACCTTGAACCTATTGAAAGTACATTGGTTTATTGGTTCATCAGTTCATTCTATCTCTTTTGTTCCATCGCTTCTTGGTTCAATCGCTTTCCTACTCCTTGGTTGAACCATCCGTTGAACCACCTATTTTTTGCTTCTTTCTTTGATTGAGGCCACCTTTGAACCTATGAACCATTAAACTTTGAACTCTTTCGGTTCAAGGTTCAATCAGTTCATTGGTTCATCCTTTGTCCCATTCAATCATTTCTTCCTTGTTCCTTCTAAGCTCTTTGATCTTCATCGCACTGGTTGAACCTTTGAACCTGTGAACTCATTAAAAATTTTGGTTCAATAGTTCAATGGTTCAATTAGTTCATTTGATTCATTTGGTTCATTCAGTTCATTCTTTGAAGCCCTTTTTGTCTAAGTCTTTGAAGGTTACTTTTTGCATCTTTGTTTAGCCTTTGGAATGTCCCAAAGGGAAGGTGTCCTTTTAGGCTTTTAAAATGGTCCTTTCTCTATCGTCAATCACCCCTCGCAAGGGAACCTACCCTTCAAGATTTTTTGGGTGGCCTGTGGGCTTTGACTTCTCCGACGAGTTCTTGCTTCTTCAGCGGGCTTTTAGCTTTCGGGCTTTTTCCATCAAGATTTTCCTTCGGACAAAACGTCTGAAGGAATTCCTTCAGATAAAAAGTCTGAAGGAAAGTTTGTGTTACTTAGCCATTTGTTCTTTTCAATTTCTTTGGGCTTTCATTCTAAGTAAATTCCTTCAGACAATTTTGCCTTAGTCATTTTCCCGCAGAAAATACTTCTGAAAGAATTCTTTTGGCCTCTTTTACTTAGTCATTTTCTCAAGGTATTTCCCACTTTGTCCACTTTTACTCACTACCCTCCACAAGGGTACTTGGCCTTGGTCCACTGCCTTCCGCAAGGGCACTTGTTCCTTTGGCTTTGGGGCAGCCCCTTGAACCTACCAATTGAACCAACCGACTGAACCAACTTTGGTTCAATGGTTCAATCAGTTGATTCTTCGTTATTTGGCTAAGTCTTTTTGATCTTTTGAACCAATTGGTCATTGAACCCGTTGAACCAAAATGGTTCAAGGTTCAACGGTTCAAGCCTTTGTTCTTTGAAGCTTGTCAATTAAACTCTTTTAGTTGAACCGAGGCACTAAACCAATCCTAGAAATGACTAAGTGTTGGAAACTTGTTCTTTTGATTGAACTCACCTACAAAAGCCTTTGAACCTATTGAACCCTTGACTGAAAAAGCTTGGAAAATGAGGAAATTGAATGCTTAGAACAAATTTTGAAAAGGGAAGAGACGATTTTGGTCTGGCGAACCAAAATAGTTCATAGGTTGTCACAAATATGTCACTCATTTTTGGGGACAACAACTGGCTCCAGTTGGGGAACTTCCTTCAGTTTAAAACTTGGAACATCTGAGGGGAGTAGAAACTACAATCTCTAGTGACTTGAAGTATGCCATTGGGCTATGGAGTCATGCTACCCAAAAAGAAAGGCTCTAAATAATGAAAATGAACAACACAAATCAAAAACAAAGACTATACAGATATACATATGTATAGGTGAACTTATCTGACACTTCAAGAATTGAAGTGCTTTAAGTGCTACCCATTGTGAGGTAGAGTAAAGAGTGTGCCATCTTGATAGTTCAATAGGAAGTTATTCTCACCATTGAGCTGATGGATAATAAATGAGCCTCTCTAAAGAGAATCAAACTTTCCATGCATCCCCTTTGACTCTCTTCTCTTGTCCCACAACATGACTTGATCTTCAACCTAGAAATCATGGTTCTTTGCCTTCTGGTCGAAGAGCTTCTTCACCAGACTTTGGTGGGTAGTGATTCAGTCCACCACCATAGTTCTCTGCTCATCTAGTTTAGTCAGGCACGTGATCCTCTTATCAAGGGGGCTTTCATATGTCTGATCTTCAATTTCCTTAGCCAATTTTAATGCTGGCAATTCCAAGGTGATTGGTATCTCAGCATTGATACCATAAAGAAGTTGAAAAGGAGACATACCAATTGCTCTCTTTGGTGTAATTCTATCTGCCCATAGAGCATCAACCAATGTTTTATGCCATGTCCTTTGGTTATCATCCACCAGCTTCTTGATGATAGTCACCAGGTTCTTATTGCTTGATTCAGCTTATCCATTCCCTTGTGGAAAGTAATTAGAAGAATGGGAGAGTGTAATCCCATAGTAGAAATAGAATTGAGTAATCTCCTGAGAAGTGAAACAAGCTACATTGTCAGTGACAATCTTGGTTGGGACCCCAAACCTAAAAATGATATTCTCCTTGAGAAAATTGCATACTACTTTTGAAGTAGCATGCTTGGTTGGAATTGCTTCCACCCACTTGGTGAAGTAATCAATTACTATGAGGACATAATCATGTTCAGCACTTGAAGATGGGTTTACAGCTCCAATAAAATCAATTCCCCACTGCTGGAATGGTTCCTCTATGACCACTAGCTTGAGAGGCAGGACAGTTAACTTGGGTCTTTCGACAAACTGTTGGCATAGTTCACATTTCCTAACCCACTTTTATGCATCTTGAAAGAGAGTTGGCCAATAAATCCTAGCTCACATAATTTTATGGGCAGTCACAGGAGCAAAAAAATGTCCTCCATAGGCCAGATTGTGGAAGGATTTCAAAAGTTGGCTTTGTTGCTCCTTGTCCATGCAGCGAAGGAACTCTCCATCAAGGCTCCTCTTATACAGGATATTGTCCCAGAGGATAAAATTGGTAGCTTTCAGCTTGATATTTCTCCTTTCTTTATAAGATAGGTGAGTAAGACATTCACCATAAGTAAGGAAATGAGTAATGCCTAAATACCACTCATTTGTGGTGGAGACAAAGAGGACTATTGGCATGTCTTCTTCCTCTACTTTTTCATGCCTTGCTTCTTCTGGTTTGTTGTCAGCAATCAATTGGCATAGGCCCTTTCCCCATACCAGCTTTGTTGGCTTGATGACTAGATCAAACTCCTAGATCTTTGTAATCTAATTACCTCTTTTGGTTCTAAACTCCTGCTGAGTTAATATGGATTTGACCATGGTATTAGGAACCAGAGTAGTAACTCATGAATTGAGGATGTAGAAACAAAAATACTTCACTGTCTTAACCACTACATAAGCATGCTTCTCCATGTTTGAATAATTTATCTCATGAGCTTTGAGAGGATAGCTCATGAAGAAAATGGGAGATTCCACACCTTCTTCATTCTGCTAAACTAGGATGGCTGAAAGTGTGTGTTCAAAAGCATAACTATACATGAGGAAATCCTTTGTATAATTTGGACAAACTAGAAATGGGGCATGGGAAATGGTAGTCTTGATATCCTCAAATGATGACCTGCCTTCTTCAGTCCAGCTAAAGGTGGCCTTATTATTCATCATGTTTACAATGTGCCTGGTCTTCTCAACAAAATTAGGGATGAACCTCCATAAGAAATTCACCTTTCCAAAGAAAGAGTGAATAGCAGTCTTACTTGTGGGCAAGGTAAGCTCTTGGATAGACTTGACTCTATATGAGTCAATCTTTATGCCTCCTTTAGACATAATGTGTCTGAGAAGTTTCCCCTCTGTTACTCCAAAAACTAACCTCTTGGGGTTTAAGAAAATGCCATTCTAGTGGCAGTGCTCTAGCACTTATTATAAATGGCGCACATGATCTGGGCGATGCTTAGAAAAGATGATCAAGTCATCAAGATAGACTATGATGAGCTTACCCATCTCATCCTTGAAGGCAAGTTCCATTTCTCTTTGGAAGGTGGCACCAGCATTTATCAAGCCAAAAGGCATCCTTCTATATGTAAACGTGCCCCAAGGTGTGGTGAAAGTAGTCTTATGTTGGTCTACCTCACCAACTTCAACCTGATTATATCCAGAGAAGCATCTAGCATTGATAACATCTCAGAACCTATCACTGTCTGAAGCACTTGATCCAAGATTGGCAAAGGATAATTATCCTTCAAGGATGACTGATTCAAATTCTTAAAATCTACACAGAGGCAAATGTTGCCATTCTTCTTCCTTACAGGCACGATGTTTGCAATCCATGTGGAATGATGGATTGGGAAGATTATCCTGGCATTTAGCATTTTTTGTATCTCAAACAAAATGGTACCTAATATTTTTAGATTATACTACCTAGACTTTTGCCTGTAGGGTGCTGAATCAGCCTTGAGAGGAATGTCATGTCAAATTTCATCAGGCTAGAGTGACTTCAAGTCATCATAAGAGTAAGCTAAGACATCCATGTACTAACAGAGTAGAGCAGTGAACTTGAATTTCTCCTTAAGAGTACAACATTTCTCAATGTTAACCATCTTGGGATTTCCCTTGGTTCCCAGATTTACTTGATCCAACTCCTGGGAGGAGCTTGAATCCGCTTGTTATTTTTTGATGAATCTATCATGTTTGTCAAACAGTTTCTCAAGGGAAACCAAGCCTTTAGGAATCTTATTCCCTTTAAGTTGTAGGAACTCCTCCCCTACATCTATATTTGATTCAGGAGCTGGTTTACACTTCTGAGGTTCACTGCCTTCAAAATGTAGCCATTCAAAATTGTCTTTTTGCTCCAAGAAGGCAATGATTTCACTGTCATTGTTGAACACTTTCAAGTGACTGGAATTATCAGGTACACTTGGTCAAAAGACCAGCTCAATAGTGTACTTGTCTCATTTAAAGTTTGAATGGGGGACCAAGAGAGTAGCTGAGATAGCCAGTGCATCAGCTTGGTCATTAAATTTTCTAGGAATGGCAGAGATACTAAAAGCATCAAAGCTTTCAATTTGGTCCCAGACTAGGTTGCGAAGTGGCACAATCTTTCGTTCTTGGTTTGATATAGGTTTCTCACCTAACAAACCACCAGTTTAACATCTCCTTTAGCATGAAGGAGTTTGATGCCTTGGTCTCAAGCAGCCTTCAATCCAAGCAACAAAGATTCATACTCAGTTGTATTATTAGTGTTGTTAAACTACAACTTTTAGGAGGAAGGAAAAATATCTCCTTGAGGAGATATCAACACAACTCCAGCTCCTAAACCAGTGGAGTCGCCAAAAAGACTGTTGGGTGAATATTTTGTCAGTCAGCTATTTGATTGAACAAAATAGGTCTTATCATCCACAACAAAGGAGATTATTCAGCACAGTGTGCAGGTTTACTACATCAGAGGTGGACAAATCTCTCCTCTCATCAAGGGGAGGTTCCTTATAAATATGCAAGAGCTATATATACTATAAATATGCATAAAATAACACTTAGGGGTAGGATACATCATCCATCTCTCTTCTTTTAGAGATGATGTTAACCAACAAAGAAGAAAATCCTAGTGAAAACACTGAAGGCACTTCTCTTCTTTCAAAAGTGTTCTTGTAGGAAATAGTGGGAGTTCTTTTAGGTAGTGACAAGAAACTAATAACACAGGCGCAGTAACTAGCAAGATGAAACAAAACACAAAGTTTCCACCTCAACTACCCAAAGCGTATAACACAAAGGATAATGGGGGCACAAAGTCATCCCATAATCCTCAACATAGAAAAAAAGAAAAACACACACTAAAAATAATTGTGAAAGCATGAAGTCTTCCCACAGTTGGCTTCAAGACACCTTCTTTATTACTTTCACTAATTTCACTTGCCAAATTAAATAAACAAGAACACATTCAAAATACAAACATAAGAATAATCTCCTAAAATGATACAAGTTAAAACAACACAAAGTCTGTAAACAACTTGCTCTCTCATTTAGATAAAATGAAATGAACAACAATCTAAGCTCAAAGTCTCATTATTCTCCTTTCAATTGGGTAGAGTTTCACTTCTGTAAAAAGGAAAAGTCCCTTTTGCATAATGAGGGAAATTACAATGTATAGCAACTATGTAAGGCTTGGCGCTCTTTCCCATGGGACAGCCCATGCTACAGTCAATACCTTTAATGCGCCTTTAATTCTATCTAGAGGGACCATGCTGGGACCAATACATTGTCATAACTATGGCGTGTTCATTCCTCTAATATGCCTTTTCTTAGTATGGACTGTCTGGTCCTTTTCCTAATGTTTGCACAGTTGTCCAATTTGTCTTTACTTCATGGAAGAAAAATAGGCCGCATCCTTGATTTGGTGTGCTTAGAAGTCTACTTGATCCACTATTTCACCTACTATAAATAACTCCCTTGAAGATATTTTTGATCTTTTGCATTGATCTTCTCTCCCCTGTAGTAATTTGAGCCTTCGAGCTTTCTTTTCAACCAGTTGCTTGGTTCTTCCTTTAAATTTTGTGCTCTATTTGAATTTCCATGGATATTCCTTTACTTTAACTTTGACATTTGTGGGGCCATCAATGGTCGCTAGCCAATCGAACCATGTTGAACCTTGAACCTTTGAACCCACTGAAAGTACATTGGTTCATTGGTTCATCAGTTCATTCTATCTCTTTTGTTCCATCACTTCGTGGTTTAATCGCTTTCATGTTCCTTGGTTGAACCATCCATTGAACCACCTGTTTGTTGATTCTTTCTTTGACTGAGGCCACCTTTGAACCTTTGTACCTATGAACCATTAAACTTTGAACTCTTTTGGTTCAAGGTTTAATCAGTTCATTGGTTCATCCTTTGTCCCGTTTAATCATTGCTTCTTTGTTCTTTCTAAGCTCTTTGATCTTCATCATACTGGTTGAACCTTTGAACCTATGAACTCGTTGAACCTTTTAGTTCAATGGTTCAATGGTTTAATTGGTTCATTCAATTCATTCTTTGAAGCCCTTTTTGTCTAAGTCTTTGAAGGTTACTTTCTACATCTTTGCTTAGCCTTTAGAACGTCTCAAAGGGAAGGTGTCCCTTCAGGATTTTAAAATGGTCCTTTCTCTGTCGTCAAGCACCCCCCGAGAGGGTACCTACCCTTTGATATTTTTTGGGTGGCCTGTAGGCTTTAACTTCTCTAGCAGGTTCTTGCTTCTTCGATGGGATTTTGGCTTTTGGGCTTTTTTCGTCGGGCTTTTCCTTTGGACAAAAAGTCTAAATGAAAGTTTTTGTTACTTAGCTATTTGTTCTTTTCAATTTCTTCAGGCTTTCATTTTGAGTGAATTCCTTCAGATAAAAAATCTGAAGGAATTTTGCCTTAGTCATTTTCCCATGGAAAATACTTCCAAAAGAATTCTTTCAACCTCTTTTACTTAGTCATTTTCCCGAGGGATTTCCCAATTTGTCCACTTTTACTCACTACCCTTCGCAAGGGTACTTGGCCTCAGTCCACTGCCTTCTGCAAGCACACTTGTTTCTTTGGCTTTGGGACAGCCCCTTGAACCTATCGATTAAACCAACTGATTGAACCAACTTTGGTTTAATGGTTCAATCGGTTGATTCTTCGTTATTTGGCTAAGTCTTTTTGATCTTTTGAACCAAGCGTGTTGAACCAATTGGTTGTGGAACCTGTTGAACCAAAATGGTTCAAGGTTCAACGGTTTAAGCCTTTGTTTTTGAAGCTTGCTAATTGAACTCTTTTAGTTGAACCGAGGTGATCAACCAATCCTGGAAATAACTAAGTGTTGGAAACTTGTTCTTTTGATTGAACTCGCCTGCAGAAGCCTTTGAACGTATTGAACCCTTGACTGATAAAGCTTAGAAAATGAGGAAATTGAATGCTCAAAATAAATTTTGAAAAGGGAAGAGACGATTTTGGTCTGGTGAACCAAAATAGTTCTTAGGTTGTCCCAAAGATATCACTCATTTTTTGGGACAACACAGTGATCATGTTTCATTAAGTGTCTTGAAGCTCATCAATCTCATTACTCAATCTCCCTCAAAGTTATTTCAATGATATACTAACATATCCTACTCAAGCCTATTTTAGTCACTTGATTGGATTTTTCCATGGTTTAATGAGGATCCAACAAGAATAAAAAATCACTCTTAATGGTGTTTAAGAGACTCTCAAGCTCTTTATGACCTCCCATAGGTATGTAACTAGGCTCCTCTCCTGCCAAGAAGAGAACACTACTCATATTAGCTTGTCTTAAGGACTTAGAACTTGTTACATCCTCATATAGACCTCTGATGTGACTTATAGAAGACTCTTAGAATTTTTTTCAAGCTTTTTAGGCATTTTCAATTGATAGTGGTACTTTCATAGAATCAAATCCTTACACAAAGGTTTATAACTATCATTTTAAACCCATTTTTGTATTATTTTGACTTCACATGTGCCACCAAGTTTATTTCCTAGGTACCCATGAGAGATATGAATATAATTATAACCATTCCTAAGCCAAAGTAATCCTCTTAAATTCATTTAATTCATCTTCTCTCTCATTAGGTCTTCTAAAAAGGTTTAACAAGGGTTTTAGACCTGTATACAGTCTTAGTGATTGTTCATAAAAGAGGGGAGTTAAAATTAAGAACCAACATCATTAATCTAAAGGCCATTGGGACCCCCTCCTCTATGCAAAAAATTAGGTTCCCTTTCTCTCTCTTCTATATAGAATGAGCATATGAAACTAGACATTATGAGTCTGCCAAGGGATGATGGAGAATATGATGCATTTTTTGTCTTCTTTGGATCTATGCAAGTTTTTTGTTCATTAAATTTATCTAAGGGAGGTGAAAATACACCCCTACATGTGTTTACACCTGAATATATAACCTTCATATTCGTACAAGTGACCAAAATTATCTTCTTTAGAGTGATTCATTCACTTTTGTACATTGAACTGCAAGAATTCATGACTCTGATCCCTTTCTGAATAATTTAGAGCATTATGCACATTATAAATCTCTCTCATAATATTTACAAGTATCCTTTCATGCCTAAATCATTGATTTGATCACTTGCATTGACTTTACAAGACCCTTGATGCATTAGTTACGACATGGAAATGAACCATTTGATTAAAACCTTTTAGAGTATGATATAACAACATGTATTTTGACTCATGACCCTAATTGACATGATTAAACCTCTTAAAAAGACCTCACATGACATCCTAAATATGTTTATCTATTATCATAAGGGTATGATTCAAGTAGAGACCTAAAATAACAAGGCAACTATGCAAAATACAATTCTTAACTTCTCCAAAAAATCTTAAAATATGCTAAGTAACCTTAATTTTTTCTAAGCATGATATATGCCACTATAGATTCTAGAGATACCTGCTTTCTTCTCTTTCACTTCTAGCACAACTTCCTAAAGGTCGAATGCATCACCCCATGACTCACAACATACTATCACATGATTACTTTACAAACAACCTTTAGTGCATATAATGAAACCTTAAAAAATGCTAATAAGAGCTCAAAAAACCATTTAAAGACATCACAAGGCATATGATAGCTATCAACAAGGTTGGTAGGCATGACAAGTCAAGTTTTGAACTATAGGGGTTGGCCTTTTTGTCTTGGGATAAAAATTGGTCAACAGTTTGGTGATTCATAGAGGTAGCATGCCTACTATGCTTATTAGACTAGTAGCCTTGTCCTTCCATTGGGAGATGGAGTCACTTGCACTCAAATACTGACTGATATGGGACCTTGAATTTATTAGAACTAGTTTAGATCTGATTATGATTAACACAATAAAGGATATGAACACATAATAATCATAGAGCAAGATAATATTATATTCAACCCTCATCTGAATGATACATGGACTATTAAATAGCCAAGATGGTTTACCAACTTCCTATAAAATAGGAAGGCTAACAAACAACTAACTCATTAATAGAGTTATGGGTGCAACAAAAATATATTATTTACATAAACAATATATTTTATTAACCAACTAATCTATCTATGTGAGTTATAACTTACATAATATTATATTTATCTCTCGATAAATATCCAACTGTAACTACTAATGTAATAAACTAATCCCTAACATTCCCCCCCTTAGTTTTTACATGGTGCAAAAAAATGCACACTCTCATCTATAGTATGTTCACCCCTATGGCATGCCCTATTTGGCTCATGACCTTGATACAAAGAAAGGCTCATTTCTTCCATTATTTTAATCAGGTTTACCACAAACCTTGACATGAACAAGACCCATCAATTATTTACCTTCAGTGGTTTTTTATATCTTACCACAAACCTTTTCAAGATCTATGAACTGGCTTACATTAGTGATTTTGTCTTTCACTATGTTCTCACATCAGGGAATTATGTTTGGAATTGCATACAAATTATATTACTTAAATAGGCATATTATTTTGTTCCTATTTTGTAAATATACAATGGAAATTATAAAAAACACACCACACTACATATGTCACCAAATCTTCTAGCACCTCATTGTTAAAGATTGTCGATAGGCTCTGGAAACTTCAGCTTCTATTTCCTCCTTCCTCTAGGTGATGAAATTGCTTCACTCATCTAATGAAGATTTGAAGCTTAGTTGCATGTCACTTTGAAGGGAATAGAGTCCCCCCATAATATTGACACATTTGTTATTTGACTAAGGACGTCTCATACAAGTGATAGTGCATCTTTTACAAATAAATTTTTTACTTTTGACACCTTGATTTTTAATATTGACATACAATAGACTAATAACTATTGACATTTTAAAAATCTTTGTAGACATACTTGATAAATAGACTTGATGAAAATATTCATGGACATACACAATATAATAAAGACTATTAACCTTTCAAACTCCACTTATTTAATATTAACAAAGACTAACAAATAAAAATCACTATAAACTCAATTGACTCACAATAAATATATTACTAACATATAACTACAAATGGCATTTACTAGATTAAATAAAAACTCAATTTTTAATTAAAAAACTACTAACTAGACTCTAAACTAAGAAAAAACTTAGACATACATTGCATTTACCACCAAGTTTGACATAGGAGACAGAAACTATGACTATTGTATCGTGATCGATCTTCATAGATCTACCAAGATCCCAACATGTATACGATGAAATATTGAATCAAAAAGATAGATCAACAAAGTGTAAACAAATATGGTAATTGATATACCAAATAGAGAATGTAATACCCAACATAAAAATAAATGCCTGGTTCAAATAGAGTCCAGGTCTACCTACTCTTCACCATGCCTTACATGAGATTTGGAAGAACATCTTGACATTTTCCTTAGTTAGATCTGATCTGAAGATAGACACACCATCAATCAAAGCGATGTAAAGATTAATTCATACTATGATGCAACCATGTAAACATACTTGCATGTGAGTCAAATATCTAAATATTTGTGTTAATCCAAAACTCATTCCAGTCAACTTTGACCATAGAAATAGAGTTGGAAAGTATTAGGATATGGGAACATGTTCTAATAAAAATATGCCACAATTTGGTGAAAATAGTTATGTACAGATTCACATCACACACTTCCAATGCATGAAGTAACTAAGTCTGTGACAGTGTATTGAATAGATTTATTTTTTTACTACAATAATCTATGTTTTTAATGATCAATAATGAATATCAAATTCACTTTCCTTTATCACTTTGAAACAATATTTTATATTAGCTCAACGTATATACCATTCTGTCTATGCTTTTCTCATAGGAAGCTAGATAAAGGAACTTAAAACTACTACACAAATAACTCAAACTAAAGACACATCAGGTGGGGCTAAAACAAATACTATGGCTGCCCCTACAAATAATTTAGGTTCCCATCACAAGTCAGGATTAATGACTGCTCTGATACGATATATTGGAACTAGTTCAGATCTAATTATCATTAACATAATAAAAAAGTTGAACACACAATAATCATAGAGCAAGATAATATTATATTCAACCCTCATCTGAATAATACATGGGCTATTAATATCCAAGATGATTTACCAACTTCCTATAAAATAGGAAGGATAACAAATAACTAACCTGTTAATAGAGATACAGGTACAACAAAAATATATTGTTTCCATAAATAATATATTTTACTAAGTAATCCATCTATGTGAGTTGTTACTTACTCACATAATATTATATTGAACTCTTGATAAATATCCAATTGTAACTACTAGTGTAATAAACTAATCCCTAACAAAATTTGGTTGTAAGACATTTGAACAAGCAAAGATAACTGATTTACCCTCCCAAACAAATAAAGATAAAACGACACACACAATGAGGCTAAAACAAGACAACACACCACATTTATCCTAATAAACACTTAGGGGAAACAAAACAAGCAACTACAAAACACAACTGACCTCAACATATCTTTCTCCTCCACTTCAGTATGGTGAATCCATGCTCATTTGTATGCCTTTGATAAATGAAGAGTACTAGTTTTACCTCCTTTTATGATTGTACTTAGTGTGTGTACATGGATAGTTGATCTTGTTAAGTTATTTTCTTAGTCTTCTTTGGCATGTTATCCTATTCTAACACCTACATGTAGTTTGAAAACTTCTTTTATTATTCATGTGAAGTGTTCAGGTGAAATGCAAGGGTTGAG
Organism: Torreya grandis; assembly: GCA_037957365.1. NCBI lineage: Eukaryota > Viridiplantae > Streptophyta > Pinopsida > Cupressales > Taxaceae > Torreya > Torreya grandis. The sequence continues at coordinate 2,310,870 of JARHVA010000709.1, read as the reverse complement.
TGAGTTTTTCTATTCATTAGTGTCATTTTGGACCTATTGTCTAGTCCTCCTGGCCTAAACATCTTTCTTACTCTTCACATGAAGTGCTTATGTAGGAGATGCAGATTAGGAGTAGTGTATGTTCAAACTAATTTCATGGTTGATGTACACATACAACTAGTTAGTAGTGGTCAATTAGTTTTGGTATATCACATCCTTAGTTAGGTTTATTTTGTGTTATTCCTCTCCCTTTTACTTTTCAACTTAGTAGTGTAGTGTTTTTTAGCCTAATTGATACATCAAGGGGAGCTAGCCCTAAAATCTAGAGATTCAATCCATTGATTAAGCCACGCATAGCCTAAGATGGTCTCTATGTTACCTCAAATTGGGAAGGCTTGAAAAACCTTTCAAGGGTGTAAATTTGGGTGATAACAATTCTAATACTAAATCTCCAAGAATAAGAATTTAACCTCTAAGTCCTATTATTACTTAAGATAAAAAATGTGAGTGCAATCATAGAAAATGAGTGTTGTGTTATATGTTTGAAATGATAAAATTACCTTTATACATGGACCAAAATCCATAAATAACCATGAACTCTAAGCCAATGGTATCACCCTAAAAAATACATTAAAAAGGGATGCCAACTGACTTTAAATTATATCAATTAGTTAAACATAATACAAAAGATAGGGAAAGATAGACATGAAATAAATTATATCAGTCCAGTCAATACAATATGAATATAGGGTGGCTATTAAATCTAGTTTAAAATTAGATGGAGAGGTAATACAAAAAGAGACTCATAGGAGGTTAGATTGATAGTGATAAATGTATAATATAATAGTATACAAACATCTCTCTCAAATTATTATGAGCCGATCCCACCCCATTTCTAGTGCAGTTGTTAAGATATACACTTAGGGAAATTGATGTGCTAAAAATACCCCAAAATAAAAACTAATATTAAAGTGATAAATATGAAAAATATTAGATGTATACATATACTCCACCTGAGGCTCATCACATGTCATAATAGTGTAACATGAGATGGTGTTTTTGGAAAGATACATAGTAACACAAAATCATAGAAGTAAATTCTATAAAAAACAAAAGTATGAATGGAAGTAATAAATTAAAGGTAAATATGTACCTTCATTTACCTTTATGACTATACAGATGATGCCCTGTGTGATTTAATTGATGGAAGGTTCCAATCTTTAAGCTTGATGGGAAAACCTAAAAAATAAGTGAAAACTACAAATTTTGTAATAAAATTATTTATTACTACCACAAAATTCCTTAATTCACCATGATCCTAAGGCCTATTTCGACATATCATAAGGACCTATGGAATCTAATATATGAGCAAGTACAAAATGTAGATAAGAATAGAAATAGAAAATTTTGGAAGTTGGGTCACCAAAATGTGATGATCTATGTTTCATTATTTTCTAGAAAATGTGAACATGTGTATGGGCATAAAAAAAAAACTAAAGTGTAAAAAAATAACATATTAATTTAGTGGATATAAAAATATACAAACAAAAGATGTGTAGGAAATGATTTTAAAAACCTCTAATGTAAGACAATTGATAACTTAAGTCAAACAAAAGGGATCAAAATAATTCAATATGATTGTAAAAAAACAAATGTAAGATAAGTGGAAACTTAAATCAAACAAGTGTGTGTAATAAAATAAATCAAATACTATAATGAGTGGAAACAACATCAATGTTTATGTTAAAACCTAAAGTATAAAGGCACAACCATCTAGAGACATAACTATGATGAATAGAGATGATGTGGATTTGAAGTTGATTAACATTTGTGAATAATTCCTTATTTTTTCCCCTAAGGTCTTATAATGTAGTCACAAAATAAAAAACCAATAGGTGTCATAATAAAAGGCAAGAGTCAAATTTAAAGCAAATATGATCTGTGCATAGATCTTGTGTAGCAGAATAAGCCCCGTGCATATTTGTATGCATATAGCTCACACTTTATTTTCACTCTTGTGCACTCCTCTACCCTAAACTTGCTTACACTCTTGTGCATAATTTCTACACTTTTTTGTAGGCTTTCGCACTGAACTCACCCCTCTATGCACTGGCATGTTACTCACTTGCAAGCTAACATGCCTACATCTATCCATACTTCAGCACATCCATATGACATCCTACTTTGACCATATGACTTGTTAGGTGGAACTTATATACACATGATATTTTTTAACTTTATCAATTATTGATGCTTTCTTTCTTGTAGGAACTCATCAAGACTCAATCTCTCTGAGTGTACACCTTAAAAGGTGCACCGCAAAAGAGGTGGATAGACCATTAGTGCTTCACATGATTATTATTCCCTATACCACCACTTAGAACTAACACAAACCTCTCTTCTATATTTCCCTAAGCTTTGACACCTCCCTTACACACTCCTCCAAGCAATTCATCGCCTCAAATAACCCTTAATCTAAAACCCTTTTTTTTCATTTACTAAACAAAGTTAGCCTGGGCCAACCCTGTTCTTAAAAATAAGTACATTACAAGATTAGGTCAGCCCTAGTCAACCTAGTCTGGGACCTAACTACTTTATTTACTAAATTATAGGGTCAATTGGGTTGATTCTATCAATTAAAACTTGGGAAGAGTTTAGATTTATATCTAGTTATATAAACACATCCTTTTTATCATTTTCATGAGAGAGAGATAGAGATAATTATTTGTTTTTGCATATGCTTATCCTCCATTCTACTTGAGGAGCCATTACTTAGGGTTTCATATTATAGTTAGAGATAAGAATCTTGTCTTATGGGATAAGTCTTTTGGATGCATAGGATAAGTCATGTAGCCTAGAGCTGACCTATTTTTATTATCCGTAAAACCCATAACAACCTCTTTCAAATTACCATTGGCCAAGGGAGAGATTGAGGCTTAACAGGTTCATATTCAAGGAAAGTATTCCTAACTCTTGATCATCTTTATTTAAGTAGATAGATCTACATTTGTTAGCTTATGAATATGTTTCTCCCTCCATGCATTAGGACTACCTCTAAATTGACTTGAGTAGAGTTATTCTTTGCATATTTATTTTTATGTTTATTACCCCTAATTTGTGTCACATGCTTTGGTAAACACTAGATTAGATTTACTTTACTGTCATTTACTTTTATAAGAAAACATCAGACCAAGATAGGTTTATTGTGTGGTAATATTTTATTAGAGGATTTGGAACCTTCTCTAGTGATAATATGTGGTAAGAGACCCACTAGTTAGGTCTAGTAGATCCATATTGGTCATGACCTCGATTGTCTAAATTCACTAACAAGTAGAAGGGCTAGTGTGATTTATCTTCTCCTAACTAGGATTGATTTGTATATCAACTTCACATTCCCTTGTATACATTATGGTGAACCCAACATGAAACTAACCCTTGCAAGTTTTCTTTCACGCCTTCATTTATTATATATTTTATTTTTACATCACTGAATTAAATCTATCAACTCAGTTGAACATTCTATGTATAGGTTTAACACACAAACACTTTAATCAACTCTATATTTATTTTGTAATTCATCTTCAACCACAGGTAACTAAATCGATCATCTTGACTCATTTCATTGATTAACATATAATTTTTCAAACGCAATCGACCCAGTCGACTCTGTTAGTAAGCTAAAAATATTCATCTAGATAACACAGTATAAAAATAATAATTTTAGCACCTTCAAAATTATTAGGTTCATTCTCACCATCTTAGTCATTTTTTTCTTCATTACAATCTTTTTTTCACAGTTTTTAGTTTATAAAATTATAACCCTACAATGAACTAGGACGACTGGATCAACATAGTTTTGTAGCTTACTTTCCTGCCTAGGAGACTTAGTTGACTTATTCAACTGTGTTTTTCTAGATCTTGCTTCAATATACAAATCCAATCTAGTCAATTATGTTCTATAATGTTTGCATACTTGGTCATCTGAACTAGGCTTGTACTCTTCAAGTAAAGGAATTAACTCATCTTGTTCATAATTAATTCACTTTTCATTTTATTGTTTTCTTGTTTAGAGTAGCACACATAGACTAAATAGGAGGTTTTACTTTATCAATTTAGTCATGTTATTTTTATTTTTTTATTTACACACTTGTAAATCACATAATATCAAAAAGCATTAAATAAAATCTACCCAAGGTCTACTTACTTGGATTTCATCACCAAGGGGGAAATTGAATTAATTTTTTGATCAAGTATAAATACATGGTTAATGATATATATTAGCAAAGCACCCAACACCCTTATCATTGTGAGATTGTGAAGTGATGGGGTAGGCCCCAATATCAAGCTAGTACCATCACTAATATAAATCCCTTTTAGCCTTAACTATTTGAAACCATCACTAATATAAATGTTTTTGGTACTCATTGTTTTGTTATACCTCTTTGTTGATGTATTATGTATTTATGTATATTTCATATGTAATACATGATGAGAACAAGGATTTGAGGAGGATGAACAAAGTGTGTGAATTCAGGAGGGTTTATTCAGCGCAGTTCTAAATAATTTTTTTTGTGTATTGTAATTGTGAGAAGACTGATATGAGAATGGTTTTTACTCTCATGAATTGTAATAAAATTTGAGAAAGTGTTTTTTGGTTGATGTAGCCCACATTAGGTAAACCACGTTAAATATGGTCTTCTTATTTTGCATGTTTATTTATATTCTTTTTGTATCTCTATTTATATCTATTATTATTGTGATTCTGTGAAATTATTTCACATTAATTTATGTATTTATTCCTATCACCATGGGGAGTGCAAAATCCTAATGCCTCCCCACACCCCTTCTTAGGGATTCCCATGATAACCTCATACCACAACCTCCACTTATCGACAAAACTATCAAACATTTATAAAATGAACCTTTAGTACCTAAAATTGTCAACATTGACATAGGATGTATCACCCCTACCATCACTTATAACAGATCTACAGATCCTACCTTACATCTAAACACATTTGAAAACCTTTACAAAGATTGGGTTAAACTTAATACCTTCATTGACACTAAACTCTTAGCTAAAACACTTTTATGATATCATTTAGATTGGTACAACAAATTGGAAACCCACTCTATTACTAGCCTAGAAGACTTGGTCAACTCACTGGTCGAAGAGTTCCAAACTAGTAATCTTCTCAAAAATATCTTAGTTCATTTTATAAATTTTAAACAACTTGAAACTAAAACAACATAAGTCTTCATCAAATGATGGAAAAATTTGTCTAACAAATTGAGCATGATATGGTAGATGACAACCTCTTCCACTTATTTACTAATGCTCTCCACCCTAAATCACAATATCACATTAGGACCTTTTCTTCAAAAAATTAGAATAAGCTCTTGACCAAGCCAAATAATAATACTTCCTTAGACATCAATTTGAACTATCTTAACCTATAATGAGAACCCGCATGCTCATTAGAAATAAATATCATGTAATCAATGATGGTGATATTGACACTTATGACACCATACACACCATCCAAGTTATTACTCTAAATAACACCATGGATCATGTTCCTACCCCTAACAATAATTATAATCACGCTCTCACATTTTATCAACACAACCATACTAATGTGCACAAACCATTATCTCTAGCAGAAATTTAAAAATGTCTTCCAAGACCTCTACCACAAGATCTTGACCCCACTCATCCTATGAAATCATGGTATGATCCAAATAAATTTTGTTGGTTTCATGCAAGTTGGGGCCATTCTCATGAGACTTGTATATAATTAAGAAATCTTGTTATGGATTTTCTTCTTGGTCATAACTTTGACCATGAATTCCTTATATAAAAATGTCAACAATCTTATGACATAGCACTTAAAGCTCATGAGACTTTTTAAAAAATATATATATTTAAACCAAGTTAATGCTCATTTAATTATCTACAAGCATTCCCTTCCTAACCACCAAGATAACATCAACCAACCCACCCCTACTACTAATAACATTGAAAGTCTTATAAACCTTAACACCAATGACGAAAAGGTGGTTAATATGACTATTTTGAGAAGAGTAGTTTCTTATATTGATTCAAACCCAACACCTACATTTCATGTCTCTCCAACATTTTGCATCATTAAAGAGACTTCCCCATCTCATTTCATTGAATTTGGACAAGAGGAACCAATACCTATACAATCACCACTTCCAACAACATAAATTGACCATACCTTGATAAAATAAATATAATATAAAATATATATGCAATATATATTGGATCTAGATGAGCAAATGATGGTAAAAATACACATAATTTACACAAGACACAAGAATTTAAAGTAGAAAAACCTCTAAGAGGTAAAAATAATCATGAAGATGATATTCAATAATTGAGAAACCAATAACCCCAATACAAAACTTTTTTTCACTTCTTCACATAAGCCTTCACATAACCTTTGTAAATATTTACCACATACAAATATCAAATTCACCGAGTGTGTTCATAGTGAATAATACAATAGGGGTAAAACTCTATTTATAATAAATGTGAGAGAAGGTAACCGTTGTAACCAATGGGTCCATCCTTCCTGAGAATCATTTAATTTAATTAGTTAATAATAAATCATAATATTTTATTATTTATTTACACAAGGTTTTCACCTCATATTTAACAAATAATAAATTATCATTCTTTAATAATAAATCAAAGTATGTTAACAGTATAAATTAACCCACTTAGACATTAAATGTTTTAACACTCTCCCTTAATGCTAAGTGGGGATAAATAGTATAGTCACTTTAATACAGGAATTATACTATGTACACAATTAAAGTATTTAAAAAATTTCATCAAGTTAAACATCACCTTTTGAAATAAAAAGAATTATAATCCATAAACTACTATAAAGTAAGTCTAGAATATCATGATCGTGAGATTACATCTCACAATTTTTCATAAATAATCATTTAAGAATATTTGGAGCCTTTTATAACATAAAGACCTCCATTAAAAAGTATGTTTTTACGTATTGGGGTACGAAATTAAAACTTTTACATGAATTTTATTTAAATCATATAACTTTCACATAAAGTTTATAATACTTTACAATGAGAATAAGTATAGAGAAGACGAATAAACACATGGCCATTAGGAAGTGGCATTTTTATACACACTCCCTCTCAATAGAAACTTTCAGAGACTCAACATTGCATGAAACTAAAAAAACTTGGTAGCATCAAGTGGCTTTAGGAATATATCTACCACTTGTTCATCTATAGGATAGAACTACAAATCAATATCACTATTGAAAAAAAATTCTTGGATAAAATGCATATAAACTTCAATATATTTAGTTCTTTAGTGTTGTAATAGATTTTTCTCTCAATTTATACAACTTTAATTATCATAATAAAGGATGGTACTATGAGAAACATTAAAATAAAGTTCTCTTAATAATATTTGCATTCACATAGCTTTTTTGGTATCTTCCATAGCACTTTTGTACTCTATTTCAGTAGAAGAGATAGAGACAATAGGTTACTTCTTGTTTCTCCAAGTGATATTACCTATACCAAATTTAATCACATATCTAGAAGTATATTTACAATCTATAATATCACTAGTATGATCAATATTATAATAACCATATATTTTAGCATTATCAATAGAAGAATAAAGTAAACCAAAATTAATTATTCTTTTAATATAACAAAGAATTCATTTAAATAATTTCCAATGATCTAAATATGGATCCTACATAAATCTTGAAGCAACACCAATAACATATGAAATATCTAACCTAATAATGATTAGATAAGTCAAACTACCAATAAGTTATCTATATAACGTACGGTTAGATTTTTCAAATGCAAGTTCTAAATCAAATTTAACACCAACTTAAATAGGAGTAGAAGAAGATTTACAATCAAGCACATTAAACTTAACAAAAAAAGTTATGAATATATTGAGATTGTGATAGAATATTAGCAGATTTATCCTGAAATATAATCATTCCTAAAAAATGATGTCAAATGCTTAAATCAACGATTTCAAATATTTGACTTAGTTTATCCTTATATTTATGGATTAAACTAGATAGATTGTCAGTACTCAATAAATCATTAATATATAATACAATTAGAATCAAATGACCATTTTCAATTTAAAAAAAGATCATTATCAGAGTAGCAATTACAAAAACTTAATTTTTATGAAAAAAAATATTTTAGAATAACAAGCTTGAGGAGCTTGTTTTAAACCATACAAAAAATTCTTTAACTTGTATCCATAATATTCTCTATTAAAGTTAGTAAAACCTTTAGGTTGAGTCATGTAGAGTTTCTCTTCTAAATCACCAGTTAAAAATATATTTTTAACATCTATTTGGTGGATAAACCAATCATTTTGAGTTGTAAGAGTAATAAGAAGTCTAACAGTACTCATTTTTACTATAAAAATAAAAGTTTCAACATAGTCAATCTTAAGTTTTTAAGTAAACTTGTGATCAACTAATCTTGCTTTAAACTATTTTATTTTATCAATTGAATTATATTTGATCTTATAAAGCCACATACAACTAATAATATGTGTTTTAAGTGAGAGAGGGACAAGATCCCAAGTCTCATTTTTAATTAAGGCATTATATTCAGCTTACATAAAAATATTTCATATATCATCTTGAGTGGTTTACTTAATCGATTGAGCTTTACATGAACATATATAGTCATTAATGTATGATAAGAATGTTGATTTCTAATTAATTTATTAATGTTATCAACACTGAAATATTAGCACACATGGGTGGCGTAGTTGGCTAAGGGCTTTGGGTTTGTCCCATATAAGTCCCAAGTCGATTCTTACCATTCAGATTTTTAAGATTGTGTAGTGCGTATGGGATCCATTGATAGCCTCCAAAAGATTAGTCTCACCTCCGTCTCCATAATGAAGGTTGCTAGATGGAGTCACAATATTTCAATTGGGATTGGGGATACTTCTGGGTTAAAAAATATATTAAAATATTGAATTAAGAATTCTGTCCATTTAAATATTTTATATTAAACTTGAAACTCAAGGGGTTCCTTATATTTTAAGCTATCCAAAACTAGATCAACTTCTTCAAGAGCATTTATTTCATCACAAGGAAAAACATGAGAGTTAGATTCATCAATAGAAAAATACTGAGGAGGTTTCATAAAGAGTTCACAAAAAGATTTTTCAAGAATAAAAATATTCATATTCTCAATTCTCTGATGTTTAAAGGATCATACACTCTTAAACCTTTGTCTTACCTCCATAACCTATAAAAATGCAAGAATAAGAAGTGAGATTGAGCTTCTTTCTTTTAACTTTAAGAATAAAGATAGAAGCAAGACTACCAAAGATCTTGAAATGAGCCACACTAAATTATTTAGTCCACATTTATAAATGGATATAAATATGGAAGGATTTGGTACTAACTCTATTTATAATATGCATAGTAGTATTCATGATTTTGAGCTTCTTTCTTTTAACTTTAAGAATAAAGATAGAAGCAAGACTACCAAAGATCTTGAAATGAGCCACACTAAATTATTTAGTCCACATTTATAAAGGGATATAAATATGGAAGGATTTAGTACTAACTCTATTTATAATATGCATAGTAGTATTCATGATTTTGATCTATAAAAATTTAATAATATCTGTAGATTGTAACATTGTTTTAACCATTTCTTGATGGTGTAGTTTTTTTTAACAATACCATTTTATTGAGGAGAATAAGAAGTTATTAATTTAATTTGAATAAATAAACTAATGTAAAAAGAATCAAATTCTTTACTAACATATTCACCATCATTATCAATTCTTAATCTCTTAATAGAAAAATCAGATGTATTTTCAACACTAGTTTTAAATTCTTTGAATTTAGACAACACATCAGATTTTTTTAATGAAAAAAGACCAGATCATTCTAATGTAATCATCAATAAAAGTAATATAATACAAATAACCATTAAGAAATACAATTTCAATAGGTCCTACAACATCCCTATGAATCAATTCTAAAGGATGTGAGAAATTTACATCATGATATGCAAGGGGTTAGTATGTTGCTTACCACATAAATAACCCCCACAAATTTCATGATGAAAAAAGATAGAAAGAAGTTAAACAATAATATTATTCATAAACATATAGTGTAAACTTATAAAATTAACATGTCCTAATATTTCATGCCATAACTAAGATTCATTCTTATTATGTGATGAAAGCAAATATACAGAAGGAGAAAAGATATATAAATTATTTTTTTGAACACCTTCAACAATCAAGAAATTAAATTGATTTCTAATGGATCACTATCTTTAAGTAATATTACAATAAAATTATCATTTGTAAATTGAGAACAAGATATCAAATTCTTTTTAAACTTAGGTACATAGAAAATATCATTTATATTAACATTTAAAAATATTATTTTTTTCTATTTAATTGTTTTTAAAAAGAATTATCTCCTAAGTAAAATTTTTTTAGAGATATCTCTAGAATCACATAAAATATTATATAAGTCATATGCTGTGATGCACTGCTATTTAAAATTTACTCATTTTCATGTGAAGTAAATAAAACATCATACAAAGAATAACATTTGAATTCTAATTAGTATTTTGATTAATGTTTTAATTTTTATGTCTATTTTGATTAGATTTATTTTCTTTGTTATTTTTATAAGATTGATTGTTATTTATATCCTTATTTTTATAATAAGTTTTCTTCTATGACCAAATTTACCAAATAAATTATAATTTTCATTAACTTAAGTTTATGATTGTTATTATCATATTTTTTATTTTTGTATTTACTTTTAGCAGAATTAAGATTAGATTTATGATTTTTAGTGTTATAAAAAATATTATTTAATGTGAAAATTATCTGAGTGACATTCTCTTTACAATCAAAATTGATCATAACTTATTCTTCTTGAATTACAATAGTAGACAAGGTGGTAAGGTTAATGATATCTTGCCTAGTTTGATACTAAAAATTTAAAATTGAAATAAAATTTCCAAATTTTTCATAAATATTTAACTGAATGATAAAATAAATCAATTGATCTTGAATCAAATTATAATTATATCCACCTAACTGAGTTTTAATTTTATCAAAAAAATTCACAACTTTCTCATCAAATTTCATAGGTGTAATTAGCAATTCAAAAATTAACTTAATAATCTTTGAGAGATGAGTGCCCTTGTGCATAGATTGAAGGAGTTTACAAGCATCACTAAGAGACTCCTGATTACCAATGTGAATAAATAATTTATCTTTAACACTCTACAAGATAATAGATATAGTTTCTTACAATTTTTGTTGAAATATATTGATAAATTCATGAGTCACATGTCATCTAGAAGGATATTTTTAAGTTCAATGATAACATTCCATAACTTATAGGCCATAAATTCATATTTAACATGAATTTTTTATATATTATAGTTATTTTTATTAATTATTTGAGATTTATCTTTAAAAAAATGAGGCAAAGCCATAACTTCCTTATAAATAGGATAGTAAATAAATATTTAAAATAAAAAAATTTAGAGTAAATTTTAACTTAATTTTATATTGAAACAAATTTTAAAGTGCAAACATAATATAAAACTATTCAATTTAATTTTAGACAAAATAAAAAATTGTGAAAGATTGTAAAAAAACAGGGTGTCATAAGTATTGCAACAATATACTAATGTAAGAATAATTCAAAAAAAAACTTTTTAATGATTTTTTATATTTTGATTGCAAAACAAATTAAATCACAAGTGTAAATATACTTAATCACACAAATTAGATGTCAAATAATACAATAAAATAATTTAAAATTACACAAAATTAAGTGTCAAAAGAGTCACATTCAGAAGGATCACCTAGACACTATTATTAAAAAAATTATAAAATTAATAGTAAAAGGTTTCAAAATATAAAAAGGATCACGTAAATGTATTCATAAGGTGTCAAAACTTAGAGATCGTCTAGTAACATGATTATGTTTGATAAAACATATACTGGATCGAAAGTTGAAACAAGTTTGACAAGTTAACTAGGGCTTTAAACACATGAAAAATCAGTACGCAAACCAAAAAATAGAATTTAATTTAAATTAAATTACAATTAATTCTACCAAAACAACCAATAAGATTTTAAAAAAAAATTAAGGAGTTTTGGACTTGATATTCTTAGTTGCAAGTTTTAGTAAAATTAGGATTACCAAATCATCTATAAGTTTAATTAAAAATTTACATGCACTAATTGATATTTATTTATTTATTTGATTTTTAATAATAAAAATATATAAATACATAATTATTGTACATGTAAAACTATTCGTAAATAATAATTACTTTCTTTTTAACTTTTAGAGTAATAAATAAAGAAAGTGGGGGCCACAAGTCTACGTAGATAATTTAATGTTTAAATAAAAAATTATTTAATAAATAGTTTTTAAAACTACGTAACATAAGTTACATACATGTAGCTTCACAATGACACCTCTGTATAATTTCAAGAGCTTAGATCTCCTTGTACAGGGTTTAGATTTGGTTGAAAACTTAGCAACCTTCTTATTTATGTTTAATAAACATAACTGAACCCTCAAAATAATTTTTTTGATGAAGAATTCAATATTTTGAATTGTCTAGGTTGAAGTATAGCATCCCTGTAGATATTTGGAAGAGCCTATAAACTTGTAAAAGCACTCAAAATACTTGAATTTTTTTCCAATCTTCTAGATTTTTTTTTACGATGAAAAAATTTACAAAATTGAATTTTGACTAAAATGTCAAATTTTTTAGTTTTTTCACGTGCCTTTGTAGAAATGGTGACAAAAGAAGGTTTGAAGTTGATTTATGCTTACTTTGAATGCTTGATATAGGTCTTAAAAGACCCAATGCTAAGCTTCAGGGCTCCACAAAGCAAAGAATGATCCAAAAAAAAATAGTATACCTCCAAAGTCGTAAATATTACATCCTAATTTCACCTTATATTTTATAACTTTATAAATTTGTGGATTAATATGATTATCAGTTGAATATTATTAATTTGATTTGAGCTTATTACATATATTGGTTATGAAATATTGATATTCTGATTTGGTTACATGTTGTGATAACTGTACTTTCTTATTCTGTACATTATAGATGTATATTTATTAGTTTTGCATCATTGATTGATATATAAAATATGACTCAGACTAACTACCTATTTGTTATGAGTTGAATGTAGAATTGATCCTACTCTCAGAGCATGATGAGGGAGAGCATCATTGAAAAAGATAAAATAGATGGGACAATTGAAAAATGACAGAGGAATTGTTAGTGACCTTACATAAATGCACATTAGATTTAAAATATTATATGCATAAAATATTTTAAATGTTAGTACGTAATTTAAGAAATCTTGTTTGTGATTGTATATTGTATGTAGATTTAATTCTTAACATGCATAAGATTACATAAGATTTTTTTACTTATATTTGTTTAGATTTTAGAGAAAAAATAAATAAAATAGATTTTTAATTGCTATTATATGTATAAACTAATATAATGTTTTTAAAAACATCTTTGAATGTTTAGCTCACTAATTATTGATATTGAGGATATCAACATAAGTAATGTATATGTATATATATAATCTATATATACTATTTTTTGAAGATACAATTATCTTTTAAATTATAAGAAATTATGAACTTATATATCTATTAGATTAATAAATAATTATCTTTGTTTTAATTACGTTCAAGATCTTGAAATATCTTAAAGTACTCACTTTAAGTTAAGACAATCTAAATTTAGTCTTGAAAATACATGCATGAAATTACATTAAAATTTAAAAATTGGTTATCATTATTTTATTGGTCAACTTAGCCTTAAGTTTAAGATAACTTGGAGAACTATAACGTTGATATTTATTAAACAAATTAAATGTTTTAATTTTTATTAAGTTGATATAATGATAGACTTGAAATATGATAAAGGGATAACTGCACTTAGTAGGAGTTAAAGATGCCATGTATGGAGGGCAAAATAAGAGAAAATAGCATGCAAGATAAGAGTCACAACAGAATGAAAGAAGAAGAATTTTATAAATAAAGTGGGAAAAAGTTTAAGGAGCTAAGAAGTTTTACATGGATACAAGGAGATAAAAAAAAGCAGAGGATTTTAAGAGAGAATTGAAGAAAACTAGAAGGGAGGCAAACTCATATAAGGTCGATTTTGTATATATTTTTTTGTGTGTTGTTTTGAAAAGAACAAGCTTAAACCTAGCCAAAAACCCAAAATGAAATGCATAGTAAATTGTAGATCATAATTTTGATAGTGTTTTATAAATTATACCAAAAAATTAATGTTTTGGCTACCAACATCAAAAAAATTATAGATTATTGTCAGTGTCCATGAGTAGCATCTTGAATTAATAGACTATGTTATAACCAGATGGCAACGCTTTATATAATGAATGCATTATCATTATATACTATCAATGTTCTAATTTTTTATTAAACATATTATATGTAGATAGTGTCATATGTATAATAGGAGCGTCATCTCTTATAATTTATCAAAAATAATGAACTAGGTATAACTAAAAATAAGCTGCATTTTATATTGTTTGAGTCTTTAAAAAAATATTTTAGATGACGTCTTATATACTTAGACAACATTTAACATTAGAAACTATGTCATATATTAAGGACCAATGCTTTACCTATGATTACATTTTATCCAATTTTATATTAGCAAATATATTAAACAGTCAGCGTCATAATTATATATAATTTTCAGTGTCATTTTAAAAAAGTTTGAGCAGCGTTCTATGAAAATAAATGTTGAAAGATTTTAAGAGAATTCAGTCTTTTGATATAAGCAATTCCTTGGAGAGATATAGCAATCTGTTTGGAAAATACATTGTTTGAGTATTGTTTATATTGGTTGTGTTCTATTTAAAGGTCGACGCTTTAATTATTTGTTGCATTTTATTTAATGATCAACACTTAAATAGCATTGACTGCATATATCAATAAAAGACTATACTTTAAGCTAAGCACTAAACTTCCACCTTTAGGAGCAACAACTTATGAAGCAATTTGGACTATGTATCACTTTAATTTGGTGGCATTATATATATTTTGACTTACTATACCTCTTGACTACGTATATTCTTAATATATATTAGAGTTTTATTTATATACGGATGTCTTAAATTAGGACTGCACAGTACATTATAATTATGATTGTATCTTAATTTTATATTTAAAGATAATGTCCTTATTTATTATAACAGGCTTAATATTTGGATCAGATCTTTTTAGACATTGTGTTTTAAATATATGCGATCAATGCTTATAACTTTGATAACATGTTATACATTTGAGCAACATTTTCTTATTGAACTACATTTTAGATTAAGAAATAGGTTCAAACTATTATATAAAAAAGTGTAATCTATATTTTTATATAGATCAAGTCTTAAAAATAACAAACCTTAGTTGGAAAATATTTTTACGGGTTAATTCAATTGAGCCCTAGTAATAAACAGAATTTTTTTTATAGTATTAATGGTTATATATGACTATTGAGTGATCATGTGTGAAGTATGTTGAGATGATACTTTAAGAACATAGAGGTAAACTTAGCTTTGCATTATGACTTTATTTATGTCTTTGAGAAAACTTACAAATTGGGTTACAACTAAAACACTTTACTCTATTATTTGACTTATAAAATATAGATTATTATTTTAGACATAATTGTTTTTATTTTAGAAGAATACAAATTATAAACATGGTTGTGATTAGAACCAAAAATATAGTTTGTTTAAAAAAATAGGTTACTTGTATTAAAGGAGGAATGTGATCTTTGTGTAAAGCATATCCAGATGGTATGAATTTTGATTGGACTGTATTTTTTATATATTGTTATACATGTAATATTAACATATTTTAGATTCATTGTATGCATTTAATGGATAAAATGTATGTTTTTTATTGTTCCTTCCTAAGATAGGAAAATCCAATTAAATCATTAAGTTTTATACTATGCTATATATATTCATATTAGATTTTGCATTGATGATGCTAATCGGTAGTGAGATGGACTTCACTAGCCTAAGTAGCACCACCAATGTTGGATGTAGACAATCCAATCAAGTGGTATGTTATGTAAATATATTGACAAGGTCAAATTTCTAGAGTCATGTAAAGATGAAAACTTAAGTACAATACTTATTATGAATATATTATGTGCAAGTATTTTAACTTTTATAGCATAAAATAGTGCATCGTTATGTGTGCTTAAATATTATGATTCTTATTATTGCTAATTTTTAGTATAATTTAAGGTATACCTAGATGATATAATTTCATGCTTGCTTTATTATTATTTATAAATGTAAGATTGTTCGTTTATGATTGAGTAAGGTATTCATGCACAATGATTTATGATATTATGAGATATCATAAAGTTCTATCATATAAAATTATATTTACTTGGATGGTACATACTATAATTATTATGTTTAGACCCATACTTATATAAATATATATGTATTGAATAGTATGTTTTGTAATAGTTAGTAGGATATTATGTATGTGTGACTACAATCTTGTGAGTGAAATGAATGTTAGATTAGATTTTTATGTGTTTGTAGAAATTATGACTTGCTTAGTTATATCTAGTTACTTCAATAAAAACTAATATTTTCATGTATTTAATATTTTTGTATGATTATTGAAGAAAATTAGTAGTTGTGCCTTAGAACACTAAACTATGATAATATAGGTTATCATGGGATGTAGTTTATATGAAATCTATTGTGATTGTTGAAATCTACAGTGGTATAAACTATAGTCATTATTTATAGTATGAGATAGATAATAATGTAAGATTTATTCATACGTTGATAGAATAAAGATATACTTTGATTACTCTTATGTTTAACATGTGATGTGATATGATTTCTAGTAGGATAAAAATTATATAAATATTGGGGTTGAATAATGTAGTGAAACATTATCTTTTGGTATGTATGATTTACATGTTAGTATGATATCTTGCAATAAAATAGGTTTCTATGATATACTACATGTTTAGTTTTATAAATCATACAACACTTGGGTACTTGTTTGTTCTCTAGTTTTCTGCATCATCACTATCTACTCATATGTAAAGGGAGGGCCATTCTCTAATGGGATTAATATGAAAGATCATTGGTCTGTGGTTAGTGTGAAAAAAGCTCAGATGATGTTTTCACTCCCCACAACACTATTACTTACTTGAAAATTACACTTGAGATTATTAGAGATACATGAATTGGTTCGACTCGAACTCCAGAGAGTTTGGTAGCTATTTAGTATATTAAAGCTGAATGCTTAATAGATATATATATATATATATATATATATATATATATATATATATATATATATATATATATATATATATATATATATATATATATATATAAGACTTAACCATGACTAGTACACTGATAAAACTATATATATTACAATTGTAATATATTATATTGCATTCAATATTAAAACTAGAATTATTATTATTCTAAATTGATTATATGATTGGCTAAGTTATTTAGTATAACTATGGTTTCAATGAATGAATGTTGAGTAATTGATTTAAAAAAAAGTATTGCATTATTCTAAGTACAATTTGAAAGGTTGTAACATGTGGTATTAGAGTTGTGTCTCGAACTCTAAGACCTAATGTGTCCATTAGCATTTTTGTATCTTTCTATTTATCATAAAAGATAATTGTGAATGTGTGTGTGGTACATTAGGTGTGTACCTTAAGAGATTTTGTATCTACTTAGAATTGTTAAAGGGTTGGTTTATTAAGTGTCTCGATGGTGATGGTTTTATAAGGTGTTCAGGTAGGTAAGTACATAGCATAGTTCATGAATTATGAACAAGAGTTTCCTACCATATTCTTAATATTTTAGATGAACACCTCGAGTATTATTACATTTTTCTTGGTAATTGAATCACCTTCACCATTTGTGTTGTGTTGTGAGTGTTTTTAAAATCATGGAGTGATTCTAACTTAAGTATGTATGCATTAGTTTTGTGTCTTACTTACACAGATCTTAGGAGTGAGAAATCTTATAAGACCATTATAGATTGGCACCACCTAACATGGTGAGAATTTTATTGTAGTTGAGTGTAGATGTCTTGGTTGAGAATTCCTTTATGTTAGAAGTTTGTGAACTTGAGAAAAAATTTCATATCTCTTAGCTAGCTTAGAGATGATTTGTTATTATTTCACTCTCCTCTTACTTCTTTTTAATCTATCAAGAAGATTCATATTTACAAGATGTTGATTTAGTGTTTTCTTAAAAAGAATACTTGTTTATGAATTGTTGTTTTGATCTTATTTCCTTGATTTCACGGGATAGTATTTTCTACTTCTTGTTGAGAGAAGTCATAGGATTGGATATATTGATGCATCTTTGAGGTTAGTATTTTCCTTTCGATTGTGGAGGTAGGTTATGATACTACCCTTATAAGTTTAGTAAGTGAATAATGATTTGACAACTTGGGTTGCGATATTTTCTTTTACCATATGAGGGTATGTAAGAGTTCTTTTTTTGAGATGCTAACTCTCTACTTTTCACTTGTGATTTTTTACAGTCACTATTTTATCTAACTTTTGAACTTGACCATGAAGAGTAGATAACATTGAATTTATATAAGTTCTAGTTGATTATAATTATTATGTTATTAAATACCTTTGTTTATATTGATATTATTCTCTTTTAGAGTCATGTTGTTTTGAAGAGTTTTATATATATCTTTCTTTGAGAATAAGTAAGGTATAATATGTGTAGAACATCTTGGTAGTCTAAAAGGGTTGAGATAAACTTTTAACTTGTTGATTTTTAACTGAATAAGTAGGAAGACATTGTCTCACTTATTTTTTAATAAGGTTGTAAAGATTGTATAATCCTTAGCCTTTGTATGTTATATTAATTTTTAACATTATTTTCTCTTAAATATGAATATTATTATAAATTAAGTTATGAAATATGATACTAGTTATGTTTAACTAGTGGTAACTTAATATGATTACAAAATGATTATATAATTTGTTATGTATATATGTTGGTACATATAAAAATATTTAGCATATAGTATTGATTTCTATGATTTGTCAATATAGATTCATGTTTCATTGAACCTTGTGCACATTTTAGAGATCAGTAGGTCGTGGAGACGTAAAGGAGTGGTGAATTAAGAACATGAGTTCTAAGCAATAGGAGTGTATCCTACTTAGCCTCATATTGACTTAGTTATTATTAAATTTAGATCTAATAAATGAACTTGTCAAATTTAGTCATATGGTCATACGCATGTATACTGTGGCTAGATATTTCATAATTTTATATACATTAAAAAATATAATATTTTTAGTTCTTTTTCATCATCATACTTATCAAGAGCTTTATAGAGTAGTGATAGTATTGACATGTTATACTTATCTAAAGCTATACGAAGTAGCAATAGTATTAACTTGTACACATCATTCTTATTAGGATCCCTAAATACTTTTTTTTTGAAATGAGAAATACACTCTCTGGATTAGGGAGATGTGTAGAAGGGTTGGAAGGTTTTGTGGAACTCTCTTCTGTCAATTAATTTAGATTTTATGATGATCTCATGTATTTTTGAGAAGTCAGTGAAACTTTTATTAAGATATTATAAGCTTGTCTTGTCAGTTTTAGACCCTCAGATGGTCATAATAGAACCAATCAACATAAGTGACATTTGCAAAACTTATTTACATAATAGAAAATGTCATAAAGTAGGGTCTTATGGAATCAATACTCTAATAATAGTGTTAATTGGGATAACTATAATGAGTTTTTCAGGTAAATTTCATATTTATTTTCATGATTTGATACTTGATACTATATTTTTATTTTGTTAAACTCTATTTATTATTCAGAACTATTATTTGAATAAGTGTCATCAGGACAATGACTAGTTTTAGGGGGCGGATGTTACATCTCGATTTTACCTTATGTTTTATAACCTTAAAAATCTATAGATTAATATGGTTATCATTTGATTATTATTGCTTTGATTTGAGCTTATGACATATAATGGTTATGAGACAGTGATATGTTGATTTGGTTACATGATATGATAGTTGTATTTTCTTATTATGTACATTGTAGATGTATATTTGTTAATTTTACATCATTGGTTGATATATAAGATGACTTCAACTAACTACCTACTTGTTACAAGGCGAATGCATGATTAATTCTACTCTCATAACATGATGAAGGAGAGCATTATTGAAGAGAATGTAATAGATGAGATGATTGGAGGATGATAAAAGAATTGTTAGTGACACGACACACATTCACATTAGATATAAAATGTTATATGCATAACATATTTTGAATTGTTTAGTACGTAATTTAGAAAATATTGTTTATGATTGTATCTTGTCTATAGATTTAATTTTTGGCATGCATAAGACTACATAAGATTTTTTTATTTATATTTATCTAGATTTTTTTTTTGTTTTTAAAAAGATATTAAATTGCTATTATATATATAAACTAGTATAATATCTTTAAAAACATCTTTGAATGTTTAGCTCACTAATTATTGAGATTTAAGATATCAACATAAGTAAGATATGTATAAATATAATCTATATATGTACTAGTTCTTGAAGATACAATTATATTTTAAACTATAAGCAATTATGAACTTATATATATTTGTTTTAATTGATTTCAAGAGGTTGAACTATCTTAAAGTACTAACCTTGATTTAAAACAATCCAAATTTAGTCTTGAAAATACATGCATGAAATTATATTGAAAGTTAAAAATTTGTTATCATTATTTTATTGGTCAACTTAGTCCTAAGTTTAAGATAACTTGGATATTTATGGAGTAATAACCTTTATTAAACAAATTAAACGTTTTAATATTTATTAAGCAAACTAATGTAAGGATAGACTACAACTTTGATAAAGGGATAACTACACTTAGTAGGAGTTAAAGATGTTACACATGGAGGGAAAATTAAGAGAAGATAGCATGCAAGATAACAATCATGGTAGAATGAAAGAAGAGATTTATAAATAAAATGAGAGAAATTTTAAGGCGCTGGGAAGTTTTACATGAAGACACTGAGATAAAAGAAGTGGAGGATTTTAAGAGAGAATTAGAGAAAATCATAAGGGAGGTGAACTCATACAAGATCAGTTCTATATTTATTTTTTGTGTGTTGTTTTGAAAAGAACAAGCTTGAAACCGACCAAAAATTTGAAATAATTTCCATAGTAAACTGTAGATCATACTTTTGATAGCATTTTATAAATTATAACAAAAAATAATGTTTTAGCTGCCAGCATCAAAAAAATTATAGATTATTGTTAGCATCCATGAGCAACATCTTAAATTAATATACTGCATCATACCCAAATGACAACTCTTTATATAATTAATGCGTTATGATTATATTTTGGTCAACATTTTATTTTTCTATGAAACATATTATATGTGGATAGTGTCATATGTATAATAGCAACGTCCTCTCTTGTAAATTTATTAGGAATAATAAATTGCATATAACTAAAAATGGGTTATGTTTTGTATTGTTTGAGTCTTTAAAAAAATGTTTTAGATGATGTCTTATATACTCGGGTAGCATTTAACATTAGATATTGTGTCATATATTAAGGAATAATACTTTTCTTATTACTTAACCAATTTTATATCAACAACTATATTAAACAACCATCATCATAGTTATGTACAATTACCAGCATCATTTTAGGGAAGTCTAGGCAGCATCATAAGGAAATAAATGTTGAAAGATTTTAAGAGAATTTAGTCTTTTGATATAAGCAATTCCTTGGAGAGACATAGCAATTTGTTTGGAAAATACATTGATTGAGTATTGCTTATATTGGTTGTGTTTTATTTAAAGGTCAACACTTTAATTATTGGCTGAATTTTATTTAATGATCAACACTTAAATAGCATTGACTACGTATATCAATGTAAGATTATGCTTTAAGTTAAGCACTAAACTTCCACTTTTAGGAGTAGTGACTTATGAAACAAATTGGACTACATATCACTTTGATTTGGTGGTGTTATATATATTTTGACTGAGTATACCTCTTGACTGTGTATATTTTTAATATATTTTTAAGTTTTATTAATGTATAAATGTTTTAAATCAAGACTGAACAATGCATTTTAACTTTGATTGCATCTTAATTTTATATTTGAAGATAACATCCTTATTTATTATAATAGGAGTAATATTTGGATCAGATCTTTTTAGAGACTGCATTTTAATTATATGCAATCAATGTTTATAACTGTGATAGCATGTTATATATTTGAGTAATGTTTTATTATTGAACTACTTTTAGATTAAAAAATGGGTTCAAATTATTATATAAGCAAGTGTAATCTATATTATTATATAGATCAAGTCTTGAAAATAGAAAACCTTAGTTTGAAAATGTTTTTACAGGCTAGTTTAATTGAGCCCTAATAATAAACAGAGAAATATTTATAGTATTAATGGTTACATATGAGTATTGAGTTAGAATGTGTGAAGTATGTTGAGATGATACTTTAAAAACATAGAGGTAAATTTAGATTTACATTATGACTTTGTTTATGTCTTTGAGAAAACTTTTAAACCAAGTTACAACTAAAACACTTTAATCTATTGTTTGACTTAGAAAAGATGGATTATTATTTTAGGCATATTTGTTTTCATATTAGAAGAATACAAATTATAAACATAGTTGTGATTAGAACCAAAAATATAGTTTGTTTAAACAAGTAGGTTACTTGTATTAAAAGAGGAATGTGATCCTTGTGTAAAGCATACCCAGATGGTATGAATTTTGATTGGACTGTGTTTTGTTATATATGTAATATTAGCACATTTTAGATTTATTGTATGCATTTAACAGATAAAATATATATTTTTTATTGTTCCTTCCTAGCATAAGAAAATATGATTGAATCTTTAAGTTTTATACTATGTTATATATGTTTATATTATATTTTACATTGATGATGCTAATAGGTAGTGAGACATATTTCACTAGCCTAGGTAGCACCACCAATGTTGGATGTAAATAATTTGATCAAGTGGTGTGCTATGCAAATATGTCAACATGGTTAAATTTTTAGAGTCATGTAAAGATGAAAAGTTGTATGCAATACTTATTGTGAGTATATTATGTGCAAGTGTTTTGAATTATATAACATAAAATAGTGCATCGTGATGTGTGCCAAAGATTATGATTTTTCTTATTGTTAATTTACAATATAATCTAAGGTATATCAAGGTGGTATAATTTCATACTTACTTTATTATTATTTATAAATGTAAGATTATTTGTTTGTGATAGAGTAAAGTACCCATGCACAATGGTATACAATATTATAAGATATCATAGAGTCATATTGAATTAAAGTATGTTTACCCAGATGATACATACTATAATTGTTATGTCCAAACCTATACCTAAGTGCACCGTGATGTGTGCCTAAATATTATGATTCTTCTTATTGCTAATTTGCAATATAATCTAAGGTATATCCAGGTGGTATAATTTTATACTAGCTTTATTATTATTTATAAATGTAATATTATTCATTCATGATAGAGTAAAGTACTCATGCACAATGGTATAAAATATTATGGGATATCATAGAGTCATATTGTATTTAAGTATGTTTACCTGGATGATACATACTGTAATTGTTATGTCCAAACCTATACCTACGCAATTGTATGCATGTTGAATAGTATGTTTTGTAATAATTAGTATGATATTATGTATGCATGATATAACCTTGTGAGTGTAACGAATGTTAGATTAAACTTTTATGTGTTTGTGGAAACTATGACTTGCTTAGTTATATCTAGTCACTTCAATAGAAGCTAATGGTTCCATGTATTTAAGACTTCTTGTATGACTATTGAGAAAAACTAGTCGTTATGCCTTAGAACTCTTAGTAGACTATGATAATATGGGTTATCATGAGGTGTAGTTTATATGGAACTTATTGTGGTAGTTGAAATTTGTAGTGGTATAAACTGTGTTCATTATTTCTAATATGAGATAGACAGTAATGTCAGATTTATTCATACATTGATGGAATAAAGGTATACTTTGCCTACTCTTATGTTTAACATGTGATATGATTAGTAGTAGAATAAAAATTGTGTGAATCTTGAGGTTAAATAATGTAGTGAAATATTATTTTTTAGTATGTATGATTTACATGTTAGTGCAATATCTTATAATAGAATAGGTTTTTATGATACACTACATGTTTAGTTTTATAAACCATATAACACTTAGGCACTTGCTTATTTTTTGGTTTCTCACACCGTCACTGGCGACTCATCTGTGAAGGGAGGGCCGTTCCCTAATGGGATTAGTGTGGGGGATCATTGGTTTATGATTGGTGTAGAAATCGCTTGAATGATGCTCTTCCTCCCCACAGTAGTACTATTTACCTCGAGACTACACTTGAGATTATCAAAGATATATGAGTTGGTTCGACTCAAGATCCAGAGGGCTTGGTATATATTTATTATATTAAATTTGAATGCCTAAAATAAATATAATTATATTTTATTTGTATATTTTTGAACAATAATTATTGTATTAGTGGACTCGTCATGACTGAGTCCTAATGTATTTACTTTTCTTGCAATTGTAATATATTATATTACATTCAGTATTAAAATTTGGAAATGTTATTGTTCTAAATTTTTTATTATATGATTGGTTAAGTTGTTTAGTATAATTGTGGTTTGAGTGAATGAATGTTAAGTAATTAATTTTTTCTAATTACTACATTATTCTAAGTACAACTTGAGGGATTGTAACAATAAAAAAAATCATACCAATCTGAGATAAATAAAAAATTTGTTTGACAAAGCTTTGATTCTTCCAACAAAGAACTCTTTCCAATCATCTCATGGCTTTGATTCCAGGATAAAATCAACATAATATAAAATATATATGCAATATATATTGGGTATAGATTAATAAAATATGGCAAAGAGCACACAAAATTTACATGGTACATAAGAATTTAAAGTGGAAAAACCTCCAAGAGGTAAAAAAATCACGACGATGATATTCAATAATTGAGAAACCAATAACCCCAATAAAAAACTTTTTCTCACTTCTTCACAGAAGCCTTTATAAAACCTTTGTAAATATTTGCCACATGCAAATATCAAATTCATCGAGTGTGTTTACAATGAATAATACAATAAGGGTAAAACCTTATTCATAATAAATTTGAGGGGAAGTGACTATTGGAACAAATGGGTCTATCCTTCTTGAGAATCATTTAATTTAATTGGTTAATAATAAATCACAATATTTTATTATTTATTTACAAAATGATTTCACCTCATGTTTAATAAATAATAAATTATTATTATTTAATAATAAACCAAAGTATGTTAAGGGTCCAAATTAACCCCCTTAGACATTAAATGTTTTAACATACCTCTCATAACATTGATATGAATTCTACTATTTCTCCAACTCCCATACCACAAGAAAACATCACTCAAACTTCAAACAATATTTCTTCTACTCAACCACAAGAAATACCTCAACCTACCATCACATCACCTAAAACAACTCAACCCATTTGAAACAAACATAAACCAACCATACCTTATCAACATAAGTTTAATTTTACCTCTAACCCTCCTTCCTAAGAACTTTTGAAACACTATGCACCTATATCTAACAATCCTTTCATGGGTTATGACGAATGGGATCCTATTGCAAAACTTTCTCATCTCCCATCTCAAATCCACTTCTTAGAGATATTGAGAACTTAATCATGTGAAATTCATGATATTTAACTTTCCACTTTCTTAAAATATCTTACTCGACCAACCTTGGACTCATCGTATAAGAGCAGTGACTTCATCCACATACTAATGCATAAAATTTTCTCATAATGGTGCTATATACAAGATTCAAGGGGATATGAATATTTATAGTTTTAAATAATTATAAGAACATGATGTATTTAAAATATCCACCCTTGAACCCTTACCTATTTTTTCATTTCAAGAATCCCAACACTTCAACTATCTAGTTAACTCCACTAGAGGTTATATTGGTCATCCTGAATTAATTAGGAATATTCCACCTAACCTCTTAGACTCTGATGATGATGAGATGGATGAGATAAGATTAAATATAAAAACTTATGATATTTATCATCAAATCATCTCTCAACTTCTTCTTTATCTTCAACCTCGATCCCATTAGCAACCTTCTAACAACATATCAGTTACCTTATCCAAAAC
Source organism: Torreya grandis (assembly GCA_037957365.1). Classification (NCBI taxonomy): domain Eukaryota; kingdom Viridiplantae; phylum Streptophyta; class Pinopsida; order Cupressales; family Taxaceae; genus Torreya; species Torreya grandis. The sequence continues at coordinate 2,284,477 of JARHVA010000709.1, read as the reverse complement.
TATACATTCCATTTACTAGGCTTCCTCGAATGATAAAATGATTCTTACATGTACTATCAACTTATATTTTTGGGGAGGTTAGTGGTGATAAATTAGTTGCTATCTTCACATTTTTTCCACCATTAATATATAATTACATGTTCTCTAAGCTAATAGAGGCTTTCAATTCATGTAGACAATTAATGGTTTTTTCATATAGGGAAGGATGTTCTTGAGGCTGGAATAAGTGTCATCTCCTAATTGGGCATACTCCAAAGTAAATAACATATTATTAGAGGTTATTAGGCATCATTAACATGGTGGTGATTCCTATTTTTAGTGATGAGTCCCTGAAGGTGATCTCCAACTCCAACTTGAATGTTGAAAACATCTCTTCTCAACATTTCTCGATGTTGGAATTGTTGCAAAAACACATACCTACATGGATTTAGAGGTTGTGGTGGTGAGAATATATGTAATTTTCATATCCTAAGGTCTTTAAAGTGATGTATTTTCATGTATAGGTCCCAAAACTAGAAATGTCTACTAGAGGTAAAGGACCTGTCTCTTAACTACATATAAATAGTATTTCAATACTAATCATTGAATCATTTGTCATGGATTTGTCTCTTATTTTTTATCCAAGTGATATGAGGTGAAATTAGCAGGATTTGAAACACACATGATGGTTTTTTAATTTTGTTTATATTATTTATGGTTTTTGTTTGACGCATGTCTAAAGTTTACCTTAAAAATTATAATTTTATCATAAAGAAGACATTCTTGAGGCCAAAATAGGGGATCTATCTCCTAATCGGGCATGCTCCAAGGCCAATGACCTAGTCCTATAGGTTATTCAACACCCCCAACATGGTGATGATGGCATTTTTTATCCATAAGGCCCCAAAGGTGGAGATATCTAATTGTGACTTGAATGTTCACAACATTTCTTATCAATGTTTCTCAACACTAAAATTGTTGAAAAAATGTGTATCAACATGGATTCAAAGGTTACAGTGGTGGTAAAATATGTAATTTGAATATCTTAAGGTGTTTTAAGTGATGTATTTTCAAGTAAAGATTTAGGAAGTTGAAATGTCTACTTGAGGCAAATAACTTGTCTCTTAACTACATAAAATAACATAGGACTAATCATTGAATTGTCTGGCATGGGTTTGTCTTTTATTTTCAATCCAAGTGATCCAAGGTGAAAGTAGAGAGATTATAAATACATGTTATGGTTCTTTCAATTCATTTAGATGACTTACAATTTTTTGACACGTGTTTGAATTTTACCTAAAAATTATAATTTTATTGTAGAGAGAAGGGCTTTCTTAAGACTGAAATAGGTGCTTTATCTCCTAACCATGCATACTTTGAGGCCAAAAATGTGGTCCTATAGTTTATTTGACACCCTTGACATGGTTTTGATGTTATTTTTATCCATGATACCCTAGAGGTGGAGATATCTAACTATTACTTGAATGTTGATAACATTTCTTGTCAATGTTTCTCGATGTTGGACTAATAAAAAAAAATTGCATCCACAAGGATTCAAAGTTATGGTGGTGGGAACATATATAATTTTCATATCTTGAGGTGTTGGGAGTGATGGTTTTTCAAGTGAAGGTCCCAAAAGTAGAAATGTCTATTGGAGGCATAGAACTTATCTCTTAACTACATAAAAATAACATTTTAGGATTGATCACTAAATCACTTGCCACATATTTATCTCTTATTTTAGATCCACATGATCAAAGTTGAAATTATATGGGTTTAACATTCATGTTATGGTTTTTTTTGTTCATGTATATGACTTATGATTTTCATTTGACACATTCAAAAGTTTGCCTAAAAAAATTAATTTTATCATATAGGGAAGGACATTCTTGAGGTTGGAATGGGTACTCTTTCTCCTAATTGGGCATAATCTGAGGCCATAAACATGGTCTTAGAGGTTATTTATTAACCCTAACTGGTGGATATGTCATTTTAATCCATGATTCCCTGAAGGTGGATATCTCTAATTGTGGCTTGAATGTTTACAACATTTCTTGTCAATGTTTCTTGACATCAGATCAATTGCAAAAGCATGTATCAGTTTGGATTCAAAGGTATGGTGATGGTAACATATATAATTTCCATATCCTAATGTGTTTTAAGTGATGGATTTGAAATCAGAGGTCCCAGAAGTGGAAATGTCTACTGAAGGTAAAAAACTTGTATCTTAACTACATAAAAATAACATTTTAGGGTTGATCATTGAATCATCTACCACATATTTGTCTCTTATTTTTTATCCAAGTGCTTCAAGGTCAAATTAGAGGGATTTAAGATTCATGTGATGGTTTTTAAGGTTTATGTATATGATTTATTATTTTTATTTGAAGCGTGTCTAAATTTTGTCTTAAAAAATGTAATTTTACCATATAGGGAAGGACCTTCTTGAGGTCAAAAAGGGTGTTCCATCTCCTAACCAAGCATACTAATAGGCTAATAACATAGTCCTATAAGTTATTCAGCACCCCTGACATGGTTGAGATTCCATTTTTTAGCCACAAGGCCATGTAGGTGGAGATATCCAATAATGGTTTGAATGTTGACAATATTTCTTGTCAATGTTTCTCAACATCGGATTGGTTGCAAAAACATGTATCCACATGGATTTGGAGGTTGTGGTAGTGGGAACATATTAAATTTATATATCATGACATGTTGGCAGCTATGTATTTCAAAGTAGAGGTTTCAAAAATATAAATTTATAGTAAAGGCAAATAAATTATCTCGTGCTTCAAGGGGTGCAAAATTGTCTTAAACATACTCCTAATGCCCACATTTATGCACTAGTAATTGATTTTCACCAATAATTTTAATCTCTAGATAAAAAAGTGGAATGAAGTTATGGTTTTATTTTATGAGGGGTCTATAAATGAAGAAATTATTTTTGTTTCTCTATAGATAAGTATTTCTAATCAAAGTCTTTGTAAAGTGGTTGATATAAGTGGCTTGCTTAAGACTTTCCTTCCAGAGGGGATGATGGTGTCATACTAGTGGTATTCTATTTTTGTTGATGTATTTGTGTTTTGGTAGATAAAGTGGAAATTTCCTATTTTATTTTTATATGGCAATTATGCATAGTTACATATTTTTCTTTGCTTTATTTGATTGAATACAAATTTAAGATATTTTTATTCTTGGGTGAGAATTCAAAGTGTGACCTATAGTTTGAGATTTTTATGTATTAAATTTTTTAATTATGTTTGGTTTAGAAAATTTAGCATGAGGACATGAGAGAGTGGGGCTGGATTGGTGTCAAGAGGCCCTTATACATATTTTCTAGGGAAAGATCTGTTAGGATTGTGGAGCTAAAAGCTTCACTGATGCAGACATGGAGGAGGTTGCAGAATGAGTTGCTAAGTGTCAGAAGTGTTTGGCGTTGGTCTGGCCAACCGGCGTCGGCAGGGTAAGACAGGAAGGCAACCGACGTCGGTCATATATCGGCCGGCGTCGGCGACCCCAGGCGGACAGGGACCGACGTCGGTCTCCTGTGTAGTTCGACTGCGAGTTAATTACGGGCAGTGAGCTAACGAACCAAGAGTTTGCATGATGAGTGCTAATTTTAGACTCATAGCTGCGGATCTAATTATGGTAATTAGATGTCTAATCATTGTTTGGATGAGATCTATATAATAGACTCATGGTTGTATTGGAAAAGTGTGCTAGGGAGTAAGAGAGCATAATTATAAGCTCCTTCTGTGTGTGAGGTAGAGATATGGTGCGTTCCTCCTAGTGCCACAGTACCAGGTGTGTTGGTGCTGGATTGGAGAGCCAGCTGGGTTCTTCAAGAGTGTAGGATCTTGGTCACAGTTGCATGGCCTATATAGGAGATCTACATGGTAAGTAAGATCGTTGATCTGCAGGTGTATGTGTGTGCAAGGTCGAGGTTCACAGGTGAATAGAACCATTGTTTGATTTGCAGGTGTGCAAGGTCATATAGACAGCAACACAACAGGGAGCAGTATTAGGCAGGATCTACTTGGAGTACAGGTGTGTACTCGGATAGAGCAAGAGGAAGGCAAGGGAGTTCCTTCCAAAAGTATGGTCTGTTGAATTGCAGGTTGTTGCAGATTCATGGGAGATCTACTTGAAGTACCTTGAGTACTTGTGGAGCACGTGGAGTGCTTGTGGAGTGCGTGGAGCACTTGTGGTGTGCGTGGAGCATGGGAGGTGAACACCAACTCTGTATTTGAGTTGGGTGTTGGGACCTGTGAGAGGGAGAGCTTTGGGGAGAAGAATTACTGTTCACTTGAGGTGTGGGAAACCTCTGTAAGGTGGTGGAGAAGAAGTGGCATCTTCTTTATTGTATTCTTTTCTGTATAAAGTGTTAATACAATTTGGTATTGTCTCTCATATCTTGTGTTATTCTGAATTCTAGTTACTTGGTGAATCTGGTTAATTTCTGCATATTAAGTTGCTTGGTTTGGTAATCAAATTGTGTGCTTCCGGTTTACATCCTCCTCCCAACAAGATCATAGAGATTAGGATTTAGTGACTCATCAATTTTGTAGTATTACATTTTTATTTCAACAAAAAATCTTGAAATTTAGTCACCTACAATCCAAAAAGAGGTTTAAAATATAGTCATTACATTTTTATTTCAACAAGCAATCTTGAAATATAATAGAAAGAGTTTTAAAATTTTCACTACATTACTCAAAACTAGCATATGCCATTTGTTCATTCCAATAAGGATGGTTTTAAAATAAACCAACATGTATATTACATCTAATATTCTATTGGGAAATTTTGTAAAGATATTCAACAAACTTGGGACAAGTCTCATCTTATTTCATTGAAATATGAATGTGTAAGTTATAACACCCCACCTAACCCAACCCATCATCATTTCTGATCTTCATAAAAATAAATATATCAATCAATATTTTCAATGTTGGCCCATTTAATAAATTACAAAAAAATCCATAAGGTGAAATCAACGAGAATATTTAAGGTGAAATGTGTGTGTGTGTGTCCATAAAATCCATAAAGGCGTACAAAATGTGAACATAATAGAATATCCTAGGTCAATGTCATATAGACATACAATGCCAAACAATTATACATAGAGCCATATAAACATATAATAAAAGGTCACAAGACATGATCCTAATCATCAAAAGGCATCACTCTCTTTGCCTTGATTTTAAAATGATCTCCCTCAGATGCCTTAATTATAAATGGAGGTATCTAAGATGAATGACTATGGTTACTCTTCTGCTTAAAAATTACTTGTAGCTCAACCTATTCATATATAGATATTGTTAGAAACTTTACATACTAGAACAAGATACTTAAAAATTAACAAGTTACTTTTAAAATGATACAAACTTATTCAAATGTGGACTTACCGCAATCTAGTGGTCACAATAAATGTTCATATGGAACTCAATAGATTCAATAGTAGGTTGAGGTTGGTGAACATGAGTGTGAAACTAAGTACTAATAGGATTCAGTGCCCTAATCATAATAAGGGAATGTATAGAACCCTACGTGCATGCACATGTGCGCGCGCGCGCGCACACACACACACACAAAAATCAAAATTATCTCATAAACATTTAAATTCACTGACTAAATAATTGAAATATATTAGCTAAATTTAAAAATTAAATTATCGTGTGCCACATCATGCCTATTAATCATTTGAATAGGACTAAATGATGTTAGAGGAGGAGTTTGTTTAGATAATTATTTCATCTATCATTTATTTGTGTAAGTGCAAATGAAAATTACAAAATATAAATCCATATTTACACTTAAACATTATAAGAACTCTCATATTTTGGTGATTTATGTAGATGAAATCATAACAGTGACACCTACATTTGCTTCCACCCAAATAGATGTTGGAATGTTTAGCATGGTCATCAATTGAACAAATAAAATATTATTTTTAGTCACTTGAGCATATATATACAAGTACATACACATAATAAATAATAACATTAATAAATCCTTAAAAAATACCTTTGTATATGGGGACATTATGAGTAACATATGTGCTCGTGTAGCGTCGACAATCCTGTTGCAACATAAAAAATTACATATGCATTATTGAGCTTTATATGAAAAATAATTATTACCTTTTAAATTTTACAAATATTTGAAATTTAGCAAGTCTGAATTTTTTTATACAACATATAAATTATATAAGATACTTGGGAATCTATAGCCAAGGTGTCTAGACCAAATGTAGAAAAATAAAACACATCAGTGAGATCAATGTCTTCTAGGCCCTTGGAAAGACCGCCATGAATGGGTTGCATGAAATCCTCCTCATATTATTTAGGTATAGTGCATATAACACCACATGTGAAATGGAAAGGTCAAGTAAAAACACTAAATGAAGTCTCCCCATGTCCACCCTCGTTAGCAATAGTATGACAAACTTAGATCATATGTTGAACAAGGGTGTCCATAAGCATCTTAAGTGCATGAAAAGTATCAATCTCTATAATATCCTTAACTATAGAGGGTATTATCTTAGGAGGATGTGGTTTTTAGATAGGTGTTCTTGTATGCTAATTAGGTGCACACCATGCACCTGACTTATCCTATGTAGAGCTTTTCCCTCTGCCCTAAAACTTTGATAAATCAAAATAATTTATAACTTCATTAAGGACAAACTCATAATAGAGTTTTCTTAAAAAATACAAGAGGACCTCATTGTTATTGTAAGGTAGGTAATAAAATATCATCCACCATCAGTCCCAAAAAAATGGTTTGATCAAATCATGGGGCACCAGTGGATTACAATTCATTTGGTTGACACGTCTAGTGGTACATCAATTTTTGCATAATTGAATAGTGCATAAATTTGGGGTTTGGTTATATTTTTATCTTTCACAGTGGCCACATATAATTTTTTAGAATAGTATGCCCTACATATATCTCTATAAGTAACCCACTTATCAATTTGACTCATTAACAAGTCAACTTCACCTATTAATGTCTTTATTGTATTTGCTAGAGAAGTTCAGTGTGGGTTTCTTGAACAGGGATCCCTCATTGCCTTAATTAAATTCTCAATTTTTATTTTTTTTCTATTATGTGGGCGGCCAATTCCTCTTGACTACCTTAGGGTACTTGAAGAACTATATGAAGGTTAGGAGGGTTTTATGGGCTATGAGGGTTAGGTTGTTCTTTTGCAATTTCTACATTTTCCTTTGCACATGAAGGTCTATTATGCACTATAAAAACAAAAAAATGAATAATTTCAACAAAAATAATGCAAATTCAAGAAAAATCACTAATTTGTTTGTAATTTCACTCAAATTAATTTACATACCTTTCCTATTGCATGTCATTATTGATTTTGAGGTAAAATGTTATTTTTCTAAAACATGAGTTGAGCTCTTTGCTTGTCTAGTCGCAGTTTGTGTCAATTCCAAATGAAAGGCATCAATGTTTTTTTTTAATTTTAACAATAGTACTATGTACATAGTTTTAAAAAATAAAACCACATACATGGTTTATGCTCAGTAATCACCAAGCCTATGAGCCAAGACCGCATACATGCTTTTAGAAACTACATATGTGGAAACATTGAAATCACTTTAAATGCAAAAAGTGTCCACTTTTTGGCCCCCTAACTTCATGCACTTACCCTCTACCCATACTATTTTTAAAAATATACCTAATTAGATTTAACCAAATAATAAACAATAAATAAAATCACATTAGCAAAACATTCACTCAATTCAAAGCACCACATTCACATAGAAGAGGCAAAATTGATTACAAAAGTGGACCATTGGAATGAGCACAAGGTTCCAGAGGTTTTTGAGATATATAAAACTCTAAAAAAATTAAATAAAGATGACATGCTTACTATAAGTAACTCATGGAAGCCCTTGATCCAATAAATGAAATAAATAAATAAATGAGGGCTCATACAAAATATGAAAGGTCAAACATCAAGAGCTTGTTTATAAATTGAAACATATCTCTTTATATAGATACTAAAATATAGTATTAAGTACTTGGCAATGATAAGCTTGTCATATATTTACCACACATGAATTGCATGCACATATATGATCTTAACCCACCATTCTCTCACACCTACATGCTACCTCATGAGTTTGACTCTTCCATTATGCTATTACACACCTATAATAACTTCATTGTCTATTTCAAATCTACTTACTATCTTGCACATACATCACACCTTTAATTCATTCCTCTTTTGCATGATTCAGTACTATCAGTTTGGCTTAGTATCAATAGTCAATACAAACCTAAGCTTGATGGTATCGACCCTCTCCCTAAAATGGATACTTTTGAAAATTATATCTATCCTTGGGGCTGACCCATCTTTCAAGTGTGTCAGGAGTATGATAAATTACCCAATTAGAATCATATATATATATATATATATATATATATATATATATATATATATATATATATATATATATGTATATATATTAAGGCCTCACTTGATAGGGGGATTTTCAATTATATGGTACACATCTATACACTATTACACGTTAAGTAAATCTACCCTATTCTTTCCAAATTGTGTATTAGTCATAAATATTAGTTACAAGCCAAGTTTGAATCATACTAAATCTAATTCAAAGTAAGCATTATCAAGTACCAAAGTCAAATCATTGGTTGTATTCATATATCAAAAGAGAAAAATTTTACAATCACACTAGGTGGGAGAATAATTTATGGTTTGATTTCTATCTTTGTATTATCATATCCTTAGGAAGTGTTTAATCATCAAATAGGGGCGATTAGGGTCTTTTCCCATTACACTTTCCAATTTTTTTTGTTTCTATCCCTCATAAACACCTAGGGTTTCAATGTAAAGGAGGAGGATTTTTGGAATTGCACACATTTGCAGGGTTTGGCATTGCACATGAGTAGGTTTCATAGATAGGTGAAGGTCATTGTATAGTCACTGAGCCATATTTTAGTAGAAGTCACTACCGACCACTTATCTAAGTAATATAATCAATATTGACATAGATTCCATGGAATTAACCCTACTCAGATAGAAACATAGTTCCTGAATTGAACAAATCATAGACTTGCTTCAGTCTATTTTCCATTGTCAAAAGTTAATCACAATCAAACAATCAACTATAAAAGCTAAGTACTCATCCCTTTATTGTACTTAATATATTTAACATATGCCACTTGTCAAATCATTGTAATTAGTTTCATTAATTTACATTCACATGCATGTTTGAATACCATATTTTATAATCTAATTTCATTTACCAATTTTTATCCTATCAGGGTTTATAAAACCAAATTAGGGTAAAACATATTTTTGAACACAACGTGAACCCATTAATTTATTTTTACAAGTGTTAATGTAAAGTGAATACTTGATCTACCTCATTATTCTACATTAGTTTGTATAAGGCCAAAAATTATACATATTTAAACTAATTACTATTCTACTAGTTCTATCCTATTAAGGTTTATAAAACCAAATTAGGGTAAAACATATTGATCAACCATATCAAGCCCTATGTTTCCCTTAGGGTTTCATCCTTTAAGGTTTCAAATTTTAGCCTTAGGGTTTTATTTTTATACTTGATTTTTAATTGTACCTAATATACACATTACCCATGTCTATAATGAAGGAGTATAATCTTTATTTGTTAACATAAGTCATGAAGGTACTTTTTTCATATTATTCTACTTAGACAGTGTATCTCATTTGGATAAATTATGTAAACACATGGACAAATGAATCAACTATAAAAAAACTAATAAGGCTAATATTAAGAATGAACAATCCCAAGCCTTTCTTAAATAATATTATTGCAACATCCAATATGAGTTTCCTTTTGTTATCACTAGACATAAAATGGCATTCATGATAAGGTTGTACTAGTTACCATCTCACTCCCATTATTTACCCATGGTTTATTTTGATTTTTTTGGTTCATTTTGTCAACACTAGAGTAGTTAGGGTGCCCCATCATGTATGGCATAATGAAGGTAATCAACATGTTCCTCCTCAACCCCCAGCACCTTCCATGAGGCAAGGTAATCAACCCAAAGGGTATAAAATCATAGATCAACTAAATAACACCCATCTAAAATTTCTATCTTGGAGTTACTTAAGAGATCAATGGTTTGCAATGACATATTATATGATCATTGTAAAGACACAACCCTCCTTATTAATACACAACATGCATCTTTTGCATTTATCATGAATGCATTCAAAAATTTAAAAAAAATCATCACCTTTGACAGAGAATATTTACCTTTGTAACATATAAGAGAGAAAAATATACCATTATTCACTCAATTTAAAGTACAAATTAAAATGATCAAATGTGTGTTAGGATATAATGGTTTTGGATTGAATATTTGTAGCACTAATTTCTTACAACAAGTGAGGATCAATCTATCTACTATTAAAAAATGGATCAAATCATAAATGGATTTGACAACACTCTACATCAAATACTTGGGACCATATCATTGGATGTCAAACTAGGTCCCTAGATGGTACCTACAACCTTCCATAAAATTCCTGATTAGTTGTATTATAACTTTATTTTGAGGCAACCTTGGATATTTGATATGGAAGTAATGCCATCAACATTACACGTGTAAAATTCATGCATGAAGGATGTTCTTAGAAATAACCAAGAAATGATAACCCTTTTAGCTATTGTAATATGACCTAATATACTAATGAACTAATTACAATTGGAAGATTATTCCATCATTCCTCTATCATAAGCCATTCCAATAGCTCAAATGCATACACATGAGGTGGGAGAATCAAGTACTTAAAATGACAAGGAACCAATCACAACTTATAAAGTATCTATACAACATGAACTAAAAGTTAATATAAATAAACCAAAACCTATTCCCAATCTTCCTTCACTAATAAATTTGGAATATCAATATGGCATGGTCATAAATTATTATGATAGTGATAACGATGATGCCAACATGGCATATATGATAGATGATCAAATACACAAGTTATACTTAAGTCTTTCATATGAATATTTATCTCACACTCTATTCACACCAATTGGAGCTAGAGATTATCAAGATGATTCATATACAACAAAATGGAAAAAATCATAAATTCATATTCATAAATAATACTCTAGGGGAAAAGGAAAGGGAATAATGATATATCATAAATACACTCAAAATAAAAATAATAGTTGAAATATTTTCTCGCATTAGGATTTTTTTTAAATTTCAACTTACAAAGTAGTTATACAACATGAACTAAAATTTAATATAAAGAAACCAAAACCTATTCCCAATCTTACTTCACTAATAAATTTGGAATCGAGATGACATGGTCATAAATTATTATGACAGTGATAATAATGATGCCAACATGACATATATGATAGATGATCAAATACACAAGTTATACTTTAGTCCTTGATATGAATATTTATCTCACACTCTATTCACACCAATTGGAGCTAGAGAATATCAAGATGATTCATATATAACAAGATGGGACAAATCATAAATTCATATTCAAGCACAATATTCTAGGGGCAAAAAAAAGGCAATAATGATATATCATCAATACATTCAAAATGAAAATAATAGTTGAAATATTTTCTCACATCAGGCATAGGTGACACTAAATTAAAACATAATTGGGAAAATAAACAATCATACATTTTAGTAAATAATGTAGAAATGTTAGATATGATAGTTTCAACACTTTTACAAGTAAAAGTCTTTAAAATAAACCAAGAATAATATTTGAAATATTACTTGATCATAATCTAATCAAATTACCATCTATTAGACATGAAACCATATAACGTCGCTCACATCAAGAAGGCAAATCATATTGTGATTATCATATAATCACAAGACATGACATAGATCATTGTGATGCATTACAAAATAAGATTCAAAGATATAAGAATGAATGCACCATCAAAGTGACATAGGATCAGCATGATAA